>CM076570.1:858590890-858779095 GCA_034641835.2 Pinus albicaulis
GACATTGGTGAGGGGCAAAAATGGTCACCATAAGCTCATTGGTGAGGGTCAAAAGAGCCTTCGTCACCAAAAATTGAACGTCACCAAAGGTGGCGTCGCCGAAAGTATAGGTGTTGTGGTGACATTCAAGGTCCGTCACCAATAATAATTTATAGTGACGGATAGTAACCGTCACCATTTCATATGAGCAATGGTGACAGACAATAGCCTCCGTCACCAAAAAATTGAACGTCACCAAAGGTGGTGTCGCCGAAAGTATAGGTGTTGTAGTGACATTCACGGTCCGTCACCAATAATGATTTATAGTGACGGATAGCGACCGTCACCATTTCATATGAGCAATGGTGATGGACAATAGCCTCCGTCACCAAAAAAATGAACGTCACCAAAGGTGGCGTCGCCGAAAGTATGTGTTGTGGTGACATTCAAGGTCTGTCACGAATATCAATTACAATGACGGATAATGACCGTCACCATTTCATATGAACAGCAACGATTTTTTGTGATGGACCTTTCATGGCCGTCACTATTGGTGCATATATATGGCGACGTTCATTGACCGTCACCATAAACGCATTGGTGACATCAAGGTCCGTCATGAATAATGACTATAATGACAAACAGTGACCCTCACCATTTCATATAAACAACAGCGATTTATGGTGACGGACCTTTAATGGTCGTCACTATTGATGCGTATATATGGTGGCGTTCGTTGACCATCACCATTTCATATTTTGGTGAGGGTCGAAAAATGTCACCATAAGCTCATTGGTGATGGTCAAAAGAGCATCCGTCACCAAAAATTGATCTTCGTCATTCCCTATATATGAATATCAGGGCACGATGGAATCGAACCACCAACCTCCTGCTTGTAAAGCGGGTGCTCTTCCATTGAGCTAGCACCCTTTAAAGAATTAGACTTTAAACTAGCAATTGCCCCTAAAGTTGCAAAGATACACCAAAGGAATAAGAACCAGGAAAACCGAAAGAACTCAGTGTCCTTGCTCCTATTTTTATTCTACGACACTCTACAAAGTATGATCTTGATCTATGACGTATTTTTGCCGAGTGGTTCTAATTTAATAGTAAATGTTATATTAGATAAAACAAATGAATAACTGAGAGGCCTTATGAGCTAATTTTTAATCCTTACACCAAAATCTCTTAATATTCAAGTCTATGGAACAACTCGTTCGAAGTTCAAACTGAAGTAGATTTTAAATGGAAAGCCTAAAACCAACTAAGTAGTTTACAAGTTAACATTTTGGATATAAATTATGTTCAATTTATATGACAAGTTATGCCATCACCTTGAAACTAGTTTCTTAGCTAAAAGACTTTCTTAAGTTAACAATGACAAAGAAACTTAGTCATGGCAAGCAAAATTCTCTTGTTTTTTCAAATGAGGGTGCATGTAACTTGATAAAGGTTGTATGAGAGTATCAAACCATAAACAGTTTCACTAAAACATGGAAATGACATAGTCTTGTTAAGCAAGAAAGGTTTAGTTAAATATATGGAAAGCATCGAGCTAAATGATATAATTAAACTAAAAGTAATTGTAAAAAAATGAAATTGCCATCATATACATCGCACCAGCGTATGAATTTGCATCAATGTACTGAATTAATATGACTTCAAATTTTGAAATTTTCCTGCAAAATAACATTTATCATTAAAAAAATCTGATCAAACATGAAGTAATCTCATGAATCTTTCAGATTTATATTGCAATATCCATCTCAGATCAATAGATCCAGAATCTTAAATATTCTTATAACTAGCAATTGCACCAAGAGGTGCAAAGGAACGTCGGAACATGGATAAGAAAAGTGGGGAGATTGTATAAAGAAATAATCAAGCAAAATATACTAAAAATGAAATACAACCCATGTGAGGCTAATTTAAATTCAATTGTTGTGAATTTTCAAGTGAAAGAAAGTTTGTAACTGGTGTCCGGCAAGCAGGACTCACAAAAATTGCTATAGAGAAAAACTTGGAAGGGAAATTGAGGTTTGAGGTTTGATGATGTTTATGAAGCACATATTCTACTTGGTGAAAGTGGCCACTACAAGGATTATTGGGGTTCAGGGTTCTATAGGCAGGATAATACTTTTGAGCTTGAAAAAACTTTGCACAATATAGCTTTCAGTTCAAATGGGTGCAAATACATATAAATCAAGCAATTTGAGACCTTTAAATGTATGGTCAGAAGCAACAACTCCAGAATCTGTGCAAATTCTTCTAAACTCTATTTGAAAAGAGGAAATTAGTTTGATCCTTGAAGGAAACTTGTTTGGACCAGACATTGGTGAGTTGATAAGCAGCTCAAACAATTGGGCAGAGATTATTATGTGGTGTATTTTCAAAGGGCTCAAAGAGTCATTACCTTCTAAATGGCTATATTTTGGGAGATGGGTTTGAAAATACAGGTAAGAAGAATCAGCCAACGTCTGAACAGTCGGCTGAATTTGAGAAAAAACACCAAAGATCTGCCAATTTTGTTGAATGCCTCTGAGCAATGTGGTTTATTGTTTGCTGTCAATTCCTCCTCAGTCATGGATTGCAGGCTTGCACAAAATAAGAATATTCTTATGATTGGTCTCTGTTCTGAAATGAATAATTTAAAACAATATACTCGTAACCTAGCACAAAATACAGATTCAACAGAAGTAAATACAGAAAACAAGAATAGTGGAAATGATGATTTTGGATTTCAAATTGAAGGAGCATATAAGGGCGAGGATGAAGTGCTTTTGAAATTTCAGTGGGCAGAGGAGACAGAAAGGATGGACTGCAGCAAGTTTTTGGAGTCTCGGGATAGAAGAGAAGGAAAAAGAGGCAAACTTCAAGTTCAAAGCACAGAGTAATGACCCCTGGAAGGAGAGATTTTGATTCTCTTGTTCAATCTCAGCAGGAAGTAAGCAATGCCTTTGGTCAAGTAGACATTCAATTGTCGGATTCTCTATGGGATGTAGGTGATGGCATTAGCCAAGAGAAGCAGCTGGACAGGGTTTCACATGAATATATCCTTTCTTCATGAATGCAATGATTATCAGAATTATGTTCAAATAAAAGAGATGAGAACAGTGTGCAAGAGGCTTTATAATGTTTGATATGCAAAGAATAGAATATTCAAAATAGTACATCATATGAGGAGGAGACCTTTAAATCAAGCAATTTGAGACCTTTAAATGGGTGCAAATACATATAAATCAAACAATTTGAGACCTTTAAATGGATGCAAATACATATAAATCAAGCAATTTGAGACCTTTAAATGTATGGTCAGAAGCAACAACTCCAGAATCTGTTCAAATGCTTCTAAACTCTATTTGAAAAGAGGAAATTAATTTGATCCTTGAAGGAAACTTGTTGGACCAGACATTGGTGAGTTGATAAGCAGCTCAAACAATTGGGCAGAGATTATTATGTGGTGTATTTTCAAAGGGCTCAAAGAGTCATTACCTTCTAGATGGCTATATATTTTGGGAGATGCGTTTGAACATACGGGTAAGAAGAATCAACCAACGTCTGAACAGTCGGGTGAATTTGAGAAAAAACACCAAAGATCTGCCAATTTTGTTGAATGCCTCTGAGCAATGTGGTTTATTGTTTGCTGTCAATTCCTCCTCAGTCATGGATTGCAGGCCTGCACAAAATAAGAATATTCTTATGATTGGTCTCTGTTATGAAGTGAATAATTTAAAACAATATGTTCTGAAGTGAATAATTTAGGTGCTACCTCCTCCTCAGTAGATCTGTAATCTGCTAGGTAGTAAATTGCCAGGTTGCTGGGTTCAAGGAAATTTGAACACGAGTTTTCTCCAATTGACAGTCTATGCAGAATTTGTAGCCATGTTATTTCCCATTAAATAATTCCATGCAAAAATTGTAGCTCAGAGAACCTCCCTAGAAAGCATCATTCTCATAGATAAAAGGGCATCCATTCAAGACAACCTAATTGAAAGGACCACGTCAATTGAAGACATTATTATTAAGGAGAATGAGATGGTGAATGTACAAGACATCATTATTGCAACTGATAAAACAACCATACAAGGTGTCATAAGTGCAGCAATTAATATTTGTCAAAGCCATCATAATTTTAACAAGAGAACATCTATACAGGAAGTCTCATTTACAGGCTACACCAATGCCAAGAAGGGCATCAATACAGGAGGGCACTTATACTGAAGAACATCACCTAAGACATTAACTGTGACATCATTCTCAGCTACATAACCAGTACATTTCATGTCGACGACGGCATCTCCGACATTATCCATTGTCACATAGAAGTTAGAACATCCATTTTTCTACCAATATAATTTAATTTCACAAGTTGCCCATTCCATGAAACTAGCCTCATCTAAATCAACTTCTTCTGCAGTGTACATCTGTATTACAGTGACCTGTAATACGCATGAGTTTTTCTCCTAATGTAATTTGTGAATTTGTGATAGCACCGAAGAAGGATACCTCAGTGAAGTTTCTCATCAATGTGACCAGTCACCAAACTAGGTATTAACTATTAAATAATTTATTTGAGGTACCAAAACTCTCCCAAAGGTTGTAGATCCAATCAATAAAACTAAAAGAAAACCACAATCAGGACCCAGAAGATGAGGCAGTTGACTGGGATTAAACGGTACAACGCAGAAAGTATGAGACACTCGTGGAGAACCTTAGGAACTCGTGGAGAACCTTAGGAACTCATGGCGAACTGTGGAGATTCCTATCATCTGTGACATCATCTAACACTATCTGCTATTAAACAAATAACCTAGCAGGAAATATTAACAGAAATTGACAAACAATAGTTGGGATCTGGAAAATCAGAACTGCAAATGGTTGAATGGATGGCATTCATTAAAGCACGTAGACAATGGAAACCTAAAAGGAAATTTCTAGAAAAAATGCAAATCCCTTGCATCAGCAAAAAACATAAAGTTAGGCAGCAAAGTACAAGAATACTTCAAAGTCAAGACTTCATACTTCTGTATATGAATCCTTAGAAAAAACACCAGATCGGGTGTTTGGCAAGATACCTATTTCCTAATCTCTTATTCCTTTGTAAACAGACATGTGATGACATAGGTAGGGCTGCTGAGGGGTGGAACTGAAAGTGAATATTGAAAACCGGCGAATAGGACAAATTTGCATGACTTAAATTTAAATTTGGTAGATAGAAATGGCCAATGTATGAATCAAGAAAAGGGGCTTACGATTGTGAAAATTAGACAATGACCATACTGACAACCATCCCATTCTTAGATGCTTCACCTACAACCATCTAAGGAAGTGATATACAGTGTTTCTCATAACAAATTCCAGGTCTAGCAAGCACCCTAAAGAGGACAAACTACAGGACCTTTAACCTTTTGATTTATACAACAGTCCTACTAGATTCCCTTCTGAAATCACCAATGCAAGAACTCATGAAGTTTCACTCTAGAAACCCTTGTTACAAGTCTCATAGGCTGGACAGACTACCTGACAGTAATAAAGTTCAAATCAGTCCATTTCCCATCTAATCTCAAATGTGCTAATCCTTCAATTTTTATTTTTATTTATTCTTTTTAATGCAGATTTATTGTGATATTTTAGATAGGAACTAATCGTATCCTCTTGATTTTCCATAGATCTCAAGTTTCAACATCCAAGACAAATTTCTTCTTTGGAGCAATGTGAACAAAATAATACATGGCTCATGTTCTCACCTAGTTTCATGTTTTTCTTGCGTAAAAAGTAAAGTGAAGCTCCAAACCCAGTAGCAAATATCAGACCAGGTACATCAGCTCCAGTACTGGCTAACTGCCCTCCTGCTGCATATTTTATTTTTATTGGCTTGGAATCATGGTTGCAAATCTTAAAAGTAGTTTTTTTAATTAAAAAATAATTATTTAATGTATTTTTTTTTAAACCGGTTCATTGGCATCTGACCGCTCCCGGTTAGACAGGTTCCAATTAGAAACCCGATTCATTAGGTCCACCGGTCCGGTCACCGGTTCCGGTTTTTAAAACTATGACTTCAATAGAACCTTTACCTTTCCACAAGGTGAGCTATTACAAGTCTTAATTATTTGATCACTAAATATCTAACACTCAAGCATAGTAGAACTCTGTTGGAACATGAATTTTAGCTCTACAATGTCTTTAGTTTTGTAATCTGTCATTGCTAATTTGAGTGAATGTGATGCAGTGAAAAGCTCAGAGACTAAAAATATGTCTACTTCAATAGGACCTTTCCCTTTCCAAAAGGTGAGCTATTACAAGTCTTCATAATTTTATTAGTAAATAGCTAATGTGTATCGTAGAACTCTGTTGGGAAATGAATTTTAGTTCTGCAATGTCTTTAGTTTCATAATCAAGTCTAAATGTAAAATGAGGGAAAGCATTTCTCATTCTTATTTTATTGGGCACTTCATAGATCAACACAGATTAGAAGCCTCATCTTAAACAACAATCTAATGAATTAATATTGAATGTGTGGGAAAGTGAATTGATGACTGCAGACACATTATGAAGATAGCCAAAATGGGCATGGCAGCAGAGAATGGAGATATTGACAAGACTTATCCATTGGTAGAGGAACCTGAAAATATTGAGAAATCAGTGCAGCTTGCACCAGAAGCCACCTATCCTCAGAAACTTAAAGATATTATTGGCAACGAAAAGGGATTTTAACTTTAATCATTGAAAATAGTGACGATGTTCTATTCTAGAATATAGCTAGAATATATTATGGTCTACAACCCTACACAATCAAATTCCCAAGAACCATTAAGCATCAACCATGCAATTTGTTTGGTCTCTAGAAACACACGCAACCTTCAAATAAATTGCATACTCTGTTCTCATTATAAATCACAATGCCAATTCTTGAAGTCTATGGTCTGTTCAAGCAACCAAACACAAACAAAAGAGGAAGCTTTACATGGAATGAAAGGTCTTTGCAACTATGGCATTACCTCAACAACAAAGCGATCCCAGATCTTGTCTTTGCAACTATGGCATTACCTCAATTGAAGCAGGCTGCTGTAGGACACCTCCACAGGCAGCAACATAACTTCTTTTCAACTGTAACAAGCCTAGGATAATTGTTAAAAAGGCACAAGACTATGTGAACTAGCTCGAACTTGGTGTTGAAGGCAGTGAAGTGTCAGATTAGCTCGTGTCTTCGGCTCGGACTTGTGATAACTTGTGAACAATAAGCTCTGATTAGTTGTCTTGATACCTTGACCTGTGTGTTAAAATACCAGAAATTGCAGCTTGGAGGCTCAGACCATAGTCCTGTAGCTGCTTCTTACAAGAGCTCAGACCTGTGTTAGTCACTTGTGAAGGATAAGCTCAAGACTGGTGGGCAGTGTGTTATATCATATTTGTAAGACCTTGGACTTGAAAATGGACTGTCTTTTGTAGCATTGTAAAGGCTAGAAACAGAGATATACACCTTAGAAACAACACAACTCAGATCTCTTGGAATCTTAACAAGCTCGAACTTACTACTGTGACTGTGCTAAGTGTGATAGTGAAGGCTCTTCATGTCCTAGCATAAACAACAATCTTAGACTCGGTAAATTGATGGAAGACTTGAGATAATTCACCTGTTAGATATACTTGTGATACAACTGTATATCGTTGACCCAGCTTTACATCAAGGTTTGAAGGCTCAAGTCCACTTTAGGCTCGGACATCAAAACAGGGACCACATGCTTGGATTTCAGTCCTATGAAGAATAATGAATGAGCATTAATGAACAGTGAGCTTGAAAGGTTGTACAAGTGAAGAAGATCTTGACAGTGGGCATATTAGAGCAGATTGTTGACCAAATATTGAAGTATTTGGAGCACCATGTGAAGACACTCTTGAAGCACCTTGTGAACACTTTCTTGGAGAGTTCTTGAAGAAGCCTTTGAAGAGGCTTAGAGCAGGTGTAGAAATTGGGATGCCAATTGAAGACACCTTGAAGGTCGTGGAGATAATGTTGAAGACCATGACGCATTGGTCATCATGAAGTAACCTTGGAGATCTTTGTTTTGGGTACCATGAAGAACAATGGAGACACCTTCTTAGGAGCAACTCTTCCCTCAGAATTGTGTGACAGTTAGCATAGAGGTTTGCTACATTAGAAAAGGGTCCATTCTGGGCACTTTTCTTAGTAGTAGAGGACATCCTGGATGTGAAAGGGTCCATTCTAGGCACTTTTCTTGGCAGCAGAGGACATCCTGGAAATGAAGCTATTTATCAAGATATTCCCTTTGTTATATTCATGAGTATGGAACATAAAGAATTATCAAGACCTTTAGGATGGATCACCTACTTCTCTTTAAGGGTATTCATCAGTTTTCATGTTAGATGAAATGATACTTGGGAGCACTTTGGCAAAGGATCATAGAACCAATACTACTCTGAGAGTATGACTGGATTGTTAAGGAGCAAAAACACTTGAATTGCAACATGGTGTGACTCGTGTCTTTGGATAAGAATCAAGTGCAAATGCTTTTGAAAGTCACTGGAGCAACTTCAACCCTTACACTAGTCCAGCTCATTTGTACCAAATAAGAATAACTGAACACTGAAGGATAATATAATCTGAGAGCAAAGGAAACCAACAATATGAATTCTGGAGCAAACTGGGCATTTGCACACAAAGATATACCTGCGAGATTGCCACATCTCCAATGGAAAAAGAACTTCTACTCAAACCATTGCTTTTGGTAGTTATCTCTAGTGATGCCCCTGTACATGGAGAATCTAAATTCAGTAGATTAGGAATGCTATAATAATTCACAGAAGTTGGGAATGATTTTTGTAAGGATAAACCACAAGAAAGGGGGTTCTCATCTCCTTAGAACTCCTAAAATATGCACATGTGGACCATGCCAAAGGGCTTCACACACTACTTGTCTTCATAGTGGAGCACTCGAAATAAGGCTAACAAACTCCATCAAACTTGTAATAGATACACAACTCAAAGTGGGAGTATTGCTAAAAGATACTCATGTAGATATGTGCAAGGTAGATCAAGAGTTGTTAAGACAACTGCATTTTTTGGTAGGGAGTCCATGGCTTGTCTACAACCACAAGTTAAGTGGACATCATCTACAGCTAGCTGGTAAGGAAGGTCAGGAGAGAGATACACAACTCGTGTAGATATGTGCAAAAAAGATCAAGGGTTGTTAGACAACTCCATTTTTTGGTGGGGAGTTTCCTCAAAGTATGAGCTTATCTTCCAAACTCTATAAACCACACAAAGATTTTAGAAAACCTACCTTAATAACGCACTCTTTTTCCACCTTAAAATCTGTCATTGATTGTGTCATATTTCCTGAAATAACTTGCATAGTAAGAGAGTTCATCCTAGGGTTTGTGTGATGGATGAGTTAAGGGGTCCTTAGATCTCTCAATCTGGAATGTTTTCTTGATTTTTTATTTTAAACAAACCTTATTCCAGGCAAGGCATTCTCCAAGATGGAAAAAGAATTTAGTTTTATAGATCTAAAAGCATACCTTTCAGCTATTGTTTTGATGATCAAGACAATCTATAGGATCTTCCCACAAATTGATCTGAAAATTGTAGCCACATCATCATATCCCTATAGTCTCCTGCATTTTGAATTTTAATGTTGTCTCAGTAAATTTCTGTTGTTATATGTCTCCCAATCGTGCTACAAGTCTAATCTTCATAGCAAATGCATTGTTTTTCTGCTACAAAATCTAGCCTATAAAGAGTTGAGTGTCCCAAAGTAATACGGTTACTATTCATGCTTTCTATGCTGCCAAACAGCCACAACGACTAGAGTCCTCCCTAGTGGAAATTGTTGAAAAGTGTAACAAGGTCGGTCTTCATATTGACTATGTAATTATGTATTTTATGTAAAGAAGACAAAGGTAATAAAATGTATTTTGTACTTGCTCCATGGGTTTCATTAGCAAGATTTTATCATAAGTTAAATAGACTTATTCTTGATGTCTATCTAGGGCTTTGTCTTCTAGATAAGAATGTAATTAAGTGTCATTTATATATGAAGGATCTAGTCAAAGAGATGCTCCAAGACCTTGCAAAAGAATTTGTAAAAGGATGGCTTGAAACTGACTCAACTCAATGCTGGAGATGGATGATAAAAGTTAGCTTATATGCAGCTACACGTCGGCCTAAAAATCAGCTGAGAAGTCGGCCTTCTAGCTGACTGTATGGTTGGCCTAAAAGACTTGACAAGTGCACTATATATATACACACATCTGCGGTTTATTTGAGTAAGATTTTTGGTGAATCTCAGAAATACAAATGTGGGATTTTCAGAGATACAGTGTGGACTACATATGTGACTAAGTGCGGATTTTCTTAGTAATATAGTGCGGATATATCTGAGCTGGAATGCGAACCTTTGACAGCATCTAATGGAGATTTAAGTTTGAAAAGGAGGCATATATACTTGATGACCAGAAATATAATAAAGAGTTGCGGTCTCTAGAACAGAAATGCCACCATTGACTGAAGCAAAAGTGCAGATAACCTGAAGAAAATTGCAAATAACTTCAGGAGTGATATATATGCAGATTTAAGGAGATATAAAATGCGGATTTACTGAAGTTATAAAAACAGATTTCTGAAGCTGAAGTTTGCGGATTCCTCTGTTTAAAAGTGCAGTATATAAGTGCCGTTTTCTCTGAAATGGAACAGTGTTAAGTTCAGCAGATCACCATGATGTATGTGGATTACCATGATGCGGATGAATGTATGTATGTTGCTATCAAGTCTGGAATAAGAGATTCGGGAAATCTCACTAATATGCGCCTACTGTCTATGAAAGAATCAGGTCTGCAGTATGAAGGTCTGAAGTGGATGTGAAAATTAAGGGTCGCTGCTGGATAAGAAAAGGGAGGAAGGATGATTTACCTTCCCTCTCACAGTTAATAAAAGAAAGGACAGTACATACTGGTGCAAGAAAGAAAGATCAGCATGGAAGATCGACAAAGAAGAAGTAACAAGGTATTGGAAGCATCCATAGGTCAAGGGTTTAAGTCTGGGTCATGGTACTTGTCATTTGAAGATCTATAAGAAGAATTTCTTGTGGGTTTTCCTCACCAAGAGGGAGAGGTTTTTCCCTGGCTCTAGGAGCCTAATTTGTGTGTCTCGTGTATTTTGATAATTGACTTGATGAAATATTAAATAAGCTAAAGAAGAGAAGACATAAATAACTTAAGTAAGCTCACAAGTAATTATCAAGAAGAGATTTTGAATTAATCTCTAGCCCTCCAAATTCTCAACATGGTTTCAGAGCTAAGGTGCGGAACACAAGGATGACTTGACAAAGAGACACTCGAGGAAGAAAAAATCAAAGTTTGGGTGAAAAGTCAAATCAAGGAAATCCTCAAACCATCTCAAGAAGACTTTCAAATAATCCACACAACAAGGAGGATCCAAGATCACCTACTTTGAAATCAGTTTAAGAGGGAGTTCCTGCCATCATCTTCAACAAGAAAGCTGATAGAAGAAGAAAAGCATCTACTCAAGTAAGTATCTTTATGACTTCATATGAATCTATAAAAATGTCTTCTTTGCAAAGAAAGCAACAAAATGGTTAGGGTTTCAAACTTTCCTACATAGAAGACAAGGACAATGAAGTCATGCCAAATACATGAAAGGAGATATAAGAGCCCAAAGGATTTTTACAGAATCCATAAAAGAATCTCTCATCTCTAATGTACCAAATCTAGAATCATCAAAAGGAATATATGAGAAATTGGTGGAGCTATTCTATGTGAGTACTACAGGAGAAGCAATCTCTTTGAGATTAACTACAGGAACTGGGAGAAGTAATGTCTGACACTGAGATGACTACATTGGTGCTGAATGCTCTACTAGAAGAACAGGGAAACTTCACTTCAGGATTATTCTGGAAGAAAGAAGCCGCACCATTCCACAATTTAGGGTCTCCATGTAAAATAGAGGAAATAAGACTGAAAGCCAAAGCTGATACAGAATCAAGTGAAGGGAATCAAGCCTTTGCAGCCATGTCCGGGAAGAAAGGAACATTCAGTAAGTTTGGTCCTCAGAGTAGAAGAAGAAATATGGACAAAGCACGATGCTTTGGATGTGATAAACTTGGGCATTATAATATAAATTGTCCTTAATCTGAAAAGGACAAGAGAAATAGGGAAGAATCCCATGTCTCTGAAATGAGGGAAGAACCTGATGCAAAGTAATCTAAGAAAGAAGAAGCAAGGGATGTCCACTATGATTGAGATCATCTTCTCCTTTAAGTGATTTATGTTGGTTGTAAGATAGGAAGCAGTGTAGCATCATGATCGAAGCATGGTAGGAGCTCTTGGTGAAACAGCTCCGGGAAATCCTCTCTAATAACATTACTAATGGAAGTTAGTCATCAAGATCAAGGGTCATCATGGAAACAAAATTCAGATGACATATTGATGGATCAAGTAAAGGGAATGAATCTCTTCATTCTAGAAAACCTGCTACAAGATGACTCAAGAAAAAAAAAAGGTATGAGGTATGTACATATTTATATGCTGACACTGGATACTGTGAATTCATGTCATATGGTTGCAGGTAATGGACTTCTGTATCTAGAAGTATGATCTACGAAGGAGTATCTCTCGATGCACTGACAAATGAAATCAACATATATATATCCTCATGGAATATGAGGTGGTTGTACATGAACGAGGAACTGGAAAATTTGTAAGTTCTTGGGAATGAAGAATGTGCAGAAAGGAAGAGATCATGAAATGCAACCATGTCTAAAGGCAGTTATCATCCGGAAGCCAAGAAGATGCGACTAGGAGATCTCTTGGGAAGATATGTAGACTCTAACAGAAGTCTGGTAAAGAAGAAGACCCTTGAAAAAACATATCATTAGGAGATGCGTCAATCTGAATAAAGGATGTTGATGCTGACAGGAACATGTCATGGTGAAAGGTCATCACTGAGGTAACTTTGGTTTTAAAAGTTCATATGTCTATGTTTATCGGGATGAATTTGTGTAGGGTTGCTAATCATGAGAAAGGATGTATGATCCTTGGAGATGATTCGAAGGAAAACAGCATGAAATAACGATGGACCAGATGATAAAGACTGATGAATCACTTTCTGATAGTGGGCATGACTCGTGACTAAAAGTGATGGATGATCTATGCCCTATGAAGCCAAAAGTTGAATATTCCTCAATATCGAAATCCATGACATCGAGGGGAGGAATTCTTCATGAGTAGTTGGATTGTTGCTGCAGGACCCTGGTTGATAGGGAGCCTGGTGGTAAGTTTCTTGCTTGGAAGAAACTTGAAGTATGTCCTTTCTATGTTAAGAGGGAGTGACGTATGTAATTCTCTATTACATGTGTCATGCACTATACCAGGACTAACAGCTGTAAGTCTTAGTGAATGCCATGTGAAGAGAATGGATAGACACATCATTTTGGTATTCACCCGGAAGACAGAATAGAGGATTGGGTAATCATCTGGCATTCGATACTCTTTGAGAATGAGGTCGGGAATTCAATATAAGAGTAGTCAAGGACCGATATTCTTTGAGGGCTGGCTACCCAAGAGAAGAATAATCCAAGAAGGTGATACTCTAGGAACACCTAGGTGGGGTATGTACCTAGGAGAGACAATGACTTTGGTGTCTATAAGTCATGTGTCTCGCCAACATTGTAGCCCATTGTCTCGTTGAGAGATGGGGTTGTTAGTCAAGGCCTTACACTAGGAAAATGTTGGTTGATATGATGCTATATAGATGCGATTGCCAATCCGATTCTTCTTATGAGATTCTTCAGTTTGAAAGTGACCATGTACCTGTATGAATACCTCCCTAGTTAAGAGGGAGTGTTGAAAAGTGTAACTACGCCAGTCTTCATATTGACTATGTAATTATGTATTTTATGTAAAGAAGAAGACAAAGGTAATAAAATGTATTTTGTACTTGCTTCATGGGTTTCATGAGCAAGATTTTATTATAAGTTAAATAGACTTCTTCTTGATGTTTATCTAAGGCTTTGTCTTCTAGATAAAAATGTAATTAAGTATCATCTATATATGAAGGATCTAGTCAAAAGAGATGCTCCAAGGCCTTGCAAAAGAATTCGCAAAAGGATGGCTTGAAACTGACTCAACTCAACGCTGGAGATGGATGATAAAAGTCAGCTTATATGCAGCTACACGTCGACCTAATTATCAGCTGAGAAGTCGGCCTTCTAGCTAACTGTATGGTCGGCCTAAAAGACTTGACAAGTGCACTATATATATATATACACACACACCTCTGCGGTTTATTTGAGTAAGATTTTTGGTGAATCTCAGAAATAGAAATGCGGCCTTTTCAAAGATACAATGCAGACTACATATGTGACTAAGTGCAGATTTTCTTAGTAATACAGTGCAGATATATGTGAGCTGGAATGCGAACCTTTGACAGCATCTAATGGAGAATTAAGTTTGAAAAGGAGGCATATATACTTGATAACCAGAAATATAATAAAGAGTTGCAGTCTCTAGAACATAAATGCCACCATTGACTGAAGCAGAAGTGCGGCTAACCTGAAGAAAATTGCGGATAACTTCAGGAGTGATATATATGCAGATTTAAGGAGATATAAAATGTGGATTTCTTGAAGTTATAAAAATGGATTTAATGGACTACGAGCAGTACCATTTAAATGCGAACGTAATCACGGAATTGCAGTCACTTTGCAAAAACCTTGTAAGAAGAAAATTTCGAGAGCAGGCGGAATAAACAAAATGGGGAACAATGGACCCTAGTCCAGAAAAACACTAGCTCAAAAAAAGGCACGGGTAAAGGAAATATGACAGGAGGTCAACCAAGCTCCAAAAGCAACCAAGAAGCGAAAGCACCACCAAATGCACCAGAAAGAGAGCAGGACATACAAGCCAACCTAAATCAGGAGAATGAGGAACAGTCGGCCCCTTCTCCTCCAAATAAAGAGAGAGAGGAAACAACTCAGTTGGAGGAAAATCAAGGCTCTCCCACTAATCCTTCCTACGCAGAAATAGCAAGGAAAAAACCTGTGGTTAGTTCTAGTTCTTCCGAGGATGAATTCTACGAGTGCCCTTCCAAAAAAGCAGGAAGGAAATCTCGTAAAGAGAAGAGGGAAGAAGAGGCAGAAAGACTCAAGATTCAAGGAAGTCAATCCACAATAGAAATGTCTATTGGGCGAAATATCAGACCAAGGCCTTCCAAGGGAGGCCCCAACCCCCCTCTTTGTAAATAATGAAACTCGTCTCTTGGAACTGCAGAGGTCTAGGGAACCCCTCTAAAATAGAAGCAGTCAGGGACCTATTGAAAGCAGACCCCTCAGACATTCTTATGCTCCAAGAGACCAAAATAGAAGGGCAGGCCCTTCTAGAGTTAGGCAGAACAAAGTGGAACAAAAAAGCAAGAAAAGCAGTTAGCTCAAGGGGAACCTCTGGAGGGCTGGCAACACTTTGGATGGACGACCTCTTTCAGCTGCTAATGTCCCATGAAACCCAGCACTGGATATACACGGAGCTGAAGCATAAGGCAAGTAAGTTGTCCATCTCTCTCTTCAATCTCTATGTTCCGGTGACTTATTCTGAAAAACGAGAATGCTGGGATACACTTGCGGCCTTTCTTGAGCAGACCAATCCCAGCAACATCATTCTTGCCGGGGATCTGAACATTGTTCTGAAAGCAAAAGAAAAGAGGGGGGGAATCAGCTCCAGAGACCCTATGTTGGCCAAGGTTGAGGAGATCACCCAGCTCTGGGACCTTCTTGATTTCAGGCCCATTCGTGGCATTTACACATGGTCAAATAATCGGGTTGGTTCGGAGCACATTTCTGCTCGTTTAGACCGTTTCTTGGTGCAAAGTTCCATTATGATGAACAAGAAAATATCCACCAAAATTTTGCCCAAGCTCTCCTCAGACCATAAACCCATCCAGCTCCATTTGGAAGATGAAGAAGACTTGGGTCCGCTTCCTTTTCGATTCAACCCACTCTGGATCGAGAGAGATGGATTCATGGAGACTGTCAAGGCAGCATGGGCCAAACCAATCTCGGGATCCTCCAGCTACGTTTGGGAGCAAAAACTGAAAGCTACAAAGCAAGCTCTGAAGGACTGGATAAAAACACCGGATACCAACCCCATCAATCAGAGAATGGAGGTTGTGCAGTCTTTGTCGGACCTGGAAACAGATATGGAAAACAGAGATATCACATCAGAGTTGCTCGAGGAGGAAGTAAAAGCACAAAGAGCAACGTATCAATCTTTTCGTAAGGAAGAAGAATACTGGAGGCTTAAATCCAGAAGCCTTTGGTTGAAGGCCGAGGACCGGAACACTCCCTTCTTCCATCGGCAATATAGAGCTAGACTGTCAAAGAACTACATAGCAGAAATCAAAACAGCTGAGGGTCAAGTATGTAAAGGATTCAATCAAGTTAAAGCCGCTGCTGAAAACCATTACAGGAACTTGTACAGAGAAGAAACTCAAAGCAATGATGAGGAGGCGGATGATTTTCTCTCCAGTGTTCCCTCCCTTATCAGTCCTGAAGACAACTTAAACCTCTGCAGACCCATTATTGAGGAGGAAATCATAAAAGTTATTTGGTCCATGGAATCAGATAAGGCCCCTGGGCCGGATGGGTTCACAATTCACTTCTTCAAATCCTGCTGGCACATTATCAAGGTAGATCTGCTTAAAATGACAAGAGGATTCATGCAGAAAGCCAAGATTGGTGGAGGAACCAAGTCCACTTACCTGGCTTTAATTCCTAAGGACACCAATCCTGACTCCTTTGCTAGATTTAGACCCATCTCGTTGTGCAATGCTTCTTATAAAATCCTGGCAAAACTTCTGGCAAGTCGGATCAAGCCATTGTTAAAAAAACTGATCTCCAGCTATCAAGGTGGCTTTGTGGAGGGTAGGCATATTCTGGACAACGTGATCCAAGTTCAGGAGACAATACACTCAAGTAAGAAACGAAAGGAGAAAGGTATGTTGATTAAACTAGATATGGCAAACGCCTTTGATAGATTTAATCATAATTTCCTATCTAAGGTCCTGCTCTCCTTTGGTTTTTCGATACATTTTGTCCATTTAATAAAAGCCTGCATTGATAGTCCTTGGATTGCTCCGTTAGTTAATGGCAGACCCGCTAACTTCTTCCAAGCTCAGAGAGGTATCAGGCAGGGTTGCCCACTCTCCCCCTTCCTGTATATCATAATGGCAGATTCCCTCAGTCGTAAGCTTACTGCTGAAAGAATAGCAGGTCATATTCTGGGCCTCAAACCTTCTAATGGAGCTGAACCATTGAACCATGCTCTCTTTGCCGACGATTCTCTTCTACTCGGAGGAGCCTCCATCAGAATAGCCAGAGCATTCGACTCAGTCCTCGGAAAGTACTGCAGAGTTTCAGGTGCCTTGGTTAACGAGAGTAAGAGCGAAATATATAGCTAGAACATAGACCAGAATGAACTCTCTGCAATCTCTGCTCTTCTTGGGTTTAAAGGTCAGGCAAACTGGGATAGGTTTAAATATCTTGGTCTTCCCATAACTTCTGGAGTTAACAAGAGATCGTTATGGAGTGACATAATCTCAAAAATTAAATCCAAAATTGCTGCGTGGGGAGGCAACTGGCTAACTAAGGGAGGTAAAGTAATCTTAATTAAAACTGTGCTGTCTGCACTCCCAATCTTGCAGGCGGCTTTCCTCCTTGCACCAAGAAATGTGATGGAGCAGATCTCCAAGTTGCTCAGAGATTTTCTTTGGCAGGGAGGGAAAGGCAACGAGAGGAAAATGCATCTGGTTAACTGGGATGTGGTCAAAAAGCCACTGTCTGAAGGCGACCTGCAAATTAGAGATCCCACGCTTGTCAATCTTGCTTTGGGAGGAAATATTTTGTGGAAGCTGTTCAACGAGCCCTCTCATCCAATCAGTGTTACCCTGCGCTCAAAGTATGGTCCCAATAACGCGCTCTCCAACCTACAGACAGCTAGTGCACCCAATAGCACGCAGGTCTGGAAATTATGTTGTAAAAGCAACAAATTTTTCAAAAATTTAATCTACAGGATTCCAGGGAATGATAAGCATATGCATTTATGGCTTGACAGTATAATGGGAAGTGATCCACTTGCTCAGAATGATGACATTGCAGACCTCAGGAATTGGCTGGAGCGCGCAGGTGTAAACAGACTGTATGACATCTCGACCTGGGACCAGCGTGGAGACTGGAGTGGATGGGATTTCCATAGAGTGCCAGCACGGTTTTCTCATCAACAAGCACTGCTAGTCGAACTGTTGGATGATGCTGCACCTGTTTGCAGAACCAAAAAAGATAGTTGGGGCTGGGGACAGTCTGGAGTTTATACCACAGCAGCTGGGTATAATGCTTTACAGGTCATTAGAAATAGTAGTCAAACTAAGGAGTTTTGGAAGAATGTGTGGGATCCGCTTTCCCTTCCAAAAGTAAACTTCTTCTTCTGGACCTTAGTCCATAACAAGCAGCTTACGGGAGATAATCTGGAAAAAAGGAAAATAGTTGGGCCTCACAGATGTGTGTTATGCTGTAACAACTTCGAAACAGCCCAGCATCTTTTCATGGAGTGCAGATTTGTTGAAGAGGTTTGGGTTCTCACTCTACAGGACTTGCAGATTCCAGCCCCCTTGCAGAACTCAGTAGCAGACCTCTTTGCCTCTTGGAGTCAATACTATCCCCATCGAATCCCTTCCAAATCTTTCTGGCGTAGAATCTAGATAGCGCTCCCCAAATATGTATGCTGGCAGATCTGGTTGGCCCGCAATCAGAGGATTTTTAAAGAGCTGCTATATACCCCTCTGCAGGTTGCTGCAAAAGCTAAGTCCTTCCTCTTGGAAGCGGCCCAATTTCAGTATTTTAAAGAAGATCATTTGCTACTGCCCGAAGAAAAGCGCTGGCTTGGTATGCTTGCGACCCATCCACGTAAGTACCTTCAACCCCCACAAGGTGACAATCCTGAATGGTGCATAAGAGATGAGGATGATTTTTTTCAAAATTGGTGGAGGTCCCAAAACATTTCCACTATCTTTTTCGACGGGGCGTCCAAGGGGAACCCCGGTGCTGCTAGTGCGGGTGGAGTTATTTACTCTCCCGGTGGGTCTTCCAAAGATTGGTTCTGTTGGGGACTTGGCAAGAAATCCAACAATCACGCAGAGATCCTTGGGCTCCTAAAAGCTTGTCTTATTGCAAGAGATAAGGGAATCAAAGTGCTCCAAGTCTTCGGTGATTCAGAACTGATAATAAAAAATATAAACACGGAGACTTCGTTCAGCAATGCCAGCCTCAACAAAACTTTGGACAGATTGAAGAGAATCCTTCGAGACTTTGACAAGTGTAAACTTCATCACATTTTGAGAAAGTCAAACAACGAAGCAGATGAGATGGCAAACAAAGGCAGCTCGCTCATGAAAGGGCAGATCATTGTAAACAATATAAGCACTGTCCAAATGCCTTGAAAGTACTTATTGACTTTTAGATGCAGTGGATAGATCTCTGCTTTGTAAAAGGGGCTGCCTCGGCAAAGACCCATAATCTTTCTAATATAATAAAATCATATCCGTTACAGTTTAAAAAAAAAAAAAATTGGCTTGATGAAAGATTAAATAAGCTAAAGAAGAAAAGACATAAATAACTCAAGTAAGCTCATAAGTAATTATCAAGAAGAGAATTTGAATTAATCTCCAGCCCTCCAAGTTCTCAACAGAAAAAAGTATGCAATAGCTGGCACTACAGAAACAAGAGATATGGATCTGATAAGGGCTAACTTTCTACCACATGTGCCTACAGGAATGAGGGTTTACCCATTGTGCCTCCTATGCAGATTCCATGGAAAATATTTGACAGTGTCATTACAAACTCAGTCATACCATAATGCTTTTAGAGCTAATGCCTATTGATGCTTCCTCATTGCTCTATAATAGGATAAGGATGAGCATATTAGCCACATATCATTAGATGCCACTGATGTGCAGATGATGCAGCCACCTTTCAAAAGTCTGGATCCATCACACAGATATTGCATTTTCAGACTTGTTTCCAGCAATAGGGTATCATTCACACCTCTATTGCTATATTTTGGCATGAAGTCAATTACAGTACCAACCTACAAAGTTGTAAGTAAAGCATTAAAGAATTATGAATATGATGCAATGGAAGGATATACAAACGCCAATTAGCAAATGTATATTCCCAGGCTTCAACCATCATTTTGATCTGTGCACCCATGTTGTAATGGGTATCCAAAAAATCTGTTGATTTGTGCTACATGATTGCTTCTATATCCAAAACCCTTATCTAGGGTCCACAAACACAAATAGTATTTTCTTACTTTGTTAACATCACTGACAGATAGATATGCTCATGCACATTGTCTTAGTCCAACCTAGGATCTCGGAACAACATCCTTTTAGAATGGATTAAAAAAATAATTTGCATGTTTATATATTACTATATTTAGAAACATTTTGGAGAATTCATGCTTCTAATTTCTGATTTTGTCCTCCTAATTGTTACACCAATCTCCTTTTTGCTTCCTTGATCTAAGATTAGATGAACTACTCGAAAGAATATGCTGAAAATGCAAATGCATTTTGAGGGGTAATAGGTTGCTTGTAAGGGCTAAGGCTTAATGTCCTTTGCTTTCAATTTCATTTTGTTTCTTTGGGCGTTAGCACTAGAACTGGGAAATGCATCTCTTATGGAGCTTTGGCAATCGGTTGAGCAGTGAGTATCCAACTAGGTAAGCAAGTGGCTCTTGGCCAGTGAAAGGCCCACCACAAGTACCTCTACGCCAAGTAGATCCCTGCAGAGCATGCAATTGGTGACACCTGAATGCATTCACCAATTTTTGATAGCTTTCATAGGCAGGCATCGGCCTATGTAGAGCATCTAGCTCGTTGGGCTTCACTGTTTTTGAGAAAGAGTGAACAGATCACACAGTGTTTGTTTGTTTCACTCATTGCAGAATATCTACAATTTTTTTTAAGTAATTTCTACTTGTGAATCATACATTTTCTACTTATTTTCAAGAATTAAGGGTTTCCAACAATCTAAAAATAAAGAATAAATAAATGGAACAAGAACTCACTGATGGTGACATCGATGTCTGGGCTCTTCAGCATCTTTTCTATTCCCTTGAGGCCGAGCGAGGTGCGGAGATTCTCGCAACGCCCTGGTGGTCGCAATGTTGGCCTTTTGAGCATATAAGCCTCGCATTCGGGTATTCTGCTACTGCTCCTTTATTTTGATAAATGGTCTCTCAGACTCATCAGATGCCAATGCCATCCCTGCGAATAGTAACAATATCAAGCACAAAGATTAATTTCTAAACATACAAGAGTTGGATGCAAAAATACAGAGGATTTTGAACATGGAACGTACCTTGGCGCTGTCGAAAAACCGGTGGTGGGGTTCGATATCGGGTCTGCTGCTGTAAAACCATAAGTCGCAACTCTCTTCAATCCCATTTTGGCGCCCTCCTTATGAAAAGCCAGCAGATACAAAAAATGGGGTTCGGAGGGAATTTCGCTTCTTGAAAAACAATAATTACAATATTTTTTATTTTCACTTACATAGTAAGATTTTTTTGTATTTGAGGAACTCACATAGTGCATGATTTTGGTTGTGGTGGAAAGGGTGGGATTATTTATTATAATAATAATGATTTAATTTATTTTGTATTTTCACTTACATATCTTTGTTGTATTTGAGGAACTAACAAACTAGTGTATGATTTTGGTTGTGATGGAAAGGGTAGGATTATTTATTATAATAATAATGATTTAATTTTAAGATTATTAATTTTATGTAATGTTTTTGTTGTTAAGGTTTATTGTTGTATTTTTGGAATTTGAATGTAAGAGTGTTTTTAACTTGGTTGTGTTGAAAACATTTAAGTGTATAGAGGAAATATGCGTTTTTAACTTGGTTGCATTGAAAAAAATTAATTTTTCTTGTATATTAGGTGGGTGTACAAAAAAGAGAGTATATAGTAAGTGGATTTGATAGTTAAAACACAAAGTATTAGTTTCTTGAAAGTCGCGTGACAAATTTGAAAGGACTAGCATATGTACCATTTTCTAGGTTAAATATATTCAAATTGTTGTGTGAATGGGGTTGTAAGACCATGTGTTTTTATCTTGAGAAACTGAAGTCATCTCGAAGTCACTTGCATAGTTTAGGTTGTCATAAGCAAAGTAGGTGTTTTGCCTTAAGTTGTGAACATTTCATTTTAAGCAATGTGATAATGTGGTTTCAGTGAGGCATTAAAAGATGAAACGAGCATGCACATTTTGGATGCTAGTGTTAAGTTTTGTTTGAGGCATGTGTGCATGTCTAAGAAGACACTAACAAGGGTTGAAGAGGTGGAATTGTTAGAGAGGTTGGGGGGTTGTAGTCTCACTTACAGGTAAAAACAAGCAAGTTAAGCACCGTGAGAAGTTATGAAGCAAACTTAAGAAAAACAAGTGGTTGCTTTAGAAAAACAAGTGTCCAGTCTGCAATATTTCCGTCATTTCATAGCAGGAAAATTCTGGTTTGCTGCATTTTTTTTCTGTTTCTGTTAGGCAAATCTTAGGATCAGTGCTTTGATGAAGCAGCAAGCCCTTCCCTTGATTTTATTTCCATGGGTTGGTGTTTAAACTTCTAGAAAATCCTGTACATGTAGATATCCTCTGTGCAACCTGCATTCTCATGACTATTCCTTTGATAATGTTCTTTTGTTTTTCTAGTAAATTATGCTTATAATATTCCTTCTACAGATATGACTAGCGTTAACCATGTGCAAATTCCCCTTTGTTAGGAGCTTTGTCAAACTATTAACCATATGCAACTTTGTCAGAATGTGGTCCAACACTACCAACTCCCTAATGAACTTGGAATCTTAGGAAATTGTATTGAATATTAATGTGTTTGAAATGGTTATGACACATTGGATTTTCATAGAGCTTGATGTAACTTTGATTCTCACAAGAGACAATATTGGGCTTCAACAAGTGATTAGTTGACTCTACAATCAAGTTGCAAATCTAGATAGCTTCATAATAAGAATATGAAACTGCCATATACTTTGCTTCAGTGGAACTGAATGCAATTGTTGCTTGCTTCTTGTTGATTTGATAAAAATGATTTATAAAATGATAATAATGATGTTTAAAATGAGCCTTATGATGGTCTACTTATACACATTGATTGTTCACGAGGTGTTATGGGTATGTTTATAACATCACTGCCCTTGAAAGCTTTGTCTTGAAAGCACAGTAATTAGAATTTTCTTTAGTTAAGCACATTTTGTGGTGGAATGAAGTTTATCAGATATCTATTTATACTTTGTAGAGGTTTGAATTTGTTTGTCCTTTGAGTGTTGGTGAGGTTTCTTTGTATTTTTTGCATCATAGTCTAAATTATTTTGACGTGATTGTTTAACATGAAAGCTTTATGCTTATTGGCAATATATTTGAAATACCTGCATGATCAAGAAACTGTTATGGTTAATTAAATTACTAATTAGGTACTACAGAAAGAGGATGATGCTGAGAGGGCTTGCTTGGGTGACTCTGGGAGCAACCCAGAGGTGGTCAGACAAAGCTCTTCTAAGTCACAAATCTGAAGAGAAAAAACTGGTGATGTATATGTGGTTGCTCAACCTGGGCTGTATGGAAAATCTTGGCAAAGAGTGTTTACCTTTCTGTGTCTTCTCGAAAGTAGGTTGTCTGCTCACAGAATAAGATCACTACATGTAGGTGATGGTTCTATAGTAAGTTCTCAGCCTTATCTTCATAATGGCTAACATAGAGGATCAGGTTTGAATACATGATATAATTTGATGAATTTGGAGATTTAGAGTTAAAGAAAATTTTCACATTCCCTAGGTCTAGCCCCATTAGGTCACCTAGGGCAACAATTTCCTAGGAATCTAGCTAGAGGAAAACTTCTATCTCCTAGAGGTAGCTACGTTGTTGGGTACCCTCACTCTCCTCAAAACTTGGGCCAATTCCGACGGTGGAATATTCAGATACCTCAAGCCCTAGCTCTAGGATCAAGTTTTGCCTAGGTGGTCCCAAGGATAGAACCTAGTAGGATCAATTTGACCTATCGAAGTAAAAACTCTTATCTGATCCTTTCCCCTCACCTTGTCTAGTATAGGAACATCATTGGTTGCTAAATTCCATCCCCGAACCTAGGCTGGGTCCACTTGGCCCCGTGTGGTCCCATTTGGTGTCAAAGGCCTTTCATCAAGGACCATTTGGGAATCCAAGTTCCCAAAGGATTTTAGGGATTGAGAAATTCCTTTATAAGTCTTTTTCTTCTCCCTCAACCCTTCAATCCCCCTCTTCTTTCCCTAGAAGATAAATTCACTTGCTTAGAAGGAAAGCAAGTCCCACTCTTTATTTTATCTTAGAGAAAGGGTTTCGAGGGTCACTTCCCACCTATTCATTGACCAATACTCTACAAGTGACTTCCTAAACTACCGAGACTCCACCCATCGGTGAAATTCCGTGAAGAGCACGGAGCCTTAGTTGTGGTGACAATGGGCTAAGCCTCCATCATTTCCCTTGTCCTAGCAATTGCCCTCTTAGGAACACCTTTTAGGTCCACTACTAGTTTGAGTGGTAACAAGTTGTTCACAATTCCATTTGTGAACAACTCTTTCATATGCCCACTTTTTCCATATTACAGCTCCAAGATGAGAATTCCAGGGCTATGGAGGCTGCCCTTCTTCTCTCTTAATCAATCCTCTACAATATAGTGAACTAGGGCTAGTTGGTTCGCCCACTTGACTATTACTTTAGTCCTTGAAAGTCTGCACATCCTAGTTAGGCCCTATACACCTACGCTTCTACCAATTTTGTTGTCCTTCACCAGAACAAGAGTCAGGGCTCTTCTTTGACAGTAATCTAACAACCCTCCAACTGTACTTGGACTACCATCAATCTGCCCAACCACAATCAATTCTTTTTATTGATCTAGGGCCCCACAATATTGTCTTCATCTAGGGCTCTTCAAATCTGCCACCTAACAAGGGTTTGAGTCCTCTCAAGATCACTGTTCTTGTGTATCGACAATTTGATCTTTGTTGTCCAATCTACGAACATATATGAATTACTCCTCTTATCATACTTCTAACAATCTCTAGATGACTGAACTGGGGTCACAAATCAGCCACTAACAGTCCATTTACTAATTTTTTATAGGTTTCTTCATATATTTGTCTAAAACTCTATGGAAAGTCCACCAAAATCAACTCCTTTGCATGTCAATCCATTCTCCATATGGCACATTTCTTCTGCATGCTCAATCTTCTGCTCAGGTTCCACCCTCCTTTGGATCTATTGTCTCCACACATACTGAATCTGCAAACCATCTTCCATATCTGTGGTCTTTATTGCAGAAATAAACCTCGCTCTAAGGGTCACAACTTGTCTTCTTCTACGCAAATTTGTCACAGTCTTAAGGGCATACCTTATGAACTAAACATGCTAGGAAACTGTCCTAACTAGGGCATTATACTTATGTACTTCTAATTGTTGTAGAACAAACCCTATCCACACATAGAAAAAACACGACTCTTGCCTCCATAAGAGACTTGACCTAGCTCATATGGATCCATAGATTATGGGCATTTCTTTGACTGAATCTTGACATGAACTTCAGATCTCAATGTCGACCCTCAAACTAGGGTTAAATCAGTCAATATTACACCTGTGTCGACTTCTGTTATGGCTCTAAATTACAGTGCAAGCCCTCCTCCATTTATGTTGGTCTTTATCACAGACCTTGCGACCTACTAACCACCACAAGGCAAGATGGTATCAACCCTCTCTTCTATTTCATGGAGGAAATCTAACCAATGGGATTCAATCTAATCTTGTAATGTACTAAAACAAGATATTGAATCCTTCCTACAATTTGTGGAAACAACACACGATCACACAATCACATATAAGTAAGAGAAACAAGTTATCAATCGCACAACACAAGATGTATCTGGGGAAGAAACTACTCAAAACCCTCTATCTCTATTTTGTATTAAGTCAAGGAATCATGAAACAATATAATGTTTAATCTCCTTTGAGATTCTCAAACACTCTGCCAATTGTCTCCTGCTGATCTAGGAAAAATCGGTCTAATACTTAGCCAATTCTCAGCCTGCCTTGCTCACACAATTCCTATGGAATTATCTCCATATTAATTAGGAAAATCAACCTTCCTTGATTTCACAATCCATCATGGCATCCCAATGACTTTATAATTGCACATGGGAAATTTTCTATAAATACAACTGATAGTTATGTTCCTCTGAACTGTGTTACAATAAGGATGAAGGGTCTTTTTTATTATTTAAAAATAAGATAAAATCCTAAACAATCAAACCCCTAACCCGAGGAGATGTAACACCAAGAGTTTATGGGCCCCGTTGGGGTTAGTTGGGCAGCCAACTTTCCGGGGTCGTAACTTGGTCATATGATCTTCGTTTGATGCACATGATACCTTGTTAGAAAGATCTCTTCGAGGACTACAACTACTAATGCGATTTCTATGAAATCGCTAAACCTTTCTTGCCCAAAAAACATCGTTTGGGGCCTCAAAATGGCTCCGGAAGTTCAGAACCTGAAAAAATGACAAAAATAGTAAACTGTGCTATAATTAAGGAAATTGAAAAATTGAAAGAGACAATGGCGAGGGCCCAAGTGGAATAGGCGGGTGGCTACCAATATCCACCTCGATCACCTTAAATAGAATTTCTTGAGCTAACTCAATCATCATGACTTAGTTAACTACCACAAGTTGTTATGAGACGAAATTACAATTTATTTAAGGGAAAAATAAATTAGACGCCTCACATTCCTCACTCCTGGTACATCAAAATTCCTCACTAGTGTGGGTGCATTTTTTTTTGTCCTTTCTAGTTTCCAATTTCACTATTTCTTGTTGCAAATTTCAATACTCCCTCTCAACAAGAAATGAATTCAATCTATCTCCATTCGGTACTTTTGGAATGTTCTACATGCTACACTTCTCTACTGTTGTTTGCACCTGCAAGTCCTAAAACTGAATAGCCTCCGAACAAATTACTGAGTATAATGCATCTGTCATCAGAATCTTCTGACTGCTACTAGCTACTGCATCTGTCTAGTACTGGATTCTCTGCACTGCTACTGACATCTGCATCTGTGCCCTTTGAACTATTGCTAACTCTAATTTGTGATCCAGTATTTAACATCTGACTTTGATTTATGTCTTGCTGACATCTGACTACATCAATTTAACTGATCCTTCCTACTACTATTGTACTGTGGCTCCTCATAGCCAGGTTCGATCCATGAGATCACACGCCATCTCAATGGACCTTGCCCAAATTTCTTATCTCGGGATTATGTCTACACATCACCCCACCAGCTTACACCTCTAGGTATGGCTGCTCCCTCTTCCCATCTGGCTCAAAATTTCCCCCTCATGGAGGTATCTGCTTGAGTGGATGCTTCCACTCAGTCTCCTCTCTGCTTCTCCAATTGTGGCAAATACTCCACAACCTTCTGAGACCGCTTCTCATGAGATTCATGTTAAGAGGTATTTATGCTCCCTTTAAACCACCAAGTCTCTAACTTCTGCCTTTCTCCTCAAAGCTTTGCATGCATCTGGTACCTCAATTACATATAGGTTCTTGACTCGCGCACAGTGTAATTGTCCCGACGTTACAAAAAGTTTCTAAAAAAGAGTTGATTTTAAATCGATGATATCTCCCTCATCCGAGCTCCGATTCGACCGGTTTTTTTTTCTATTTCGGTAGATTTTCGCAAGGAATCCAAATAGCCTATTTGTTTTTGAAAAGTTTACACCAAAATATTCAAATATTCTATGCAAACTCGCCACCCAAAAAAATTATGCTCTAATACCATGTAGAAAATCTAACCAACAAGATTCAATCTAATCTTGTAATATACTAAAACAAGATATTGAATCCTTCCTACAATTTGCGGAAACAAAACACGATCGCACAATCACATATAAGTAAGAGAAATAAATTATCAATCGCATAACAACATGATGTATTTGGGGAAAGAAACTGCTCAAAGGCCCTCTATCTCTATTGTGTATTAAGTCAAGGAATCATGAAACAAAACATTAATGCTTAATCTCTCATGAGATTCTCTGACACTCTGTCAATTGTCTCCCGTTGATCTAGGCAAACTCGGTCTAGTACTTAGCCAATTCTGATCCTTACTTCAGCCTGCCTTGCTCATACAATCCTAGCTAGGGAATTAACTACTTATTAATTAGGAAAATCAATCTTCCTTGATTGCACAATCCATTATGGAATCCCAATGACTTTATAATTTCACATGGGAAATTTTCTCTGAATACAATTGATAGTTATGTTCCCTTTAACCTCTGTCTCAACTGGGTATTCCTCGAAACTGACATGCATACAACTATTAATAGCGAATTATCAGTTATATGATTGATCACTCATTGTGAATTAAATCTAATTTAATTCACTGGACCTATCGCTAGCTCATAACTTAGTTAGAACCAGTTAAATTGATTTTAACGCATTTAATTGAGTTAATTACACTTGCACCCCACTAATGCATCAATTTCAACTGGACCCAAAAAATATTAGAATCCCTCTAGATGCCTCATCTTAGACCCTCAGTACTTGAATTTCTTGAGCTAACTCGGTCACCATGACTTAATTAACTAACACAAGTTGTTATGAGATGAAATTAAAATTTATTGTCCAATTTATTTAAGGGAAAAATAAATTAGACGCCCCACATTACTCACTCCTGGTGCATCAAAATTCCTCACCAGTGTGGGTGCATTTTTTTTTGTCCTTTCTGGTTTCCAATCTCACTGTTTCTTGTTGCAAATTTCAACATTTCAGAATTTGATGCGGCCTTCACACAAAGACACCATTGAAATCACATGCCCAGATTCTCATGAGAAACCTCTCTTAAGCTCGTTCTGCCAGAAGAGAACCAACAATATGCCATCCTACTTCCTAGCGCAAACCGACCCTTAAGGTATGTAACATTCTTCTGAACACTCACATGATGATCTTGCTCTTGGAGGATGATCATGACCTCCCTTTAGCAACCCTTACTCGCCCTCGTACTCGACCTACTTTATGACTACATCTCTCTTCACCCCCTTGATGTGCCAGATAGTGGCAATATATGTCAAACATGCTAATATGTGCTAAGTGATAAGGCATGCCAAGATGTGCAAGGGTGTGTCAATGCATGTCAGGGAATGTCAAGACAAAAAAAGGGAGAAAAAAGTTAAACTACAAGGAAATGAACACATAAGAGGGTTAATAAGTCATCAATTTACCTTTTCCAAGAGGGGCATGCTAGGCACACCAACACTAGGCAACAATAGGTGCCAAGTGCAAAATCTTAGTGCATTATAAGTGCCAAGTATTCCTTTGTTGCTTCTCATCTACTTTCCAACAACTAATAATCACAAATAAATTTAATATTAAACCATGCCAAATCATACCAAGGCATCTCAACGTATTCCACACATGCTAAGACTTTCCAAGCACCAACACGTGCCAAGCGCCAATATGTGTCAGGAACTAGTGTTATGCATGTTATGAAGTGGAAGGAAATGTTGAAGAGTGCTAAAGTGTGCTAGAGAGTGATAATGCATGTTCATGAGTGTTAAGGATTACTAGGAAAAAACATTAAGGGAGCACTAAGTAAAAATTCATGAAAGTTAATGAATATGAGGAATGTGCGCCAGAGACTAGTGTTAATGAGTGTTAGTTGTCATGCCAAGGAGGGACTGACAAGGTATGGTAAGCATTGGTAAGGCATGCTAGGGAATATCAAGGCATGTCAAGAATTCCCAAGTGTGCTTGGGAGTTTCAGGGTGTGCTAATTATATCATGTGCCAATTAATAGTGCCAAGATATGCCAATACATGCTGGGTGCTAAGGATGTGGTGCAGGGGACCAGGGTATGTCAATATGTGTCAAGGCAACAAAAGGAAGAACCAATTAGAGGGTTAATAAGTCAGGACTTTATCTTTTTGAAAAGGGGTATGCTAGGCACACTAATAATAGGTCCCAATACATGCCAAGTGGCATTGTGTGCCAAGTGCTAATGTATGTCAATGCATTCAACCAAGGTGTTCTAGGGCATGCTAGGGACTATATGCAGCATGCCAACACATGTTAGCAGAGTACGATGTTGTGCTAGCGCATGTCACCATGTGCTTGGGCGTAAGTGTCATCACAAGATGTTCTAGGTACAAAGATGTTCCAATACATGTGGGGTGCTAAGAAATGTTAGTGTGTGCCAAAGCATTAATTTAAGGCGTGCCCATATTGGTAAGGATCGTTAGGTCTTTCTCATTAATAGAATTGTCAAAGCTTGATTATGTATTAAATAATATATTTCCTACACACAATAGTGGAACTTTATCTAAAGGGAATTTTCTAGATAATAAACTTAATATATATGAATAATCTGTTGACTCATAGGAAATCTCTATTTGACTAGTTATTACTTGAGGGAAATGATACACACTAATTACTTCTAAAAAATTCACTAACCCTAACCACTATGGCTTTGGACATATTATAAAAAATACTCCACAATAATGGTATTAAATCGTTAACTTTTGACAAAAAAATATATTAATAGGTACATAGCGTCATCAAAAACTCATTGGAATGATCAATGATGACGGCCATTTTTTGACCGTCACCAAAAGTAACAAAACGAGCATTGGTGAGGGTCATTAAAACTTCATCACTAGAAGTGTCACCAAAGAGATAATTAGTGACGGGCCTTTAACGACCCTCACCAAAAGTGTCATTCAAAATGTATTTAGTGACGGACCATAAAGGACCATCACCTCACTATAGTGACGGTTTTTTGTATTCAATGATGACGGACATTTTTTAGTCACCAAAAGTAACAAAAAGAGCATTGGTGAGGGTCATTAAAAGTTCGTCACTAGAAGTGTCACCAAAGAGAGAATTAGTGGCCGGGCCTTTACTAACCCTCACCAAAAGTGTCATTGAAAATGTCTTTGGTGACGGACCATAAAGGACCATCACTATATACACTGACAGTGACGGTTTTTTAAGGACCGTCACCATATGTGACATTGGTGACGGACCTTAAAGGTCCGTCACAAGCATGACCCTCACCAATGTGCTTTTTTCTTGTAGTGAATTCAAGGATAAGTTCCTTGGCAAGTTATGAATACAAATGATCAGTTGTATGTCATTGTTATTTTTTGCAAAGAGTGAACTATAAGTGAGCTTCTTTGTGACTAATTTTCTTGCAGAGAGGGGAAATGTTCATGGGATTAATTTGATTTACTCTCATAGAAGGAGGATTCTTTGTGCTAAATCTAGCAAATAAAGAACTACTCTTAAGCCTAATTTTCATGTGACAGGGACGATGCCTTTAAGGCTAACTGTTGCCTTGTTTTTGTGCCTAGAGTGGTATTGTTTGGCAAATACATAATGCAAAACATGTGTTTGTAAACACTGAGTGTTGTTGATGGAGACAACAGTATGAACTAGCATTCAAATACAATATTACCAATTGTTATAACATGAAGATATCCATATTTTGATGCACAACAAGTTATGTATGGATGACATGAAATCAAGTTTTATTGTGAAGATTACGCAACAAAATCTCTTTTCACCTAAATTTTGGACCAACACAAAGGAAAGAAATGAATATTAATAGATACTAGCATTGCAGGGTTTTTTTTCCAGTATATGGGTGTTGTTGTTTGTGTTAAATTATGAACTTAGCACCTGGAAATTAATTCCTAGTAGATTTATAACTGATACTAAACAAAAGCACAACACTAGATTCAGAATTGCACACATCGAAAACCCGGCCAAAACTGCCAATTAGAGACACGGATGGATGACTGCTGGGGAGCTGGGATTAGAAGCATCGTTTCATGAATCATGGAATGCATATGTAAATGCTTAGAATTCTTGTCAAATTTGATTAACTGACAAAGAGGACAAGCTTCTCTAGAGTTCCTCTCCTTTTGGTGAATATGTCCCCAAGCTTGGATACATCATAGTGATTGCAGTTCGAGTCCCTGCAGAGTTAAAGTGGTGGAGGAAAATGCTTTGGAAATCTAAGTGCCCAGGCAAGGAAAAAAATTTTATGTGGTGCCGAAAGAAAGATCTCAACCTTGGATGTGCTTCAAAGAAGGTATGTGATTGGGCCTGGTTGATGCCCCTTGTACAAAAACAATGAGGAAATGATCATTCACGTTTTCCAGGAATGCCCTTTCATCAAACGAATTTGGGAAGTATGCCGAGTGACTGTAGGCCAGCTAGGACAGTGGGAAGGATCAGCTATTGAAGAAACTTGGAGAAGGTGGCTTGCAGTATCAAAGCCAAAGAAATGTAAAGGGCATTGCATTATCATTGGATAAACACAGAAACTTAATGAAAAGAACTGCATATTTAGGGAAATCCATTACAAAAATAAATATTTTAGTGGGAATATTGAATGAATACATGGATTACCTTGTCTAGGGCATTTGACGGCATGTTCTTCAGAGTTAACCACTTTTCCTTGACTTTTACTTGTCCAAATCCCACTGCTTGGGGCTGAATGAAGGGCCTATGAATCCGTGGGGCAGGTATTGATGTCTGTGTACAAGGAACAAGAATATTATGATAATTTTTGTTGATAATCGAACCAAAGGAAATTGGGATCTGATGTATCAGAGAATATTATTTCTCTAGAAGGAAATAAATCACCGTAATTCAACCAAATGTATCAGAGCAGACCTGCAACAGGCACTCAGGATCAATTTCTTTACTTACCGCATCCTTCCTCCAAACCTGCGACAGTATGGCCGCATCCTTCCTCCAAACCTGCAATAGTATGGCTGCATCCTTCCTAAATACTGGCGACAGTATGGCCGCATCCTCCCTCCTTCCCTAGACAAACCATGCAACTGGAGGGAAATGAACGAGGGAAATTAAAACTTTTGATATTTGAAAATTTTTGACATTTTGAAGAGGGAAATGAATGAGGGAAATTAAAACTTTTCATATTTGAAATTTTTTGACATTTTGAAGAGGGAAATGAATGAGGGAAATTAAAACTTTTCATATTTGAAAATTTTTGACATTTTGAAATGAAATACATGTGTTTTTTAAGGCCACTTAAATTCCATTAAATTAAACGTGTGAGACTTTTCTTGGGGTTAATAAGGGGTTTGGGTAAATAAGTGGCATTGTTGATTACAAATAATTATTAATGAGATTAGATATAAGACATTTATTTAAATTATTAATTATATAAAATTGCTGAATTTTTATTTCATAAACTAGAGATTTTGGTTGATTTTTAAATCTAATTATGTGATATTAAAGATGAATTATGGTAACTTAAAAATAATTTTTATGTGGTTAAAAGGGAAGTAGTAATGCTATGGTATGAATGCTTATTTTCAATGAAATTTTTGGTTTAGTAAGGATAACTAATCTATGGACATTTTCCATGATTTTTAAGACGGAGTCAATATAGGAAAGGTGATACTTAAAGGGCTCCCACATGCTTTATAAATTTTATATCTATTGGTTTATAAACATTAGAGGTGGAAAAATATCCTAAGCTCTAGAGCTAAGTTTGTTCCAACTTAGCTATATCTTGAACAACAAATTGTTGTTGACGTCAAGGATATGATAGAAATTTGGTGGGTTGTAGGGTAGTCTTGTCATGAAATAAATGTAATTTAGTTACTAGGTAGGTAGGGGGAACCATTTTGGTGGAACTTGGCCATAAATGGGACATGTATCCATGCATAATTTTTTAAGAACAAATACACCTAGTGGATTATCATTGTACGGGAATAACTTTAGGATCTAGGCTACTGTGCACACACTAACTAAAGGGATATTAGTGAAACCCACAAAAGTATTATAGGTGATTTTATATAAATAGGTGTTCTTGTGTTCTCATTGGTTAGTTATGGGCAAATGACAATAAATTAAGAGAAGTTATAGGTGCTTTTATAGAAATAGGTGTTCTTGTGCTCTCATTGGTTAGGTATGGGCAAATGAAAATAAAGTAAGAGAAGGATTTGACTACTGGACAATTAGAGGAATGATTCCACACAAAACCAAGTGTGGTGTTGCAGCAGTTTCTAGGCTAAGGGATTTTGAAGGGGTTCCCCCACCATATGACCGGAAGAAGAGAATGGTCATTCCAAATGCTTTGAAAGTGTTGAGGCTTCAACCAGAGCACAAGTATTATCTGTTAGGAAGGATTTCCAAAAAAGTTGGCTTGCATCACTATGACACTATTACAGAATTATAATGGAAGAGAAAGGCAAAGGCTCAGGTATCATATGAGAGAAGGAAGCAATTGGAAAAATTGAGATCAAAAGCAGTGGAGTTAGCCGAAAAGCAGCTTGCCCCAAAGATGGATAAGATAAAACTTGACAACATATTGGTCAATTTCCTTGACCCTTTATTGGTTATACAGAATAAGTATGAAAACACCACCATTAATATCAAGGTAACCCCTAGCAGATCAAGGGCTACAAGTTGTAGTTTTCATCTGAACATCAACATACCACAACCATGCTTACAACCAGGATATGTTTTTTGAGGAGGAGAAATCTCGTCGAGATCAACATCGAGAATCCATTGCAACAAAAAAAAGTACAACTTGTGGTGATTTCAGATGAACATAGATGAATAGCTACAATAGATGTCGAATGTGGAAATTATGGAGGAAAAAGATGAAATTCATCTTCCTTTTGCATTATAGTGAGAGGAAAATCAATCATCTACGAAAATTTGAAATTTTCAAGCTGAGCAAGATCACCAAATTGGGGCAGAGTTTGGGGAACCTTTGTAAGTGAATGGGGCCTATGTGATATGGCTACGAGTTATCTACCCTGACACAATCAGATATGCAAATAGTAAACATTGTAGGCATAGCGTTAATTAACCCCACACATAGTGGAGTTAGCGCCCGAAAATAAGCTTGCCCTAGAGATGGAGATCTTAGCTTCAATAAAGTATTAGATAAGCTGCATGTTGTGTTCAAATATGAACCAGTCAATTTTGAAAATGACAAGAAAATATTTCTGAAGATGAGGTTTTTGACTAGAAAGATATAACTACACAAAAATCATTACACTGTTGATACAATAATAGTATAATCTGCAAACAACCTTCTCACATTCATGATCTGAGTATATAGTGAATTAGACAGAAGTAAGAACCTGATAAGTAGCAAGGAAATGAATGATTTGGGGTCTGTTCAGCAAACCCTTGAAGCAGAAATACCGCAATAACGCGCCCTAAACCCTGTATTACGATTTTCTCCGTTAGGAAATTACCCTTGAAGCAACAAATACTCGTATAGATAATGAGGTTCAAGATAAAAATCCCATAGACATGAAGAGTGTCATACGCCTTTTTCAAAAATTAGTAAATGAAACTGTGGATATAAAAAAGAACTCTAGAGAAGATACCTCTATTTAAATAACTTACAAACCATATTGCAGAAAACAATTACTTCTTCAAAGCTAATTCGAATTTGGAGGGCTCAGGGGATTGGGGGTTAGGGGTTAGGGGATTTAGGTGCATTTAGGGGCTAGGGGTCGAATAATGAGTTAGTAGTTAAGGGATTAGGGATTGGGGGCTTAGGGGGCCTGACCCAAATGTGTTTGGGTGAGCGCACTCAACCGAAATGACCCGACCCGAATGTGTTTGGGCGGGCGCCCTCAAACGAAATGACAAGACGCACTTGACCGAAAAAAGGCACAAGGGAGAAAACCACAAACAGGCCGCATGAAAGTTCACAAGGAATGCGTGTAGTCACAATTTAGCAAATTTGATACGGCCACCCTCAAACGAAATTACCCGACCCGAACGCGTTTAGGCGGGCGCCCTCACACGCCGCCCCGACCTAACAAAGGCACAAGGGGGAAAACAGAAAACGAGCCACACGAACGTGCACAATGCACCCCTGCATTCAAAACTTAGGAAATTTGATATGGGCGCCCTCAAACGAAACAACTTGACCCAAACGCGTTTGGGCAGGTGCCCTCACACGACACGACACGACGTGTATGATCGAACGAGGGCATAAGGGAGAAACTGGCAAACAGGCCACACGAATGTGCATAGGGCACCCGTGCGGTCACAACTTAGCAAATTTGATACATGCGCCCTCAACCGCAATGACTCGACCCAAACACGTTTGGGCAGACGCCCTCAATCAAAACGACCCAACCCGAACGCATTTGGGCGGGCACCTTCAACTGAAATGGCCCGACTCGAATGGGTTTGGACAGGGGCCCTCAAACAAAATGACACAGCGCACCCGACGAAATGAAGGCACAAGGGAGAAAATATAAAATGGGTCGCACAAACATGCAGTACAAGGCACTTGTGCAGTCACAACTTAGCAAATTTGACACGACCGCCCTCAAACGAAATGACCCGACTTGAACGCGTTTGGGTGGGCGCCTTCACATGGCGCGACACGACGTGCACGATCGAATGAAGGCACAAGGGAGAAAACGGAAAGAAGGCTGCATGAACGTGCAAAATGCACCCGTGTGGTGACAACTTAGGAAATTTGATATGGTCGCACTCAAACAAAACGTCCTGACCCAACCTGAATGCATTTGGACTGGTGCCTTCACACGGCGCACCCGACCAAACGAAGGCACAAGGGATAAAACAAAAAAGTAGCCTCACGAATGTGCACAAGGCACCCTTTTGGCCACAACTTATTAAATTTGATATGGCCACCCTCAAATGAAATGATCCAACCCAAACGCATTTGGGCGGGCGCCCTCACACGGCGCGACACAATGCGCACGACCGAACAAAGGCACAAGGGAGAAACCAGCAAACGAGCCGCACGAACGTGTACAGGGTACCCATGCAGTCACAATACTCTTGAAGGTACATGTATTAGGGACTACATTGATGTGACATATTTGGTAGATGCATACATGAAGCCTTAGTTAATGTTCATCCTAGTGAAGTAGAGTTATATAATGTTGGCCCGGTTAAGGGTATGTAAGCTATAACTATAGTTTTTGCATATTGTTTTTATTATGTCGAGTCTAATTTATTTTAGACCTTTTTATTACCTATTCCACTTTGATGTGGAAAAGAGGTACTTAAGGAGTGTTTGAAAAGTAATAACGAAATTTAATATTATATTATGACTGAAAAATTATGCATTAATATTGGCCTAAATGGAAATAATGGGGATGTGGACATAAAATTGTACTGTCTTGTGCAACTTGTTCCCCATAAGGGATAGAAATCGAGTGTTGGAACAAAAAATTAGATACAAAGTGTGATTTGATACCACAAATAGGGAGCCAAAAGAGCTTGGAAATAGAGGGGGATAGGTTTGAACTAGGGGAAGCTGCCTACACACCGAGGAGACCCAAAATTTATCGGAACATGGAAAGAGACAAGATGGAAGAAAGGGAGGGAGTTGTCCAACTAAGAAAAAAAATCAGAATAGAACTAAAGGTACCAGAGAAGTTAGTATTTATGCAGGGGAAATTGTCCGTATGAAAATTGTGCAAGACTTGGGATGCATGAAGCTACACTAGTGATGGTGCCCTCAACACAGTAACACCTATTTCCATGGAAAAGGTTGCAGGATGCGCACAGGGTAGTGAAGAAGCTTGAAATTCAAAGATGAGAAATTCAACACCCACTGGAAAAAAATTCCAACTTGACTTCTTGAGATTTACAAAAAACCATTGACAACCTGGAGCGGAAATATTCCCAACTTCTTACTGCATAGGAGGAAAATGAGCCAAGAAAAGACAAGAGAATTCCACATGTTTTCGCTTTGAATGAGACGGGTGAGACATTAACGTTCACAACACTGAGCAAGAGACACATAAGATTGAAATAATTCTTAGCATCGATGGAGTTTACAAAGGTGTGGAGAGCCCAACAACTAGAAGAAGGGTTGTCTTGACTCTCAAGGGCACACACTTGAAATGATACTTTTTGCCTTATCATATTAACATCAACCATGAATTCCACCTTTAGACTAGTGAACTCCCATGCCCAAGGGATTGAATCAACCACGAAATTCATTAACTCTCCCCACCCTATATCCATCAATGAACTTGGTACGAAGGCAAAGGAGGGAATTAAGGGTTTTCCAGCTTCATAAGACTCCACATGTGAGGGGTAAATGGGTGTGTGGCCAACACCCCCACAAACCACCACCTCAACCTTAATGATGAGATCGTGACGCCAAATTTTATGCGTGATGCGAATATGTGCATATATAGGAGGAGACAGGGGGGGCATAGAAAGGAGGGCTTTGGAAATATTCAAAAAATAATTCTCATGGTGCATATATCCAACCAGCAAAACAAGAGAGAGGGACAATTATATTGAGTTGAATTATTCATGGAATATATTTCCAACCTGACATGTCGTTGATCTCATACTAACCCGCTTCCTTCAAGAAGGAAGGCTTGATTCGTTTGTGTATCCGCCTCTTTGTTTTGGCTTCTTAAAATGTGGTAATAAGCCTTTTGAGAGAATGATTTTAGGGTACTATTTATTTTTCTAAGGGGTAGGGATAAATTGTTGTTCTTCAGGAGAAAACATTTTTGAAGGTATTGAATACTGATAAGGGAATCCCCCAAGATCACTAACTTAGAGACATCTCGATCATTAGCCAATTGGATACCTGAAAGAAGCCCATACATTTATGTGAGATTGTTTATTCTTTGGACTAGCCCCATTAAGTACTTTATTTTTCATATTCCATCAAGATTTAGGAGAATATCTCCCCCTCCCCCTCCTGCCGCCCCAACTATTTAAATTTTATATTTTATTGAACTATTATGCTTCTATTATAACTCTTTATGAATGTATAAATTTATATAATTTAAATGTATGTGGTATAAAAAAAAACTTAACATATTAGAATCGTGTAGATAAAGATAAAGAAAGAGAAACTAAAAATATTATACAAAAAAAGTGGTGTTCTATGTAAATTAACAACATAACTTCCAACATGATCCTCATAAAACTAACTAAACCCATATTGGTCTACTGTCAAGTTTGATATTTCAATAAATTTTTAGATGATTTCCATGAAATTATTAGAGTTTTTGTTGAGCTGGTTTAAATTTGACTTGAGATTTGTGAACCTCATGAAATTAATTTACCAAAAAATAAATTAGACAAAATTCAAATGTAATTAATTCTATTCACCAATCTAATAACTTATTTCAAAACTATATAAAAATATGTATTTAAAATATAATTGTTAATATATTTGAAATGCAGTGTGAATTCTATAATAATTTTAGATATTTAATTTTCAAAATTTTTATTCTATTTTATATTTATATATAAAAGTAAGTTAAAACTCTATTTAAAAAATATATTTGAATGTGAAATTATTAATGTGATGTTTATTTTGAAACTATATTATAACATTATATGTAAAAATAAATTTATATTTATATATTAATGAGAAAAAATATATTTAAATGTGAAATTATATTAATATAATTTGCATTATATATATATATTCGTATTTAATCCAAACCTTATTATATAATTCCACACATTATATATATTAACCCAAAGTTCCAAGGTTTAATTATGGTGGCAAATCATATTCCAAAGTATACCATACGATGGAAAAACATTACAATGGTGGTGTTATAATAAAATTTAATTATAAAAATAATAATAATGATGTCTAACAACTTATAATAATAAAAATAATAAAATTTAATACAACCTATAATCGTCATGGGTTCGTATCTGTTAGCAACGTCGCATTTCTGACATTTTGTGCCAAACATCGCAAGACCAACGTATATGTTAGCACCGTCACATTTCCGATGTTTTGTGCCAAATGTCGCAAGACCGACGAAAATGTTAGCAACGCCGCATTTCCAACGTTTTGTGCCAAACGTCGCAAGATCGACGAATATGTTAGTAACGTCGCATTTCCGACGTTATGTCCCATAAACGTCGTTCTTCCGATGTTTTGTGCCAAACGTCGCAAGACTGATGAAATTCATGAACGTCGCAAAAGCGATGATGTCCCTAAACATCGGTATAGCGATGATTGTTGGTAGGATTTGAAAAATTGATAAAATTTGGGGAAATTTCCGACAATACGACAAAAGCGTCGGAACTAAAGTGTTAGAATTTCCGCCAAATGTACTAGTGATTTCAGTTATTTCTTATTAACGAAATGAAGTTTTTGTTGAAAATTAAATATTACAGAGCAATGAAACACATAAAATATGTGGAAAACAGAAGCACACAAAACACATAAAACCAGAGAGACACAAACATACGTGGTTCACCTAGTTTGGGCTACGTCCACCTCGAACAGCCAGTCCTTCCTTTCTATTATCCAACAAAATGAAGAGACACAACCTACAACAGATCTGCAGTAATATCCTCTGTTCTCTCTCACAGTCTCCCTATCCATTTCTCGCTCTGAGAATACACATACAATGCACAACCACAATAAAATACCCTCATACAAGCGAGGGGTCGCCTTATAGGGAAAAAAACCCTAAAATAAACATAACTTCTACCATCAGATCATCCGCCTAATGAACGGCCCAGATTGACTAGAAATTACTATACTTTTACAAGGCAATTTTACATTTGTTTTTAGCTTCGGGGGCCCTACCCCCGAAACCCCCCACTAGGGGGGGGGGGGCTCCATAAAGTCGTAGTCGCCCCCCGTGGACCCCCCAGGCAGCGTTTCCGCCCCATTAAGGTACAGAGGTCCAACTCTATGATACAAATGAACAAGATAATTAGGCTCCACACCCAACAATCTCCCACTTGGAGACTGAATATTGTAGCAATTGCACCGCTGCTTCATTTGCTAGACAATGACTCCTCTTTGGACCTGGCTATTTCTCATCTTCATCGTCATCCTTGAAGACCAATTGAAACTGAGCATAACCTCAGTTTCTCCCTGGTTACAATTTTTGTTAGAATATCTATAGGATTTTGGCTAGTGTGTATCTTTTCCAGCTTCAACTGTCCATCTTCCAATACTGTCCGTATGAAATGGTACTTGAGCTATATGTGTTTAGTCCTAGAATGAAATGCTGAGTTCTTTGCAAGATGAATGGCACTTTGGCTATCACTGTAATTCATCTATAAACCTTTGTAACCAAATCATTTCTTTACTAGCCTGTGTAACAACAACATACTCTCCTTCTGTTGTTGAAAGTACAACGACACTTTGGATTTTTGAAACCCAACTGACAGATGTTCCACCTACAATAAATACATATCTCTGTCACGTGCCATATCTGCATAAAAATATCCCTGTAGATCAATGTTTGAAACACCAAATCATAATGCTTGATTTGTGGTACCTCTAAAATATCTAAGAATCCATTTTACTTCCATCCAATGTTATTTTCCTGGATTGTTCATGCACCTACTTACAACTCCCACTGCATGTGCAATATCAGGCCTTGTGCAGACCATTTCATACATTAAGCTTCCAACTGCAGATGCATATGGAACTTTAGACATGTAGTCCATTTCTTATTGGGTCTTGGGGCACATCTCCTTACTAAGTTTGAAATGGCTAGCAAAAGGTGTACTAACTAGTTTTACATTCTACATAATAATTATTTTCAACCCCTTTTGTATGTACCCATTCTAAGACAATGTTAATTTTCTATTTTTCTTGTCTCTAGTTATTCTCATACCAAGGATTTGTTTTGCAGCTCCCAAATCCCTCATTGCAAATGAATTTGCCAATTTTATTTTGAGCACATTTATTTCCTGCATGTTAGACCCTGCAACAAGCATGTCATCTAAATAAAATAACACTATAATATAGTTTCCATCATTTTGCCTTTTCAGATAAACACAATGATCAGAGTGACATCTAGTATAACCTTGTTCAGACATAAACTTGTCAAATTTTAGATACCACTGCCTTGGAGCCTATTTTAAGCCATACAAGCTCTTCTTTAACCTGCACACTAATTTTTCTTTCCCTTTGACCTCATATTCTTCTGGTTGCTGCATATATATCTCTTCCTCCAAATCTCCATGGAGAAATGTTGTCTTTACATCTAATTGTTCAAGATGTAAATCTTCCACTGCTACAAGACTTAAAATAGTTCTGATTGAAGTCGTCTTAACAATAGGAGAAAATATTTCATCAAAATCAATACATTTCTTCTGTGCAAACCCCTTCACCACAAGTCTAGCTTTGTACCTATGTTTTCCTCCATCTTCTTCCTTCAGCCTGTAAACCCATTTATTTTGCAATGCAGTTTTACCTGCAGGCAACTTGACTAAGTCCCAAGTCTGGTTATGCATTAAGGAGTCCATCTATTCTTCCCTAGCTAGCTCACACTTCTTCCTGCTTTCAACCTGCATTGCTTCTTCATAACATTCAGGTTCAATACAATCAGTCAAAAATAAATAATATAATGAAGGAGATTATTGTTCAGGGGGTCTACTTATCCTGGTAGATCTTCTAACACCACTTTCAGGTGTTTGAGGTGCCTGTTTCTATTGTGGTGGTTGCTGTTGTTGTGGCTCTTGATTATTATCATTTTCAGGCACCTTTACCTTTTCTGTGATCTCATCAAGAACTGTGTATTCTTTTTTTTCTTTTTCCTATTTCTTTTCCTGCAACTGATTCTTATACAATACCTTTTCATTGAATATTACATCTCTGCTCCTAATGATTCTGTGGTTCTCATAATCATATAAGCGATAACCAAAATCATTAACACCATATCCAATAAAGGTATATTTCTTTGATTTTGCCTCAATCTTTGTTCTATTTTCTTTATTAATATGGACAAAGGCCTCACAACCAAAAGGCTCTAAAAAGGAGTAGTTTACCCTTTTACCTGTCTATGCTTCCTCTGGAATACCACCATCCAAGGAACTTGAAAGCCCTCTTTTTATTAGAGAAATGACAGTATCTACAACATCTTCCCAAAATTGTAAAGGCAATCTTGCATGCAATCTCAGGCACCTTGCACGCTCCATGATTGTTCTGTTCATCCTTTCTGACACACCATTTTCTTGTGGTGTTCTTAGAACTGTCTTCTCTCTACAAATTCCATGCTCTGAACAATACCTATCAAACTCTTTGCTGCAATATTCACCTCTATTGTCTAATCTGAGACACTTCAACTTCTTTCCTGTCTCAATCTCAACAAAGCTTTCCATTTCCTGAAAGTATCAAATACATCAGATTTATCCTGAATACAATAAATCTAAGTTTTTCTAGTTGCATCATCAATAAAAGTAACATAATAAAAAGAGCCACCAAGAGATGATACTTGAGCAGGTCCCCATACATCTGTATGCACAAGCTCTAATTTTTCACTCTTCTTTTCTTTCCCAACTCTGAGAAATCTGACTCTCTTCTTTTTTCCATAAATGAAATTCTCACAGAAATCCAAATCAACATTCTTCAAACCTGGCAACAAATTTCTTAAGTGAAGAATATTCATCCCCTTCTCACTCATGTGTCTGAGCCTATGATGCCATAATGCTGCATCTGCTCCTTTGGAAGTTAAAGCATTAAAAAAGTTAGAAATACCATTGCATAAATATAATGTACCAACCTTTTCACCTTTTGCTATTATCAGGGCTCCTTTGGTGACCTTCCAAGTTTTATCTGTGAAAGTTGTCACACAACCTTCACTACCTAACTTCCCTGTTGAAATCAAATTTTTCTTCAGACCTGGAACATGCCTTACCTCCTTTAATAGCCATTGGTTTACATTCTGTTGTTTTACAAGAACCTTACCCATTCCAACAATTTTAAAGGGTCTATCATCACCCAAATGGACTTGTCCAAAATCTCCTTGAGCATAGTCATGAAAATATTTCTTATTAGGTGTGGCATGGAATGAGGCCCCTGAATCTACAACTCAAGAATAAGTAACATTTTCGAAAGAAAAAATCAAAGCATCTTGTAACACATCACCTGTCACATTTTCTTCATGATTGTTTTCTTGTTGTGCGTCTCCTTATTTTCCCTTCTGAGATATACAGTATTTCTTTAGGTGTCATTCCTTTCTGCATTTCCATCACACTATCCCCGATCTAGACTTAGATCTTCCTTTCCTTGATTTACTGTGATATCCCGAGCTCTTTCCTCTTTCCATTATTCTTCCCTTAGACTCTACACTCAAAGCATTACCCGATATCTCACCAGAGATTTTTCCTTGCATTTCCTCACTAAGGATAGCACCGAAAACATCATCAAACTTTAAAGTACTAGATCCAGAGACATAGTTACTAATGGCCATAACTAAACCATTCCAACTTTCTGGCAATGAGCACAAAAATAACAAAGCTCTAACTTCATCATCAAATTTTACCCCTATAGAACTTAGCTGACTGGTAACTGTATTAAAATCATTTAAATGGTCTACAACAAATCAACCTTTCGACATCTTCATATTAAATAAATGTTTCATAAGAAATACCTTGTTTGAGGCGGAGGGTTTTTCATATAGTTTTGAAAATGCCTTAATCAAACCCTCTATTGTTGTTTCCTTCAAAATATTGAAGGCTACGGATGCCGCGAGGCACAACCATACTATTTTGAGTGCCTTTATATCAAGAATATCCCATTCTGCATCTGTCATAGTCGTTGGCTTCTTCTTTTTTTTCGCTCAATGGTAGGTGCAGATCTTTCTGATACAGATAATCTTCCATCTGAATCTTCCATAGCGGGAATTTTTGGCCGTTAAATTTCTTGACCCTAATTTTACCATCTTCCACCATTTCTCCCACTCGAACCAGGAACCCTTCTTTATTGCGAGTTAATCATCCAAATAGACGTTCAAATTTGATACCAGTTGTTGAAAATTAAATATTACAGAGCAATGAAACACATAAAATATGCAGAAAACACAAGCACACAAAAAACATAAAACCCCTGGACCCCCAGGTAGCTTTTAATTTTGGATGGCGTTGCCACTCCATTAAGGTACAGGGGTCCAATGCTGTGATACAAGATAAACAAGATAATCAGGCTCCACACCCAACCGTTTTATTTCTGTTACATCTCTACTTTTATGTGTATTTTTGTATTTCAATGTGTTCCTGCATAAATATGGATCATCTACTTTGGCATATGAAGGAAATAATAGAGTTTGATAATCCTCAGAATATGGATGAAGCGATTCAGAAGCCCTAACCTTACTATCAGCAGATGAAGCAAAGAGGGGACAACAGGAAAAGGTGGACAGATCAGAAAGGGTAGTCTCAGAACTTTAGAGGAACAAGTTTAGGGAGTGATAAGAGACCCTATAGAAAATCCCAAGGTAAGGGAACTAGAAGAGGGGCCCCAAAGGCTAAAGAAACAAGTGAGGTGAAACCAGTGGAACAACACAAAAAGGCATATTTTGACTAATCCACCAAACCCCCGTTATAGTGTTGGGGTTGTGGAGAGCCTCATTACATCAAGAATTTCCCCACAGAAGAAGGACATAATTAAAAAAAAACATTCAAGAAGCATATAGAGAGGGTGAAGTAGCTATAATTTTTCCCAAGATAAATGCATCTTTGGAGGATCACCAAGCGGAGTATCAGGCATCGGTGATAGAAGTTGAAGGTATAATTATTAACCAATTTTTACTTGTTTTAATTGACCGAGGAGCTAGTCTAAGTTATATAAGTCCTAAAATTGTCAAATCATGCAAATTAAAATCCAAAAAGTTCAAAAATTCATGGCTAGTGTAGTTAGCTACTGGGGAAAAAAGGAGAGTTATGACTAAGGAAGAGGAGTGTACAATAAAACTGGCAGAACAACCTATGATTGCTAATTTAAATACTCTACCTTTAGGGTCCTATGATGTCTTAATATGCATGGATTGGCTCGAAATACATTGTACTGTAGTGAATTATAAGGAAAATACAATTAATTTTATGGATGAAGGAATTAGGCATGATATTCAATGAATTATAACACCCATGAAATTAAGACTCGTTATTGCTTTTCAATTGGCCAAGTGCATCTAGAAAGGATGCCAAATATCTATAGTGCAGGAGAGATATTCTAACTCCAAGGAGAAGACTATTACTTTAGATAATATACCAATAATTAAGGAATTTCTTAATATATTTCCAGAAGAAATACTAGGTTTAGGTTTAGGATATAGACTTCCTCATTGAATTAATCCTCGGAGCTACACCGGTGTTTAAAACCCATTATCGGATGAGCATTCATGAACTTACTGAAATTTACAAATTTAAGAATATTTGGACAAACGATACGTTCGTCCTAACGTGTTTCCTTGGGGAACCCCCATGTTATTTGCTAAGAAGAAGGATGACACCCTGTGATTGTATATAGACTACCAACATATAAATAAAATCACGGTATAAAATAAGTATTTTCTACCACGCATAGATGATCTATTTGAACAAGTTAAAGGTGCAACGGTGTTCTCGAAGATAGTCTTACGGTCCCAATATCACCAAATCTGTGTCAAGGATGAAGACATATGCAAGAATGAATTTCGTACACATTATGGGAGCTATGAGTTTGTAGTGCTACCTTTCTGTCTCACCAACGGCCCCACCATGTTCATGTGTCTTATGAAAAACATCTTTCATAAATATATTGAAAAATTCATAATGATATTTATTGATGACATTCTGATATATTCTAGAAATATGGGAGAACATAGGGAACATATTTGAATTGTAATCAAAACCTTATGGGAACATCAGTTATATGCAAAGTATAGCAAGTGTAAATTCTATAAGGACAGAATTGAGTACTTGGGACTTGTCATATACTAGAAAGGAATTGTTGTCAACCTTGAAAAGATTAAAAATATCTTGGATTAGAAAATTCCTCAAAATGTATGTAATATTCGATCCTTTTTGGGATTATATGGATATTATAGATGTTTCATAGAAGGTTTTTCCAGAGTGGCTTACCCTCTCACCTCCCTGCAGAAGAAAGGAAAGAATTTTATTTGGACATCAGAGTGTCAGGACAACTTTGACTGATTAACGTATTTACTTACTACAACCTCTGTATTGAAAGTTTCTGATCCTGAAGTTGAGTTTTTGGTTTGCATATATGAAAGAAAAGGAGTAAGCGGAGTTTTAATTAAAGAACGTAAGGTATCGACCTACGAATCCTAGAAGTTAAAGGAGCATGAGAAAAAATATTTTGCGTATGATTTGGAGCTGATAGTTGTAGTGCATGCTCTAAAAATGTGGCGACATCATCTCTTAGGTAAGAATTTTATTTTAGAAACCAATCACAGTAGTTTTACTAACTATTTTATCCAACCTACCATTAATTCTCGGAAAACTAGGTGGGCTACGTTTTTAAGTGAATTTCATTTCAAAATCAAGAATTTAAAGGGATGAGAAAATAGAGTAGATTATTCTCTAAGTAGTAAAATTCACTATGCATATGAGATTTCAATTAGTAAAGCTAAATTTAATTTCAAAAATTTGATAATAGATGCTAATTTGAAGGATCCATAGTATAATTTCTTGTTGCAATAAGCTAAAATTGAAAACAACAAAGAAAATTGGCTAGGATATGAGGTTGATTCAAGAGGAATGTTGCAGTATAGAGGTAGATTATATATTCCCAACAATAAGAGCCTGAAACAACTAATACTGGATGAAATACACACTATTCCTTATATGGCTCATCATGGGTAGCAGAAACTAATTATAGCCATAAGAAAGAACTATTTTTGGTCGGGTATGAAGGCAAAGATTGTTGATAATTTGGCCATATGCATTGAATGTGGCAAAATTGAATATCAGCATCCTACAGGATTGCTACATACTTTACCTATTCCTGAGTGGAAATTGGAAATTATCACTCTAGATTTTATCATGGGATTTCCTAACACTAAGAGACAAAATGATTCAATAATGGTAGTAGCCGATAGATTTATACCAGTGCAGTCCACATACAAGATTGTAGAAATTGCTAACATTTTCATGAAGGAGATTTTTCGACTACACAGGTTACCAAAGGTAGTAATCTCATATTCATATGTGAAATTTATGTCCACTTTATAGAAAAATCTATTTTCTAGATTACGTACGCAGATTTATTTCAGAACCGCATATCATCATCAAATTGACGGACATACTGAGCGTGTTAATCAAGTGCTTGAAGACATGCTAATAATGTTTGTAATGTAATAACCATATAAATGGAAAGAATACTTACATTCAGTATAATTTCCGTACAATAATAACTACCATGCATCCTTGAAAATGAGTCCATTTGAAGTTTTATATGGATGTAAATGTAGCAAACCTATTAACGGGAGTGGTCCAGAAGACAAGTTGTTACTGGGAACGGATATGTTAAAGGAAATGGAAGAATCTGTAGGGAAGATAAGGACAAATTTGAAAGTTGCTCAGGACAGACAAAAAATTTACGTAGGTAAGCAAGAAGCTACTGATAATTTCAAGCAAGTGATCATATATATGTGCGAGTTAGACCTAAGAAGAGCACCTTGAAATGGGCGAGATGTGCCAAATTGACTCCTCGATTTTGCAGACCTTTTCAAATCTTGGCCCACATCGGACTTGTAGCCTATCAGTTGGCTCTACCGAGACATATATGCATACATAATGTATTTCATGTTTCTTTATTAAAAAAAAATACATTTATGACCCTAAAAATATAGGTAACTGGAAGGAGATATAGGTAAGTCTCCTTGTGATAATGCAGGTATTACAAATAAATTGTTATTGTAACAAACTATGTAGCCCTAAATGTGGAGAAGTGAAACCCGACGGGGAATTTCTAGTCAAGCCCCTGTGTATACTAGATCAGAGAGAAGTAATACTCTGGAAGCGAGCTATCACCCTTTTTAAAGTGCAGTGGAAGCACTTTATCCTCGAACAAGCTACTTGGGAAGATCAAAAATTTGTGAGAGATGTTTATCCTACTTTATTTGAGCCATAGAAACACTATGATGGTGTTCCCCTCAAGGGAGGGGAGATGTAATGCCCCCGGTGAAAGAAAAATAACAAATTATTTTTTACTTTTAATTTAATTTATGAAAAAAATGAATTTTTACTTTTGCTTTAATTACTAAGTTGGATGAAGGAAAAGTAAAACTAAGTAACAAGTTATGTTTTATTTTAAATTATGAAATTATATTAAATTTTTTATGAAATAGAAAAGAGGGTTAATGCATAACTCAGCCCTGAGGAAGATACATGAGAGACTCACATAGTTGTGGAAATTTATGGGCAGTGAGGAGGGTAGTTAATTTCTCAAATTCTTGTCATTTTTTAGAAGAGAAAATCCAATAGGGTTTGGGGGATCTGAGGTTGGAGAGAGGAAAAAATAGTGAGTAACATCTGGAATGAGTTGCCAAAAATAAAGAGAACTGAGAGGGACATATCTGGTTGGGATTAGATGGTCAAGCCCTTCTTCCATACTTAGTTGAAGTCCCAAGTGTGCAGTGGCTGGGGAGGAGACACAGTAATGATTGGTCTCATAGGACGGGTGGAGTATCATTACTCAGGCAGGAGTTGTGTATTCCCCTTCTGAAAACAACTATGTATTGGTCAGGTATTTCATATTAGTTCTAGATAGTAGTAGAAATGGCTAAAAGAATATTGTTATTTTGTAGATATAGTGATAGCCTAGTATAAATTTTGTACTCTTAATTGTGTTTATAAAGAAACCTTGTATGAGTATGTATGGGATTGTGCAGAGCATTTGTACATGGTTTGTCAAATAACACAGAGTATGCCCAAAACTAGGAGACCAGAGGACAGGTTAGACCCAGGTTCACTCAAAGGTGAACTAGAGCGGTCTTTTCCTCAAGAGTGTAATCCTATAGTGGAATAAAAATAAGATGATGTAAACCCTGTAGGAGAGAGAGACCTCCCAAAATGAAAACAAGAAATAGTAGGTTGAAATAAATATTTACAAACAGCGAAAGGAATTGTACATTCATAAAAAAACAAGATCAAACATATTCGTAGGATGATAAGTGGGGCATGTTTACCACAGTCCAAGACACATATAGTCACAAGAAATTAGTTCGAAATATTTTTTTTGAAAGAAAACAATTGTCTATTCTAGAAGATAGTAAACTGGCAAAGTTGTAAGTAGTAAAACAAAAACAATAATTTGGAACACACACACACACACACACACACACACACACACACACACACACACACATACACACATATATATATATATATATATATATATATATATATATATATATATATATATATATATATATATATATATATATATATATATATATACTTCATAATGTGACATTTTACCAAAGGATAAATCATAATGTTTGAATAACCATAACATAATATAGTAAATATATTTCTTAAGAATAGAAAATCACGGTGCCCAACAATGAAGGCCAGACATAGAAAAATCGGGAAACTGTTCAAAGAAAATATGGCAATAATAAAAAAGAGAACTCTTTCACCGAGGAATTTTAAATAGAAATGTCCACGCATCATAAATAAATTTACATATGACCAAACCGTCAAGGCTTGTTGAGCATAAATATCTATAAAAACTAAAGAAATTAGGACCAATCAAAATAATGCAGGAGGGAGCGTCATAGCTCTAAAAATGAAGAGTTTAGACCTCAAGAAACGTGATGAACTAGACACCACTGAAAACCCTTTGAAATGAGGATTAATCACTGCATAAATTCCTGTAAGATTATGCAAAAATTATGGTCGAACCTACAAGTAAGATTCATTAGCTAAAGAGAGAGTGCATATTTATCTTATACCTGCCAGCAAAACAAATTCAAGGTCAAAGATTATCATAACTATAAGACTTATAAAAATAGAGAGTAATCGATCAAACTTGAATAAGTATACATGTAATGGAGATGACGACCTCACTCCTCATTACTATCAACAAAATATAGAAGAGATGATTCTCATATTGTGGCATGGTGCAGATGTAGGAAGTAAAAACTCCAGGTTAGGGTTATTACAGGCTACCGTGACTCAGTGACCAACTCAGTAATAGCATCCGAGCGATGGTAATAATCCCATGTACATTGTCGGCCGAAGGAGCCAAACCCCTCTTCTAGATATAGGAAACCCCAAATCTAGTGCAGACGAGGCCAAAGGGACAAATACTCCTCAACTACTCCCTTCCATCCAAAGAAAGGATGCGGCTTAGGAAGTAAAAAGTGATAATAATGTCAATCGATAATAAAAAGTGTAGGAGTTCAAAGATACCCTCTTACCTGAAGAATGTAGAGAAATGAAACCCTAACACTGAATTAAACCATTGAATAGAGGTCCTAAGAATGAGGAGCAAGCAGGAAGTGAGGGATGGCTAACCCCATACCATTCTTGCAATCCTGTAAGATTTGTAACATTGACTATTCAAAGAGAGCCCCTCGACAAACTAGAAAATAAAAAGACTTGAATAGAGATGAACATATCAAAGGTGCTGAGAGGATCGAAGGAGTGTAGAGCGCAAGCCAGGGTTGAGTTTCCAAGTTGCAGAGATGGCACCTCCCCTCTCCTTTGGTTCGAATGAGTGACACTAACCCCAACCCCTCTGTCGATGCAACAGTTATCCTAACGGCCAACAAATTGGTTCGTTGATTCATGTGGATGAATAAGTACCATTGATTGTTGTGAATCCTAATAACAAGCCACATGGCAATAGATCTGACACGTTCGAGAAGCCTCTCTAGGCCAGAATGAAGGATGGTTAGGTGTGCATTGTATTATTGTTACATATGGTAAACTAAACTTTATTTGTGTGGTTGATAAATGAAGTTGGAGCTTAAGCATAATTATTTAAGTGATAGGGTATTTTTTACCAAGACTAATTAACCATAGTTGTTTATGGTGCAATTATATGCTAACATATGTGCATGAAAGTGTTACTATAAAACAAAAAAAAATTTTTGATTTTTTTCTATTTGTTAAACTTATGTTGTTATATGTTAGTTTTAACTAGGAAGTGTTGTGGAGTCATTACAATGGGTTTTTTAATGTTTATATTTATATTTAGTTGTTTAAATTGGAATAGTCCGAAGGAACGAAAGCAACTCGGGGTCTCAAGTCAACTATATAAAATCGTGTAATTGTTACGAAGTCGTAGGCAGTTTGGAGAATCACTGATGCGAATAGTCACCTTCCCAGAATCAATCAATATCCCCTTCGTAATTTTTAATGCACACCATCGACCTATAATAAGAAGAAAAAGAGCGTGGTTCCAAACAAAAAGATCCATAAATCAGGATCTTGCCTACTAGTAGGATCTATAAATCAAAATCATGGCATAAATTCCATGCATGCGGTTTGAGCCATTGCCTCAGAGGGTAGAAGTTCCTTTAAAATTTTAACTGCCACTGTTCCAGACCATTTATATAATTTTAATTCATGGTTAATCTGCCACCGTTCTGGACCATTTCTCTAATTTTAATTCATGGTTAATTTTTTCCTACTTATATTTTTGATCTACAAGTGAAATTATCATTGCTTCTTTACCATTATCCTCAAAATGCATCCCTTTCCACCATAGCGATGAAATAGTTGATCTGATCAATAGATCACTCGCTCCCAAGAAGTAGTATGGTTGAAGCAACACCTCTCCCTACCTTGGCTTATTCTTCTTATAGGATCCATTGTAATGGCCAACTGGGGTGTTATTTCAACCCCTACCAGACTCCAAGAGGGTTGAGATAAATTCAATTTGCTGCAAGGTGGAGAGTTGAAGGGTGGAAAAGTTACAAGTGCATTCAATATGGATTTCAAATCCTTGGTTTTTGTTCATAACCATTTTATTACAATCTTTAATTCATTTACTCCGCATATTTAATTTTTAATCGACGACAAATTATACATTCCTGGTTTTGTTTCATAGTCATTTTGTTACATTTTTTAACGCCTTATGCAAATTTCTGGTTTTTATTCATATTCATTGCTTTACAATCTCTATATTCGTATCTTTGTTGGATTTAATCAACTGACCTTTCTCTTAAATGTGAAATTTCAAATTCCAAGATATTCCTAAAATATACCATCAACATAAAAATGCCAAAAATTCCCAAAGCCTGATAGAGAGAAGTTGTTCTAATAAGGTTTCTCTGGGATGGGATTAAAATGCTCAGAAATTGAAATTGGACTTGACTCACAGTTTTTTATTTAAGAAAGAAATGTTTTATTATGTTCGATTTAATGTGGACGTCAACGGAACAACTGTGTAGCGAGAAGAATATTGCTAATTTTCATTGTAAATATTTTAGTGTTAGAACAAACCCTTATAATTATTTTCTTTCATCTTAAATTTTCAACTGTTACACCTTATATCAAACCAATTGTTTCCTGGATTCGAAGTGCAATTCATAGGACCTATAGTGTTCATTTTTCTAACCTAAATACCATTAAAAAATGTCATAAGAATCGAGTATAATTATATTGGAATATGATAGTAGGATAATACTTTCTTTAAAATTGCAAGTGGGTACTCATGGTTCCACCTCTCTACAGTTCTATCTAAGCTCCAAGTAACAATATTTATTTTCATTAATTTAACTCCTGGGCTGGAGTGAGGACTATCTTCTTGCTTCAGGTAGGGCCATACCCAATGCGTTGTAAACTCCCATGATTATCTATAGCCGAAAGAACAAAAAATCACCATTATTATTTCTCAAATTCCAATTATACTACTATCAACATGAATCCATTCCCTTAGGGAAGAAAAAGTTGATGTGTTATGTAGGATTTCTCCCAACCACAATAGTGCTAGGATTGATTCATAGTCACATTGGTATATGAAAGAGAAATCAGAATTTGGAAGCCTAAAATTTGAAGAATTCCGAGAATACGAAATCCATGGAATCTAGGAAAGGTAAGAGGGAGCCTACTTTCATTCCACGAGCAAAATTGTGGATATAAAAATAAATATTCTTCCTAAAACATCACAAATAATGATCAGAGCATATATTTATCTTCTCATTATTCATAATACCTAAATAAATTACACAGAAAACATAAATAATAAATGACTGGACTTGACTAAACTGAAGTAATTATGAAGTGAGTATGAAAACTAGAAAACAACGAAATTAAATGTGATGAACCATAACAAATAGTGAGATTAATATCTCAACATACCCTCCTAATCTCAATTATTACAAGTAGAGGCACATACAATTCATAATTTCCCTCTTTGAAATTAAGATACTTTTTTCCCAATGGTTTTGTAAAAATATCTACAAGTTGATCTTTGGAGCCACAAAAAGAAAGTACTATGTCCCCATCATTGAAAAAATCACTTATCAAAGGAAAATGCGTGTCAATGTGATTTTTTTTTTTGTGGAAAACATGTTTTTTTTATAAATAAGTTGTTCAACCGTTGTCACAGTAAATAGGAGTTGGCTCCTATTGAACATTTGACAGATCTTTAAATAATATTCTCAACTACATTGGTTGACAAGCTACTAAATTTTCTACTACATATTCTGCTTCTGCAAAAGATATTGAAACGATTGACTGTTTCTTGGATGCCCATGAAATCATATTGGTTCCAAGATGAAAAGCATACCTTGAGGTTTTTTTGCAATCATCTAAGATCCCTTCATAATTGCTATCTATATAACCTAAAAGTGAACAATTTTCAGAATGTATATAGAACAAACCATAGTCTATGGTCCTTGGAATATACCTTAAGATCCTTTTTGCAACCTTCCAATGAGAAATATTAGGTGATTGCATAAACCTGGTGAAAAAACTAGTAGAAAACATGATATAAAGTCTAGTTGCAGTTTGATATAGCAAACTAAAAACTAGACTTTTATACAATGTTGGATCAACTGGTGGCGCTACATAGTCTTTTCTTAGCTTGATGCCTTGAGAAATTGGTGTATTAATTGGTTTTCAATTGGTCATTCTGAACTTTTGGATGATGTCAGTGGCATACTTTTGTTGACTAGAAAAAATTCCATTAGCAAATTGATGAATTTCAATGTCTAAGAAGTATGTCATGAGCCCTAGATCAGTCATGTCAAACTTTGTTTGCATTGCTACTTTGAATTATTCTAACATTATGTTTCATGTATAAAGAATATCATCTACGTAAATGCATACAATAAGATTTTTACCTTCATCAGTTTTGGTATACAAAGTTGGGTCATGGTTGCTTCTGCAAAAACCACTTTTGATGAGATAGGTGTCGATGCAACTGTACCAAGATCTTGGAGCTTGTTTCAAGCCATATAAGGCTTTATTCAATCTGTATACCTTATGTTGTTTTCCTAAAACTTGAAAACCATGAGGATTCTCTACACCAAATTCTTCTTGCAATATACCATTAGGAGGGAAAATTTTACATCAAGCTAATAGTCTTTACATTTTTGTTGAGTTCTTGTGGATAAAATGGTTCTTACAATGTCTAACCTTTTTATTGGAGAAAATTTTTCACCATAGTCGACACTGAATTTTTGTGAGAATCCTTTGGAAGCCATCCTTCCGTTATGTTTCTCAATTTCTACTTTTTCATTCAGCTTGGTCTTATATACCCATTTATAAAAAAATTGGTTTTATATCTTAGAATATCAACTAATTTCCAAGTGTGGTTTTTTCTCTCTGGCATAAATTTCTTGGTTCATTGCATCAACCCAATGCTTGTATTTAACTTCTTTGTCAAAATGGGTTGGTGGAGATGAAAGAAATGAAAACATATTATGTTGGTCAAACTCATGCTCTTGCTCATATATTTATTCGAGGCTTCTTATTTTTTGACTTTATTCTAAATTTATTGAAGCATTGGTGTATTCTTTGCTTGAAGATGTACCATTTTCATAATGGTATGGCTCTTTATGAACCTGAAACATTGGCACCTTTCATGGATATAAAAACTGATTTGAAGCTTCATGAACATTATTAGACCAAGATTTTTTTTCAAAGAATTTAACATCTCTACTTAAAAAAAGCTTCCGAGTAACTTGGTTGTAAAGTTTGTAGGCCTTTGACTGCTCACTATAAACTAATAAAATACATCTTTCACTCCTATCATCAAATTTTCCTCCTAGATCCTCAGGAACATGTGCAATGTTATTTGTAACATCCCTATTTTTCTGCTTTTATTTTAGGCATTTAATAATCCTAAAGGTCAAATGGACCTATAGAAAAACTATGTGTGGACATAAATTAAGGCTTAGTTAAATAAATGTGAAAATTAACTATTGCGCAAAGACTAGAGTAAATGGAGACTAGGGTTCCTTATCCATGAGGATGCATAAGAATCCAAAGACTTTCCCAAATTCTCCAAAAATACTTGGAGAAAATAAAATAAATAAAATTAAAAATATTCTATTGGAGATAAAAATCTAAAATATACCTCAGTAAAGTGGAAAGTTAGTGGGAAGAGGTGAAATAAAACTAGGAAGAGGAAAAAGCTAGATTTAAAGTACTTTTGTGAAAAAAACTAAAGGAAAGCCTAGGCAAAAAGTAAAACAACATCCTGATTTAACTGAATGCAGTTATAGAAACATACTGAGGGAGATAAAGCTTAAATAAGTTGTTCCTGGGTAGACAAGAGGTTGTCTATTCTATGAAAGATAATTCCTAGGTAGATAAGAGTTTGACTACACTTTGAAGAAACTCGTCTCTACTTGGTGGAAGATGTGGAGATAAAGCTAAAGGTTGTGAGGAAAATATTCTACACCAGTGTTGGTATGCACAATTTATTAAACTTTATCTTAGGTATTCTATTCCTCCTTGATGTATTCTGGAATAGTTGGATATGGTTATATTTTATGCATTCAATTGGAGGATTTATAACTGCAATTATAAATCACTGTAAATAGTCTTTGATCTAGGGTTATGCATATTCTGTGAATTTTAATTCATGCCACTGTGTGTATTCTTTGTCAAAGTCTCAAAAGGAAATAATTAAATTAATGAGGTACAACTGTAGCGTATTCTATTAGATTAACAATTGTTAATTCTGGGTGAAGTACATAATTCAAAGTTCATTAGTAAACGCCTTATGTATTTAATCGAGGGTAACTATAAATATTGTAGTCATCTATGTATATTTACATAGGAAACTATTATAGTTGGACCAACTAGCACAGTCTCTAAAACCACCAGGAAGGTTTAAATCTGTTGTTCAATCCTTATTCTAGAAATGAGTACAGAATATAGTACAGAGAAATTAATTTGGAAAAAATAAAAATTATGTTTGAAATTGCATATTAGCAATAATCACTGTTAATACTTTATTTTATAGAGGAGAGTGTAAGTATGTGGTACAATTCAAATGAAAAATACCAGTTTAACATTCCATTGAAATATTGAATACAAGTTACTTTCTTGTAAATACAATAATTCAGGTGGGTAGAGTGGATATTGCTAAGTATCAAAAATCTGTAAAAGTGGTGTGTAATAAACTAGAAATTATTATTAAAAATTACCAACAATCTCACACAAATAAACATGTATTTCCAACAACTGTAGTTCACAAAACTACTATTAAGCCAAGATAAATTCTATATCTGGCTATATAATTGGAAACTAGAATTGAGTAAGAAATTCTATAAAACAGTAAATATACAATGAATAGATAGATAGGTTGTATTTATAGCCTTGCTGATAAATTATGATGAGGACATATCCAAACAATGAGAACTCAGAATATAAAATAAATGGCAACTGGTATATTATATCCAAGTTCATTGATAATGGATTAAGATCCATAACATTAAAATATATATACAACTTGTATTGTAGATGATAGGTTGAACTTCATCAATATAAATACTTCCACTATTAAGAAAGATTGACACAGGGCTAGACTGCAAACCCAAAATCTTTAAATCAGAGCCATATCAACATGCTGTCAGCATTTTCCCAAATAAAAAAAACCTTAATACCTGGCAATTTCACATCTTTTGCGGAGGCTAAATCATCTTCAGACTTAAACTTGATCCTTAAATGTAAACCTTTCCAAAGGTTTTATAAAAGACTCCAATTAAATTCCAATGTTCCAAAATTTCAACTTAGTAATCCGACTTGACTCTTATTATATCATTGATTCACATGAGTATATATATGTGCGCCCTCGCTTATACATCTTTGACATCGGTTATTCAAACCAACCCATCACTCATATAATAAAAGCTTATTTCTGTCACATTCATTCATTTATGCAAAGGTTTATTTTAAGTTCAATACTTTTCCTCCTAGCACAAGACCAATAAATCTTAGACCAAAGCATTTATCTTAATACATAAATATTTGCTGACTTCACAGTGACAGAGATGGATATTGCCAAGTCGTATTTACCTTCACTGACTTCCCATTACCACATTCCGATCTTCAGCTCCTTATTGCGCACCTTTCAACACTGCAGACATTTTCCGATTTCACCATCGAAAACTCCAGCCACTCTTAATCGATTTCAGATGGACCATCCTATTCGCAAGTCAAACTCTTCATAATTCTAAAGAAACTGCGTCCATTATCATTGCCACGTTCCGCTGCACTCGATTTCTGTTCTGCAAATTCATTAATGAAACTCTTAATGATTATTGCTATTTCTTCACAACGTCACCATTTCCTCAACGCTGGATTTCAACGAATTTTGCCAGACTTATGTTCCTGCAGTTCTCCAGCGCTGACGGTCGCTCCTGCAAACACTATCATTATCTGCGTTTTCACTCCACGCCTTTCTGCACCATCGATTCAACATAAAAATATTTAAATCACCATAAAACTTCTACAGAGTAATGAATTTCAACCCGGAGTTTTATTTTTGCTGCACACGTTGTCATTTAACCTGCGCCAACATCAACCTATCCATATTTGTGTTCAATAATTCATTCTATTGATCATTACCACACCAGCATTCGTGGATTAACATTTCAGGAACGCCCAACTAGGTCACGAGAGATCTTATAATAGAAAGTAATGGCTCAATATGGTTGCCATTCCACTGTAATTCCAACAATATATCAGTATTATCCTTGTGGCACATTATTACTGAAATCTTACTTACCGTAACAATGATGTCAATCGAGGCCTTAAATTTCAACCTTACACAACAGTCCACGCACCTCGTGTTCAATTCAATTCGAACCCATTCACGTTTCCTTTTACCATTCAGCACAACAACGATCTCAATGCAGTTAGCATACAACAAAACTCGTAGGCTCAATTTCAAACTGGAACAATCATTACGGTAAACACGAATTTAATTCAACAATTTATGCAACACTCATTGATTTCTCATTTGATTGCATGGATTTACCATTCCACTTATGAACTCCACGTACTCACATTTGCTGGCGCTCTTTTTTTCTTCCGTATTGCTTTTCTTTGGCCGGATATTCAACGATCATGGCCCTTACAATTTTCCAGAGGCTTACAGCCTTGGCTGTTCAAGCCTGCTCTCAATCACTCTTACACTCCAACTATTCCAGTCTCTCATTTGCCTTTGAGGCCTTCTAATTTATACAAATTAAAAATGCACTAAATTAAATTCTATCCCTTTAAAATCCCAACAAATCCCTAAATCTCTCAACATCCCTAAAAGATAGATTTTTATCCCTAAAACTTAGAAACTAATTCCAACTTAGGCTCCATCATTAATTCTAAATTATCTTGAAACTAATTTCTCTCATGTTTCCAGGAATTTGGAAACATTTACAAACTCTCACAAATAATTAATTAATCACTCAAAATAATATTAATATTTACATCAAATTTAATATTTCTTCAAAACATGAAACCCCCTAACTTAAATAAATACAAGGTGTTTTTCGGAGCTAATGCTCCTGCATCAAAGATGATATAAAATTCATAAACATAAATATAGAATTCCTTATGAAGGAATTTCTTTTGTGCTTGTTACCAACCTGAGAAAAAGGAAAAGGCATGATCAGGTATGCTAATTGTTGATCATACCCAATTACAATTAAACAAAAAACTAGTTTAATCACCTGCAAAACCAACAGTGGAAACGAGTGGAGATAGCAGTGTAATAAAGAAGTAGAAATAATTGAGTTACATATTGGAAAAACAAGAATAAGAGTATACCTGTAAACTTTGGTTCTTAAGGAATGGTATATCCCTGAATTTGAATATACCAAAGAGAGAAATTTGTTAATAATATATAATATTAGTAGAATGGAAATTTTGAGTATAAGATATTTGAATAAGTAATCAAGGGATTTACCTAGCAAAAATAGTTTCTGAAGATATAGTAAAGAGTCTTCGAATGGACAAAAAAAATTATAGTTCTATTCATCACAAAGTAAATATGTTAATTCTGAACAAAAATGAGGAAAATATAAGCTGCTATATTAAAGTCCAAATCTCTGTGACAATTGTACAGAGATGCAAACTAGAAATACCGAGCATAATTAATATATATACTTGATTGCATGAGGTATCAAGCGATGAACACTGGGCTGAATATACAGAGAAAAAACATGATACTCTGTGGTAGCATTAAAATTATAAATTTTATATAGCTATGTGTGAGACAGAAAAGGGCATTCCAGAAATCAATTTAAGAATTTAGAAATTGTTAATAAATAAAGAGGAATTTCCAAAGAAAATATAAAGCTAAATGAAAGAGGAAATTGAAGGAATATAAATCTTGTCAAAGTCTGACAAAGAGAAATTAGAGGGAATTTTTTTTTTGAAGTGTGAGACCTCATCCAAACCAACGACATAGAGAGAATAGATGTCGGATTGGAAGAAAATCACGACAGACAATTAGAGTATAAAATAAAGGAAAATAATTCTAGTATCAATAAATATATTACTGTAACCAAAATTTCGATGTTGGAAATCGAAATTTTAAATAATATTAAAATATATCTATATCATATTTAAGTGGAAGATGTATAGTTTGCTTCTAGAGAATAAAAATTTCAACTAGTGTCGATCAAACTATGAGAAATAGTGTCCTTGAAAATACCAAAAGGTTAAATCGAAATTGGCGTAGAAAATAAGGTAGACAACTTGTTGCAGAAAAAAATTTGGCACGAAATTTAAATACCTTCATAACTTTCATAAATTCATAACTTTGTGGATTTTTGGCATAAGAAATTAATGAAAGAAACTCTAGGATTTTATGAAAATAGTACGAGAAGGCTGAGGTAGCCTACTATTTCATAAGGGAAAGAAAAACAGAAATGCTTTTATTATAGGTAAAACAGAACATAACAATTAAAAAAATGATGTATGGGAATGAGCCAAATACTTATCATGCAATGGGGCTAATAACCAGAGGTAGAAGAATCATGGTAACCTTGGTCTAGTGATAGGAGGATTCCTGCTGAATTTAAAATGAAATAGTTAAACAATGAACAAGATATAATCATTTCAGATTTAAAACAAAAACGAAACTACAAAATTGAACAACGATACCTCATAATCTATGTCACGCTAAAATGAAATGAGTAAATTTTCCAACAATGCATAGAAGGAATGAGGAGATATTCGAGCTGTCGTAGAGTTTTATCGGTGAGCGTTCGAATAATTTCAGAGATTTTGGTTGCAAAGACTCCATGAAAACTAAATAGACCGAAACTAAGGCGTAGAGCTAAATGCCAATTGATTGCAAAGCGAGAAGGATAAAGGGAAACCTTAGGGTTTCAATCATAATAATACTCTCTAACAGAAGGAAGGGGAGCCATGTGATCACATATTCCACAACATGGAATACATTTGTAAACCGGATTAGAAAACCATCGAAACTATGGTGATAAGATACAAAAATCTCAACGTACAACTACAACATTAAACCAATACGACTCACAATTTTCCATAAACCTTAAAACAATTAAAATCTTTACGTTGGGGAAAATGTAAAGGTAACTTTCCATATTTTATGTGTGGGTCATAAAATGAAATCCTCATGGAGATTTGAATCACAAGAAAGGCCTACATGTCATTAGGCAGGAATGGGAAAATGCATACATAGAAAATAAAAGGTTCTATAATGTGCATATTATAGTGTTGAAACATTTGACATAATATGAGTTAAAATTAAATTAATTGATATGGTTACAGGGTTTAACCATACAAATTATAGAATCGTTAATATTATATTAATGCTCGGACTATACAATACGATGAAAGCTTAAGAAAGGGTTATGAGACATACGTCTACCAAAAGCCATTTTCCATATGTGTAAAGATTAATACAACCTAGTGTTATGCAAAGGAAGCATATGAAAATCATAGATTGATTAAAAAAAGTTAGATTATAAAGAGGGGGCATGTAAATGTATATAGGCTATGATATAGTATGGCATATCATGCCAATTAGTTATAACATTTTAATGTTTATAACAAGTTAATGTTATGGCAATGCATTATAATGTGGAGTTATGAAAAGTTGGGAATGAAACATACATTTCTCACTCTTAACCATATATCTATTGTATGGAATTCCAAATGGGGTATATTTTAATACCCAATGATATATTATAGTAAATTAGGATTAGGTATATGAATAGATATACATTGACAGTGGGTAATATTAACGTATTACTACTCATGGTGAGCGTTCAAATATCCTAAATAAGAATTGTAAAGTAATTATGATATGAAAAGTGTAAGATATACATATACACACACACACACACACACACACACACACACACACATATATATATATATATAGTATAAACTATATATTTATGCTATGACAACATGAAATAAATTGGGACAAAATTTTATTAATTGGTATAGACAATAAAATGAAGATCATGCATACTAGATAGAGTAGTAAAACATTATGGGGTGCGAACCGATAAAATTATATATAATAAATTCACAACAGCTACACACAAACAAATTCATGTAAGGGAAATCTGTAGAATGATATTGTTGTGACTATAATAAAAGAGAACAATGTCGATAAGGAAGAAAATAATTATTACTATAATTAGAAAAAAAACTTGTGGTAAGTGGAGCTGTTACAAATGGTATCAGAGCCCATGTTGAAACTCTGGGCATATGTCTCCCAACATAGGAAAATACTCTGCTGTGAAAATAAGAAATTAGTTTTTTTTCAGAATTTAAATACTATTTATGTGTAAAGAGGATGATTCAGTGTGAAGAAATCACATAAGTTACAATGAGTAACGAAGTAAAATCATATGTGGAACTGGGGGGTGGAGGGACACCACCAGATCCAATCGCTGGAGAAATACCACCAGATCGAAACGAGAAAAATGTTCAGTGAATGGACATGTTAAGAATATGCAATATGAAATGGTGTGGCTAAGGGCTAACCATGAAAAATTGGTGCAAAATCATAATGAATAATTAACCCCACAATGTGGTCATAAACTTTAGAAGCATACAATAATAATAAAAGAATCTGAAACCAACTCAGAAGGGTCTGGGGGTGGGAAACTAGCTAGACATAATCCAAAAAAAAGAAGGAGAATGATGAGGAATCTCGACTCCTGAACTTAGTAAAACACCTTTGAGTATACTAAATGAAAATAATGTGAAAAAAAAATAGAAATCTACCAACTATAGGGTAAAGCTAACCATGGTAGGAAGAAACCAAAGTGATACATGTGCAAGATGGGAAAATCACTAATTGAGAAGACTCTCAATCAAAGTTCAAGTATATATATTTGAATGAGAGAGGCAATGATGATAAAGTGGGAAAACAAAAGAACCATTAAAGTGTTGTGGTGTTGGGGAATCTCACAGGAGTGTCCACATAGGACAATTCAGAACATCCAAGTGGTTTGAGAGATAGTAAATGACAGGGATCGAAATATGTCAGGGATCAGTGTTGCCTTAGTAAATCGAAAGGATAAGTACCAATCAACCATAATAAAAGTTGAAGATATGAATTATAAACAATTTTTTGTTGATTTCATAGATCTAGGAGAAAAAATTAGTTAAGTGAGTTTACATATAGTAGAAAAGTGTAAACAAAAATGCAACAAACATGGTTAGTAGAATTAGCTGTAGGAAAAGGGACATGCAAAAATCTCTGAAACTGATGTAAAGTTAGAGGAATACGAAACATAATTCTCTAAACCATTTTATCAATAGAATGATATAATATGTTAGTAGTAAAATAGAGGCTGGAAACACAGAAAGAAATAACAAATTGCTTAGACCAAAATAGTACATTGCATTGTGGAAGTAAGAAAAACTGTAATAGACAGAGAAGAAAAAAAATTCAATATCTGACAGACATATTTTTACATAAAAAATAAAATAAAAGAAAGAAAAGGATGAAAAATGAATGTTGTACAAGTGGAAGAATTGGGATAGCAAACAGAAAACAAAATTGTGGAAAAATTACCAGTGAGCAGAGAGCTCAAAAGGAGGGTTCCAGAAGAAATCCCTTAATAAATCCTTAAATGAGACATTGATTGTTTAATTAAACTATTACTCCTTCTCGGACACCCTGTAGAATGAGTAATCGTGAACTAATAAAAATTGAAACTTCAGTTACAAATTTTTTTTGGACATAACGGTGCCTCCTTGGGAAACACCGATGTTATAATAAAGAAAGATGACACACTCAAAAGGAATATAGATTTCCAACAACTGAATAAATTGACCATAAATACCAAATATCCTCTACTTAGAAAAGATGACTTAATTGATCAAGTAAGAGGAGCTACAATATTTTCAAAGATTAATTTAAGAACACGATATCATTAACTAATCATCAAAGTTGAGGGCATCAATAAAACAAAATTCAAGACTAGATATAGACAATATGAAATTGTAGTTTTACATTTTGGATTGACAAATGCACCTGCTACCTTCAAGTGTCAAAGGAATAGTGTGTTATAGAAATATCTAGAAAAAAGTGTTTTAGTGTCTAGAACATAAAGAAGAATACAAAGAACATCTCACAATTGTCTTACAAACATTTAGAGAACATAATTTATATGAAAAATTCAACAAGTATGAAATTGTCAAAGACAAAATTCAGTAATTGGGCCATGTAATTTCAGAATATGGAGTGACAGTAGACCTAGAGAAAATACAAGCTATCATGAATTGGCCTGTACCTACTGATGACCTAGCCATAAGATCATTCATGAGTATCACTGGATACTACCTGAGGGTTGTAGAGGGGCTTTCAACCTTAGCATATCCTATTACTTCTTTACAGAAACAAGAAGTAAAGTCTGAGTGGACAACTAAGTGTCAACATAGTCTTGAATCGTAAAAATTTAAACTAACAACTGCTACTATTTTACATATGTGGAGACATTATGTATTAGGAAAGAAGTTTATACTGATGACAGATCATATAAGTTTGAATTACATTTTCATTGATTTAAAGGTTAGACAAGCTAGTTGGTTTTCTTTCCTTAGTGAGTTTGACATGGAAATCAAACATATTAAAGGAAAGGAGAATAATATTGCATATACTTTGTGTAGTAATATTCATCAAATATTTAATAATGTTGGAAGTAGTGTGAAAATTGACATAGAAGGGTTGATACAAGAAGTGGTGACTCAAGATACAAACTATGAAAAACTACAAGAAAAGTTGCAAAACACTGAAATATTAGGATATATTCAAAATCAGAAGGGGTTGATTATTATAAAAATATATTTTATATTCAAAATATAATCTCATTAAAACATGAAATTTTAGATGATTATCATAAAATCCCTTATGCAGGACATACTAGTGATCAAACCTAAATTCAGGATTAAAGAAGAACATGTTTTGGCCTTGTATGGGAAAATATGTAGTAGATTTTCTTGCCAAAAATTTCGGTAAGTAGGAGTGGAACATAAGCATTCAACATAACTATTGGATTCTATCCCTATTCCAAAATGGAAGTAGGAAGTCATTTAAATAAATTTCATCACCAGATTTCCTGGAACAAGACACTAACAAAATCAGTACACTTTTATTGATACAAGCTACTTTTCTCATAGCTCAAAGTAGTCAATGTGTCGAAGAAAGAAATTGTGAAATATTATCGAGTTCAAAAATTGATTATATCTAACAAAGATGAAAAGGTTACTTCACTTGGGTTTTTGAAAAATGTGTTTGTAGGAAAAAGAGTACCAAGTTGAAATTTAGTATCGCTTCTCACCCTCATCAGTTGGAAAAATGGAAGGAATCAATCAAATTTTGAATAGATGTTGTGTGTGTATGTGATGAACAGGTGGACAAAACCACAAAGTGGGAAGATTTTATGCATATGGCAGAATTGTTTCTAATACGAATTATTAGGCTTCTAATTAAGATGTATATTTTTCAATCTTTGTATGACATGAAATTCTACACTCCATTTAGCTGAAGTCCATTAGAGAAGTTATCGAGAGGGGAAGATAATTCAAAAAGAATTCCAAATGGGAGACCATGTGTACTTGAGAATTAAGCCTCACAAAATTACATTGTATGTTGGTAGTTGTGTTAAGTTAGCACTATAATACTATGAACCATTATAATTCTTGCTACAGAGTGGCTCTACCTAGACATATTAAGGTGGAAACAGGAATGAAAATTATTCCAGAGATATTTCTTATACTGAAGTGGGAAGAAATCAAGGTCCGGAGTATAAAATTAAGTGGGGTATAAGTGTGGTGGATGCACTTTACCTATGAGGAAGCTACTGGGAGTAAGTGGATGAGATGAAGGAGAAATATCCATCCCTGGTTGAGGAATCAACAAAGCATTTGCAACAACGAGGACGATGTTCTATTCTAGAGCTGGAATATGTAACATTCCTATTTTTCTGCATTTATTTTAGCCAGTTAATAACCCTAAATGTCACATGGACCTATAGGAAAGCTATATGTAGACATAAATTAAGGCTAACTTAAATAAATATGAAAATTGATTATGAAAAGACTAGATTAAATGGAGACCAGGGTTCCTTATCCATGAGGATGGATAAGAATCCAAAGACTTTCCCAAATTCTCCAAAAATCCTTGGATAAAATTAAATAATTTAAATTAAAAATATTAGATTTGAGATAAAAAATCTAGAATATACCTCAGTAAAGTGGAAAGTTACTATGAAGAGGTGAAATAAAATAAGAAAGAGGAAAAAGCTAGTTTTAAAGTACTTTTGTGAAAAAAACAAAAGGAAAGCCTAGGGAAAAAGGAAAACAACATCCTGATTTAAATCGACATAGTTATGGAAACATGTCGAGGGAAAGAAAGCTTAAATAATATGTTTCTGGGTAGAAAAGAGGTTTTTTGTTTTATAAAATATAATTCCTAGGTAGACAAGGGGTTTTCTATACTTTGAAGGAGCTGGTGTCTGCTCGGGGGGAGATGTGGAGAGAAAGCCCAAGGTTGGGAGGAAACTAGTCTACAACGGCATTGGTATGCACAATTTATTAAAATTTATCTTAGTTATTCTATTCTTCCTTGATGATATTCTGAAATAGTTGGATATGGTTATGTTTTATGCATTTAGTTGGAGGATCTATAACTACAATTATAAATCACTGTAAATAGTATTTGATCCAAGGTTATGCATATTCTGTGAATTTTAATTCATGCCACTATGTGTATTCTTTTTCAAAGTCTGAAAAGGAAATAATTAAATTAATGAGGTACATATGTAGTGGATTCTATTAGATTAACAATTGTTAATTCTATGTGAAGTACATAATTCAAAGTTCATTAGTAAAGGCCTTATGTATTTAACATAGGGTAACTATAAATATTATAGTCATATATGTATAGTTACATAGGCAATTATTTTAGTTGGACCAACGAGCAGAGTCTCTAAAACCACCAGGAAGTTTTAAATATGTTGTTCAATATTTATTCTAGAAATGAGTATTGAATACACTACACAGAAATTAATTTGGACAAAATAAAAATTATTTCTAAAATTGCATACCAGGAAGTTTTAAATATGTTGTTCAATATTTATTCTAGAAATGAGTATTGAATACACTACACAGAAATTAATTTGGACAAAATAAAAATTATTTCTAAAATTGCATATTAGCAATAATTACTGTTAATACTTTACTTTATAGAGGAGAGTGTAAGTATGTGCTACAATTCAAATTAAAAATTTCAATTTAACAGTCCGTTGAAATATTGGATACCATTTACTTTCTTGTAAATACAATAATTTTGATGGGTACAGTGGATATTGGTAAATATGAAATATTGGATACCATTTACTTTCTTGTAAATACAATAATTTTGATGGGTACAGTGGATATTGGTAAATATCCTAAATCTGCAAAAGTGGTGTGTAATAAACCAAAAATTATTATTAAAAATTACCAACATTATCACACAAATAAACATGGATTTCCAACAAATGTAGTTCAAAAAACTACTATGAAGCCAAGATAAATTCTATATATGGCTATATAATTGGAAACTGGAATTGAGTAAGAAATTCTATAAAACAGTAAATATACAGTGAATAGACAGATAGGCTATTTTTATAGCCTTGCTAATAAATTATGATGAGCACATATCCAAACAATGAGAACTCATAATATAAAATAAATGACAACTGGTATATTATATCCAAGTTCATTGATAATGGATTAAGATCCATAAAATTAAAATAGATATACAACTTGTATTGTATACGATGCATTGAACTTCATCAATGTAAATACTTCAACTATTCAGAAAGATGATATACAATTCATAAACAAAAATATAGAATTCCTTATGAAGGAATTTCTTTTGTGCTCGTCACCAACCTGAGAAAAAGGAAAAGCCATGATCAGCTATGCTAATTGTTGATGATAGCCAATTACAATTAAACACCAAACTAGTTTAATCACCTACAAAACCAATAGTGGAAACGAGTGAGGATAATAGTGTAATAAAGAAGTAAAAATAATTGAGTTACATATTGGAAAAACATGAATAAGTGTATACCCGTAAACTGTGGTTCTTAAGGAATAGTATATCCCTGAATTTGAATATACCAAAGAGGGAAATTTGTTAATAATATATAATATTAGCAAAATGGAAATTCTAAGTATAAGATATATGAATAAGAAATCAAGGGATTTACCTAGCATAAATAGTTTCTAAAGAAAGAGTAAATATTCTTTGGATGGACAGAACAAATTATACCTTTTTTCATAACAAAGTAAATATGCTAATTCTGAAGGAAAATGAGGCAAAGAGTAGCTGCTATATTAAAGTGAAAATATTTGTGACAATTGTACAGAGATGCCAATTGGAAATACTAAACATAATATATATGTGTGTGTGTGTGTACCTGATTAGATGAGGTATCCAACGAGGAACTCTGGGCTGAATATACAGAGAAAAACCATGATACTCTGTAGTAGTATTAAAATTATAAATTTTATATAGTTATGTGTGAGACAGAAAAGGGAATTCTAGAAATTAATTTAAGAATTTAGAAATTGTTAATAAAAAAAGATGAATTGCAAAAGAAAATCTAAAGCTAAATTAGAGAGGAAATTGAAGGAATATAAATCTCATCAAATTCTGACAAAGAGAAATTATAGGGAATTTTTTTTTTGAAGTGTGAGTCCCCATCCAAACCAATGACATAGAGAGAATGGAAGTCAGATTGGATGAAAATCACTAGGGACAATTAGAGTAAAAATTAAAGGAAAAGAATTTTGGTATCAATAAATATATTACAGTAACCCAAATTTCGATGTTAGGAATCAAAATTTTAAGTAAGGTTAAAATATATCTATAGCAGATTTAAATGGAAGTTGTATAGTTTGCTTCCAGAGAATAAAAATTTCAACCAGTGTCGGTCAAACTATGAGAAATAGTGTCCCTGCAAATACCATAAGGTTAAATCGAAATTGACGCAGAAAATAAGGTAGAAAACTTGTTTCAGAAATGAATTTTGCGTGGACTTTAAGTACCTTCGTAAATTTCATAATTCAGAACTCTGTGGATTTTTGGAATAAGAAATTAATTAAAACAACTGTAGGATTTTATTCAAATTGAACGAGAAGGCTGTGGGAGCCTACCATTTCATGAGGAAAATAAAAACATAAAGGTTTTTATTATAGGTAAAACAGAACATAATGATTAAAAAAATGATCTATGGGCATGAGCCAAATACTTACCATGTAACAGTGCTAATACCAAGAGGAACAAGAAGGATGATAACCTCGGTCTTGTGACAGAAGGAGTCCTGCAAAATTTAAAATGAAACAGTTAAGCAATGAACAAGATATAAGCATTTCAGATTTAAAAAAAAAAACTAAAATACAAAATTGAACAACGATACCTCATAATACTTGTCACGCTAAAATGGAATGAGTAAATTTTCCAACAATTCTTATAAGGAATGAGGAGATATTCAAGCCAACATAGAGTTTTCAGGGTGAGCTTTCGAATAATTTCAGAGATTTTGGTTAAAGACTCCATGAAAACTTACTAGACCGAAACTAAGACGCAGAGCTAAATTCCAATTGATTGCAAAGCGCGAAGGTAAAGGGACAACTTAGGGTTTCAATCATAATAATATCATCTGACAGAAGGACAGGGAGCCACGTGATCACATATTCCACAACGTGGAATACAGTTGTAAACCAGAGTAGAAAACTATTGAAACTATGGTGATAAGATACAAAAATCTCAACGTACAACTACAACATTAAACCAATACAACTCACAATTTTCCATAAACGTTAAAACAATACAAATCCTTGTGCTGAGAAAAACATAAAGGTAACTTTCCAAATTTTATGTGTGGGTCATAAAATGAAATTCTCATGGAGATTTGAATCATAAGAAAGGCCTATGTGCCATTAGGCAACAATGGAAAATGTATACGTAGAAAATAAAAGGTTCTATAATGTGCATATTATAGTGTTGAAACATTGAATGCAATATGAGTTAACATTAAGTTAATTGATATGGTTACAGGGTTTAACCATACAAATTAGAGAAGCGTTAAGATTATATTAATGCTCGGACTATACAATATGATGAAAGCTTAAGAAAGGGTTATGAGACATACATTTACCCAAAGCCATTTTCCATATGTGTAAATATTAATACAACCTAGTGTTATGCAAAGGAAGCATATAAAAATCGTAAATTGAAAAAAAAAGTTAGATTATAAAGAGAGGGGCATGTAAACGTATATAGGTTATGATATAGTATGGAATATCATGCCAATAAGTTATAACGTTTTAACATTTATAACAAGTTAATGTTATGACAATGCATTATAATGTGGAGTTATGAAAAGTTGGGAATGAAACATACTTTTCTCACTCTTAACTGTATATATCATATGGAATTCTGAATGGGGTATATTTTAATACCCAATGATATATTATGGTAAATTAAGATTAGGTATATGAATAGATATACATTAACAGTGGGTAATATTAATGTATTATTAGTCATGGTGAGTGTTCAAATATCCTAAAGGAGAACTCTAAAAGAATTATGATATGCAAAGTGTAAGATATATATATATATATATATATATATATATATATATAGAGAGAGAGAGAGAGAGAGAGAGAGAGAGAGAGTTTGTGTGAACTATATGTTTATGATATGACAACATGAAATAAAGTGGGACAAAATTTTATTAATTGGTATAGAAAATAAAATGAAGATTATGCATACTCAATAGAATAGTAAAACATTATGGGGTGTGAACCGATATAATTATACATAAGAAATTCACAACAGCTACACAAAAAAAAAATTCATGTAAGGGAAATTTGTAGAATGATAATGTTGTGACTATAATAAAAGACAAAAATGTCAAGAAGGAAGACAATAATTATTACTATAATTTGAAAAAAAAATTGTGGTAAGTGGAGCTGTTACAAATGGTATCAGAGCCCTTGTTGAAACTATGGGCATATATGTCCCAACACAGAAAAATACTCTGTTGTGACAAAAAGATATATATATATATATATATATATATATATATATATATATATATATATATATATATATATATATATATATATATATATATATATATAAATTTAAATACTAATTCTGTGTAAAGTGTATGATTCAATATGAAGAAGTCACATCAGTTACAATGATTAATGAAGTAAAATCGTATGTGGAACTGGGGGGTGGAGGGACACTGCCAGATCCAATGGGTGGAGAAATACCACCAGATCCAAATGAGAAAAATGTTTATTGAATGGACATGTTAATAATATGCAATATAAAATGGTGTGGCTAAGGGCTAACCATGAAAAATTGGTGCAAGATGGTAATGAGTAATTAACCCCACAGTGTGGTCATAAAATTTAGAACCATGTAATAATAAGCAAAGAAGTTGGAACCAACTCAGAAGGGTCTAAGGGTGGGAAATTAGCTAGACATAATCCCAAAAATAAAAAGGAGAAGGATGAGGAATCTTGGCTCCTCAACTTAGTAAAACAACACTGGGTATACTAAATGAAAATAATGTGAAAAATACAAATTAGAAATCTACCAACTAGAGGGTAAAGCTAACCGTGGTAGGAAGAAACCAGAATGATACATGTGCAGGATGGAAAAACCACTAATTGGGAAGACTCTCAATCAAAGTTCAAGCTTATATATTTGAATGAGAGAGGTAATTATGATAATGCGAGAAAACAAAAGAACCATTAAAGTGTTGAAGTGTTGGGGAATCTCATAGGACTGTCCATACAAGACAATTCAGAACATTCAAGTGGTTCGAGAGACAGTGAACGACAGGGATCGAAATATGTGGAGGATCGTCGCTGCCTTAGTAAATCAATTGGGTCGATACCAATCAAAAATAATAAAAGTTGAAGGTATGAATTATGAACAAATTGTTTCCGATTTAATAGATCTAGGAGAAAAATTTAGTTAAGTGAGTTTACATATAGTAGAAAAGTGTAAAAAAAAATGTAACGAACATGGTTAGTACAATTAGTTGTATGAAAAGGGACATGTAAAAATCTCTCAAATTGCTGTAAAGTTAGAGGAATACGAATCATAATTCTAATTAAACCATTTTATCAATAGAATGATATAATATGTTAGTGGGAAAAAAGAGGCTGAGAAAATAGAAAGCAATAAAAAATTGCTAAAGACGAAAAAAATACATTGCACTTTGGAAGTAAGAAAAACTGTAATAGACAAAGAAGACAAAAAATTCAATACATGTCAGAAATTTTTTTGCATAAAAATTTAAAATAATAGCAAGAAAAGGATGAAAAATGAATGTTTTACAAGTGGAAGAATTGAGAGAGAAAACATAAAACGAAAATGTGGAAAAATTATCAATGAGAAGAGAGCTCAAGGGCAGGGTTTCAGAAGAAATCCCTCAATAAATCCTTAAACTAGACATTGATTGATTAATTAAACTATAACTGCTTCATGTGCACCCTATAGAATGAGTAGTCATGAACTACTAAAAATTGAAACTTCAGTTACAAAAAATTGTTGGACAAAACGGTGCCTCCTTGGGAAACACTGGTGTTATCAAAAATTAAGATGACACGTTTAGAAGGAATATATATTTCCAACAACTGAATAAATATACCATAAAGACTAGATATCCTCTACCTAGAAAAGATGACTTAATTGATCAAGTAAGAGGAGCTACAATCTTTTCAAAGATTTATTTAAGAACATGATATCATTAACTAAGAATAAAAGATCAAGACATCAATAAAACAACATTCAAGACTATATATAGAAAATATGAAAGTGTAGTTCTACCTTTTGGATTGACGAATGCACCTTCTACCTTCACATGTCAAAGGAATAGTGTGTTATACAAATATCTAGACAAAATTGTTTTAGTGTATAGAATATAAATCAGAATATAAAGAAAATCTTAGAATTGTTTTACAAACATTTAGAGAACATAAGTTATATGCCAAACTCAACAAGTATGAAATTGTCAAAGACAAAATTCAGTAATTGGGCAATGTAATTTCAGAATATGGAGTGGTAGTAGACCCAGAGTAAATACCAGATATCATGGATTGGCCTTTACCTACTGATGTCCCAACCATAATATCATTCATGGGTATCGTTGGATACTAGCGGAGAGTTGTAGAGGGATTTTCAACCTTAGCATATCCTATTACTTCTTTATAGAAATAGAAAGGAAAGTCTAAGTGGACAACTAAGTGTCAACATAGTCTTGAACAGTAAAAAATTAAACTAACAATTGCTACTATTTTACGAATGTGGAGACATTATCTATTAAGAGAGAAGTTTATACTGATGACAGATCATATGAGTTTGAATTACCTTTTCACTAATTTAAAGGTTAGACAAGCTAGATTGTTGTCTTTCCTTAGTGAGTTTGACATGAAGATCAAACATATTAAATTAAAAGAGAATAAGATTGCATATACTTTGAGTAGGAATGCTCATGAAATATTCAATAATGCTGGAAGTAGTGTGAAAATTGACATATAAGGGTTGATACAAGAAGTGGTGAGTCAACATCCAAAACAAGAAAAGTTGCAGAACATTGAAATATTAGGATATACTCAAAATCAAAGGGGGCTGATTGTTATAAAAATAGATTGTATATTCCAAATGTAATCTCATTAAAACATGAAATTTTATATGAGTATCATAAACATCCTTATGCAAGACATACTAGTGATCAAACCTGAATTCAAGATTAAAGAAAAACATGTTTTGGCCTAGTATGGGAAAACATGTAGTAGATTTTTACACCAGAAATGTGAGTAAGTAGGAGTGGAACATAAACATCCAACAGAACTATTGGATTATCCCCCTATTCCAGAATGGAAGTATGAAGTTGTTTCATTAAATTTGACCACTAGATTTCCTAGAACAGGACACTAACAAAATTGGTACACTTTTACTGATACAAGCTACTTTTGTCATAGCTCAAAGTAGTTAATGTGTCGAAGAAAGAAATTGTGAAATATTATGGAGCTCCAAAATTGATTATATTTGACAAAGCTGACAAGGTTACTTCAATTGTGTTTTTAAAAACTCTGTTTGCAGTAAAAAGAGTACCAAGTTGAAATTTAGTATTGCTTCTCACCCTCATCAACTCGCCAGAATAAAAGAATGAATCAAAATTTTAATACATGTTGTGCGTGTATGTGATGAACAGGTGGATAGAACCACAAAGTGGGAATATTTTATGCATATGGTGGAATTTTTTCTAATAAAAATTATTAGGCTTCAAATTAAGATGTATCTTTTTGAAGATTTTTTGTATGACAGGAAATGCTACACTCTATTTAGCTAGAGTCCATCAAAGAAGTTGTGCAGATGGGAAGATAATTCACAAATAATTTCAAATGGGCGACCATGTGTACTTGAGGATTAAGCCTCACAAAAGTACATTATATGCTAGCAGTTGTGCTAAGTTAACACTATACTACTATGAACCATTAGAAGTATTTCTATAGAGTGGATCTACTGAGACAATTAAGGTGGAAACATAAATGAAAACTCTTCCAGAAATACTTATTATACTGAAGCAAGAATAAATCATGCTCTTGAGTATAACAGTAAGCAGGGTAGAAGTGGGGTGGATGAAATTTACCTATGAGGAAGCTATTAGGAGGAAGAGGATGAGATGAAGGAGAAAAATCCATCCCTCGATGAGGAATCAATAAAGAATTTGCGACACTGAGGACGGTGTTCTATTTTAGAGTGGGAATATGTAACATCCCTATTTTTTCTCTTTTATTTTAGGCAGTTAATAATCCTAAAGGTCAAATGGACCTATAAGAAAGCTATATGTGGACATAAATTAAGGTTTAATTAAATAAATGTGAAAATTAACTATTGTGAAAAGAGTAGAGTAAATGGAGACCGAGGTTCCTTATCCATAAGGATGGATAAGAATCCAAAGACTTTCCCAAATTCTCCAAAAACCCTTGGAGAAAATAAATTAAATTAAATTAAAAATATTAGATTCGAGATAAAAATATAAAAGATATCTCAGTAAAGTGAAAAGTTACTGAGAAGAGGTGAAATAAAACTAGAAAGAGAAAAAATATAGTTTTAAAGTACTTTTGTAAAAAAACAAAAGGAAAGCCAAGAGGCAAAAAGGGAAACAACATCATGATTTAACTGGACATAGTTATGGAAACATGCTAAGAGAAAGCAAGCTTAAAAAATATGTTCTTGGGTAGAAAACAGGTTGTTTATTTTATGAAAGATAATTATTGGATAGACAAGAGGTTGTTTACACTTTGAAGGAACTGGTCTCTGCTTGGGGGAATCTATGGCGAGAAAGCTCAAGATTGGGAGGAAAATAGTCTGCACCAGTGTTGGTATGCACAATTTATTAAAATTTATCTTAGGTATTCTATTCTTCCTTGATGATATTCTGGAATAGTTGGATATGGTTATATTTTATGCATTCAATTTGATGATTTATAACTGCAATTATAGATCACTGTAAATAGTCTTTGATCCAAGGTTATGCATAATCTATGAATTTTAATTCATGTCACTGTGTGTATTATTTTTCAAAGTCTGAAAATGAAATAATTAAATTAATGAGGTACAGATGTAGTGGATTCTATTAGATTAACAATTGTCAATTCCGTGTGAAGTACATCATTCAAAGTTCATTAGTAAAGGCCTTATGTATTTAATGGAGGGTAACTATAAATATTAGAGTCATCTCTGTATAGTTACATAAGCAATTATTATAGTTGGACCAACCAGCAGAGTCTCTAAAACGACTAGGAAGGTTTAAATCTGTTGTCCAATCCTTATTCTAGAAATGAGTACAGATACAGTACACATAAATTAATTTAGAAAAAATAACAATTAGGTATGAAATTGCATATTATAAATAATTACTGTTAATACTATAATTTATAGACGAGAGTGTAAGTATGTGATACAATTAAAATGAAAAAGATAAGTTTATCAGTCCACTGAAATATTGGATACAAGTTACTTTCTTGTAAATACAATAATTCAGATGAGTAGAGTGGATATTGCTAAATATTATAAATCTGTAAAAGTGGTGCGTAATCAACCATAAATTATTATTAAAAATTACGAATAGTATCACACAAATAAACATGTATTTCCAACAATTGTAGTTCAACAAACTACTATTAAGCCAAGATAAATTCTATATCTGGCTATATAATTGGAAACTGGAATTGAGTAAGAAATTCAATAGAATAATAAATATATAGTGAATAGATAGATAGTCTGTATTTATAGCCTTGTTGATAAATTATGATGAGGACATATCCAAAAAATGAGAATTCAGAATATAAAATAAATGAGAACTGGTATATTATATCCAAGTTCATTAATAATGGATTAAGATCCATAATATTAAAATAGATATACGACTTGTATTGTATATGATGGGTTGAAATTCATCAATGTAAATAATTCAACTGTTCAAAAAGATGATATACAATTCATAAACATAAATATAGAATTCCTTATAAAGGAATTTCTTTTGTACTCGTCACCAACCTGAGAAAAAGGAAAAGGCATGATCAGGTATGCTAATTGTTGATCATAGCCAATTAAAATTAAACACCAAACAAGTTTAATCACCTGCAAAACCAACAAGGGAAATGAGAGAGGATAATAGTGTAATAAATAAGTAAAAATAATATAGTTACATATTGGAAAAACATGAATAAGAGTATACCTGTAAACTGTGGTTCTTGAGGAATAATATATTCCTGAATTTGAATATAGCAAATAGGGAAATTTGTTAATAATAGATAATATTAGTAGAATGGAAATTCTTAGTATAATATATATGAATAAGCAATCAAGGGATTTACCTAGCTGAAATAGCTTCTAAAGGAATAGTAAAGAGTCTTCGGATGGAAAAAAAAGATTATACCTTTGTTCATAACAAAGTAAATATGTTAATTCTGAAAAAAAATGAGGCAAAGATAAGCTACTATATTAAAATCCAAATCTCTGTGACAATTGTACAAAGATGCCGACTAGAAATACCGAACATAATTAATATATATATATATATATATATATATATATATATATATATATATATACCTAATTGCATGAGCTATCCAATGAGGAACATTGGGCTGAATATACAGAGAAAAAACATGATACTCTCTAGTAGTATTAAAATTATAAATTTTATATAGCTATGTGTGAGACAGAAAAGGGAATTCTGGAAATTAATTTAAGAATTTAGAAATTGCTAAAAACAGAGGAATTTCCAAAGAAGATCTAAAGCTAAACAAAAAAGGAAAACGAAGGAATATAAATCTTGTCAAAATCTGACGAAGTGAAATTAGAGGACAACAAATTTTTGAAGTGTGAGTTCCCATCCAAACCAATGACATAGAGCGAAGAGATGTCAGATTGGAAGAAAATCATAGGGGAGAATTAGAGTATAAATTAAAGGAAAAGAATTTTGGTATCAATAAATATATTACAGTAGCCCAAATTTCGATGTTGGGAATCAAAATTTTAAGTAAGGTTAAAATATATCTATACCAGATTTAAATGGAAGTTGTGCAGTTATTTTCGAGAGAATAAAAATTTCAACCAGTGTTGGTCAAACTATGATAAATAGTGTCCTTGCAAATACCAGAATGTTAAATCGAAATTGACGCAGAAAATAATGCAGACAACTCGTTGCAGAAATGAATTTGGCACAGAATTTAAATACTTTTGTAACTTTCATAAATTCAGAACTCTGTGGATTTTTTGCATAAGGAATTAATTAAAGAAACTCTGGGATTTTATGCAAATAGAACGAGAAGGTTGAGGTAGCCTACTATTTCAGGAGGAAAAGAAAAAAATAAAGGTTTTTATTATAGGTAAAAAAAATATAACGATTAAAAAAAATGATTTATGGACATGAGCTAAATACTTAACATGCAACGAGGGTAGAAGAAGAATGGTTACCTCGTTCTAGTGACAGGAGGAGTCCAAAAAAATTTAAAAATTAAATAGTGAAACAATGAACAAGATATAAACATTTTAGTTTTAAAACAAAAACGAAACTACAATATTGAACAACGATACCTCATAATCCATGTAACGCTGAAATGGAATGAGTAAATTTTCCAACAATGCGTAAAAGGAATGAAATTATTAGAACCATGACAGTTTATGGATTGCAATGACTCCAGAAAACTGTCAAAAACTAAGGCAGTTAGTTAATTGATTGTAAAGCGGGAAGGATAAAGGGAAACCTTAGGGTTTCAATCGTAATAATACCGCCTGACAGAAGGGCGAGGAGCCATGTGATCACAGATTCAACAACGTGGAATATAGTTGTAAACTGGAGTAGAAAATCATCGAAACTATGGTGACAAGATACGTAAATCTCAATGTACAACTACAACATTAAACCAATACGACTCACAATTTTCCATAAATGTTAAAACAATTAAAATCCTTGCATTGGGAAAAACGTAAAGGTAACTTTCCATATTTTATGTGTGGATCATAAAACGAAATCCTCACGGAGATTTGAATCACAAGAAAGGCCTACATTTCATTAGGCAGGAATGGAAAACTGCATACGTAGAAAAGAAAAGGTTTTATAATCTGCATATCATAGTGTTGAAACATTTAACGTAATATAATTTAACATTAAATTAATTGATATGGTTACAGGGTTTAACCATACAAATTAGAAAAGAGTTAAGATTATATTAATGCTTGGACTATACAATATGGTGAAAACTTAAGAAAGGGTTATGAGATATACGTTTACCCAAAGCCCTTTTCCATATGCGTAAAGATTAATACAACCTAGTGTCATGCAAATGAAGCATATAAAAATGATAAAAAAAGAAAAAAAAGCTTAGATTATAAAGAGGGAGGCATATAAACATATATAGGTTATGATATAGTATGGAATATCATGCCAATCGGTTATAACTTTTTAACATTTATAAAATGTTAATGTTATGACGTGGAGATATGAAAAGTTGGGAATGAAACATAGTTTCTCACTCTTAACCATATATATATATATATATATATATATATATATATGGAATTCTGAATGGGTTATATTTTAATACCCAATGATATATTGTGGTAAATTAAGATTAGGTATATGAATACATATACATTAATAGTGGGTAATATTAATGTATTATTACTCATGGTGAGTGTTCAAATATCCTAAAGGAGAATGGTAAAAGAATTAGGATATGAAAAGTGTAATATATATAGTTTGTATAAAATATATATTTATTCTATGACAACATGAAATAAAGTGGGACAAAATTTTATTAATTGGTATAGAAATTAAAATGAAGATCATGCATACTGGATAGAGTAGTAAAACATTTTGGGGTGTGAACCGATATAATTATACATAAGAAATTCACAACAGCGACACACATAAACAAATTCCTGTAAGTGAAATATGTAGAATGATACTTTTGTGACTATAATAAAAGACAACAATGTCGAGAAGGAAGAAAATAATTATTACTATAATTAGAAAGAAAAATTATGGTAAGTGGAGTTGTTACACTACTGATCTAAAAATTCTAAAGTGAGATACATTTACCTTTTTGTCATCCCATGATTTTTGAGGCACTGTATATTGGATACTGGTCATTGGAGATCTCTTTAGAACATATAGTGTTGTTGAAACTACTTTAGTCCAATCATCATTTGAAAACTTCTTCTCACGAAGCATACATCTAGTCATGTTCATGATTGACTACTTTTTCCTTTTTGCTACTCCATTCTGTTGTGCATTATATCTTGTTGTGTTCTAGATGATGATTATTTTCTGTTGAAAAAAATCTTTGAAGTCATTGGAGTTGTTTTCTCCTCCTCTGTTGGATCTTAGTACTTTCAAAAGCTTTCCACTCTCCTTTTCTGTTTCTGCTTTGAAATCTTTAAATTTTGAGAAAGTATCTTATTTATTTTTGAGAAAATACACCAATATCTTCTTATTATAATCGTCATTGACGGTGAGAAAGTAAACACTACCATTAATGGACTTTTTCTGCATTCAACTACATATATCTTTATGGACTAGCTCTAAAGGCTCTTTTTCTCTAGAGGAAGGTGTCAGAAAGCTATCTCTTTCATGCTTTTCTAGAACACAAATTTCACAATTACAGTGTTTTTTATTCATAATAGGGAGACCAATGAAAATCGAATATTTCTAAAGAAGACCTAAAATTTTGAATGGGATGTGGCCATACCTATAATGCCAAAGTTGAGACTCATCTATTCTTGACACATTGTGGGAAAAATACTATGAGATATTTCAACTTCTAAGAGTCAAATGAAATGTCCTATTTTTGGTTTTTTCAACTTTTTCTATCAGTCTTCTATTGGGTAGTTTGTCATAGATATAACATGTGTTCCCTTGGACTATTAAATCATAACAATGCTCCATCAATTGACGTACACCAATGAGGTTATGCTCCATATTTGGAACATAATAAACATCAAGTATGTATTTTTGTTGATTTTTTTTGGTAAGAACGGGGACAATACCTTTTCCTTCAGCTCTAATACATGAACGATCTCCAAGGGTAATTTTTGATGTTGTGGAAGCATCAAGATAAGAAAGAAGATTTTTTTTACTTGTCATATGATTGTTGCAGCGACTATCCAACAACCAAATATCCTCGCTATGAGTGTGTTCGGAAATGTGGCGAGAAATAAACATTGTCTCAGGGGATTCTCCTCCATTGTTAGAGAGATGGACACTCCCTCTTTGTTGATTTGACTGTTTCTTTCTGCATTCATGTTCATAATGCCCAAATTTCTTGTAGTAGTAGCATTGAACATTATATTTTCTCCATGTTCTCTTTCTCCAAGTTTTTTTTGTGGGGGTATCCATTTCTCTATTGCATGATAGTTTTCAGAAATGCCTCCACCTCGCTTGTTGTTGCCTCTATATCCTCTGTCTATGCCTCTTCGAAGAGAGAGATGTGCTTTGAAATCTTGTTCGTTGGAGTATTACAACAGGGTGAGTTTTATCTCGTATGCGAGAAGTGATCTAGTCAACAATTTTACTCAGAAAGTTGTAAAATATTTGGATTCCAGAATGGCTATTATAATCATATCATATTTCTTGGGTGAGATTCGAATAATTGTTTCAATAATCTTCTAATCTATAATGGTTTCACCAATTAGTTTGATCTGATTGACTATTTCCATGAATCTAGTCATGAACTGATCCACATTATCTGTGTCATTTATCTTCAAGGTTTCGAATTGTGCTCTCAATGTTTGCAATTTAATTTTATTCACTCTATCATTACCTTGATACATAACCTTCAAAATATCCCAAACTTATTTTATTTTTAATGCGCTGATTATCTTGTCTAAGATAGAGTCACCAACCGAGTTTTGTATCCAACATTTGGCTTTGTGCTCCTTATTTCCTAGCTCTGGAACATAAATCCTTTGATTATTATTCATGGCTTCTAATTGTTCTTGGGTCGGCTATACATAACCGTTCAACAAGGTACCCAAATCTCAATTTTTTTTCTAAAAAAATTCGTGGTGTGTGGCAAGGAGCTAAAAGACACCATTTTTTTTTATTGGGGCTACACGTCTTTGCAATCGAAAGAATTTCTCTAACAAGTTTTCTAAAAACTTTTGATTTAAAAAAAAAAAGTCCTTTTACTTTTTGTGCATATGCTTTTGTTTGGCTCGGTGCTCGGTGTGGAATTCGGGGTTGTTTTTTTAATACAAATAGTCTTTGTTTGCGGAAGTTCTTTTCAAAAGAAAATCTTGGCACTTTCGATTTATTTGACTTTCATTTTAGTGGATCAATGAGCTTATGTGAGATAATTACCTGCTTTGTCTTTTTTTCCTTCTCAACTTTTTAGTCTCTTATGCTCTCTCTTGAGCCTTATGGGACATGTGTTGGAAATTTTTGATAATTTCGAACACACAGAGGAAACAAAGTTCCAAAACGGATGTGGACAGAGAGATGGAGTAAAACTCTATTTCATTAATCATAAAAAAAAATTGTTACAAAATACATTCTTTCATTAGAACTACTTTGTTCTGGATTTAAAAAATACTCCTCACTTTGTTTTTCATTTGTTGTTTTTACACAGATTTGTGTTGCGGCAACACCCAGTGTTCTGTTGCGGCAACAAATAGTTTCCTTTGAGGAAACACCCAGTCTCAGTTTCGGCAACACACAGAGTGTTACTCTGCTGCTACAAACACAGCTTCATTTGCTGCTACACACACAACGTCAACTGCGGCAACACACAGGGTCAGTTGCAGCAACACAACAGAGTTCGCTCTGCTGCAACAAAACACAACGCTTCAAGCTTTCTCTATTTTCTGCTTTCTGTCTTTTAACACATAGTATCTACTCTGCTTCTACAGTATTCAACTAACGAAAAAAAAAACCTACTACTGTCTATTACATATAATATAAAAACTCTATGACCTAAAACTTTAAAATTCAAAAAATTGTCCTTTCGCGCTTCTTTTCAAATGTTTTTAGGTGAGTGATGTTACGGCAGAAGGTAACATGGTGCAGACCACGATTTGATGAATTGGAAGATGGTTGCGGCCATGCTACTGATGCAGGGATTCAAACCTAAAAATTTAATGTGCGGTTGAGTGTGAAAATAAATCAAGACTTTGCTGCTCCCGTCAAATCAAATATTTGAATTTCTGTCCTCCTTTTGCTCTATTTACAGTTGGAATTAATTTCCAACAACATGAATCTCTGATATTATGAGAAAAAATGAAAATAAAAAAAATAGAGTAAATATTTTTCTTCTTAATAAAAAACATAAACCATAAATTACTAGAGTGGAAATGATATTAATATATCAAGAAAAGAGAAGTTGTTGTTATGCCTTTTCCATCAATCATGGCCAAAACTAGGAAAGATCAAGAAATAGATCACAAAAATAGATCTCATAAATCACTTTCTCTGCATGGCCAATACCAAGAGAGATCATGTAACCGATCGTTTTATTAACTATGTGGATATCGCTTTTATTATTATTATTCCCATGCCCTTGGAAAGGCAAAAGACAGAATCAATCCCTCCCAACGAAAATCTCTGTTGCTTTGTCTAGTGGAATATGTAATACGAACCTGTACATAATGGAAATAACAAATTTATATGTCTGGGGATTAAATTACTCGGAAGTTTACTTTACTAGCAGGGTTTATTTAAAAATAATAATTCTTCTCAAATTAGACGAAATGAATGAATCCACTAAAGCAGAAATCAGTGGCGGTTTTTTTAACCGAGTAGGTTTTGAACGCCGCCTATATGGTGAGCCAAATTTAGAGGGAATAACCAATCGCTAGTGTTTGAGAAAAGCAGTATCCTCTATATATATTTTGTTTGGTTTGCTATAGGGTTTTGCGACCTTTATCATTTCCATGTCGTAAGCATTGTCTTTACCTGCATCCAGGGTTGAAATGTTTAGGAAGTTGCACATTGTGGGTACAAGTACTCTTTTTATGACTTTAGGTCTACACTCTGGCTGACATGGAGATTTCCTTTGGTTATGCTTTAGAACTAAAAGGTTATTGGAAAGTGTGTAAGTTAAATAAATCTTTCAACTTCTTCAATGCATCATGAGTAATAACCAACACATAATCTTTGTTGTTCACATTTATCTAGATACCTAGCTCTTTATCAATGTCTGGTTGGCAAGCACATTAACAACTTCTCCTGTACAGACAACTTTCCATAATTCATTGAAAATAAGAATGTACCTTATCTTTCTCAAGCATTTATTGTAGTTTAGTTTGCTAGTGAATATTACACAAACTATGAATATGAGAGAGTGGATCATTTATTGTTCTTTATTTTGCTAGTGAATATTACACCAACTATGAAGGTGAGAGTGAATCTTTTGTCCGTAGTTCTAGGCTGCGACAATATTACCCACTGAACCTAAACTCCACAAAACTTTTAAGAACTAGAAGTAAAAAAAAAATGGAGGGAAAGGCGTACTAAGCACACATATTCCACCAGGATTGATGACTATGCTTCAGCTTGTGTGGTAGTTGGATTCCACACAAATTATTTTAGATTCCCTACAAAGTATTTACAACAACATGAAAAGACAACAATGACACGTAGCGAATTGAATACCAATAATAAACACGTTATCCAGGTTTCAAAGTGCAAATCCCAAATTAGCAATAAGATCCATCCGTTCGACACACCATTCCAAATATAGCTTGAATTAGGATCCCACTATTTACAATAAAATGACAATGTAGTTCGAATTTCTGGATTAGCTCTGTCTCTTAGTGTGCAACAATGATATTTCACATTTGTTGCTTTACTGTTGCACGTAGCACTTGGACAGATTTAAAACGGATTCCAAAGTTCGCAAGGACAATATGCAGCTCTGCAAACTCGGTTAGAGAATCAGAAAGCGAGCATAAACATTATTCGATGGAAAAGGATACGGAGTTTGGAATGATTTCGCAGCTCTGCAATTTCGGTTACAGAATTAGCGAGCAAGCAGAGGTAGAGACAGAGCCCTCATTTTGATGAAGGGCAGCGGCTTCTCTGTGGGGTTCATTGACAATGACAACGAGAGGCTCGAGATTAAAGCTGTTCTCACAAAGGACGATGAGAATGAACAGGGTGGGGGCGTCATGACCTGTCTGCAACGCATGTGCAGCTCTGATAATGCAGGTCAGGCTCACCATTTTGATAATGTATGAGGTTATTAAAATTTATGCAGTTATAGTTTTATTAATGTATTTGGTATTATATGCTAGCTATTTGATTCAATTAAATATGAAATTTAATGATAATATAGAATTATATCTCCAAACATATTAGTTGCCACGAGTATGGCGGTCAAGACTCTTATGCATTAATAAAGTTATAACTCCAAAAATATTAATTGCCACAGCTACGATAGTCAAGACCGTTATGCATCCCAAACAACTTTGACAATCCAGAATAACAACCAAAATTGACAAACAATTAGTGAAGTGTAAACTTGGCTCTGTTCTAATTTGTGATTCTTTGGCCCAACACAATCAAACACTCAAAACACAAAGCTAAAATTTCCATTTTTCAGGTCAAAGATTTGTACCTTGACTCGACACAATGAAGTGCCAGAAAAACTAAAAACAAATAACACACGTTGAAATTTATCAACTTTTAAAATTTCCATTTGTGGAATTGAGAAAGTCTAATTTGTGATTCCTTCACTTAACACAATCAAACATTAAAAACAAATAACACAAATAGAAAGTTATTTTTTTTAAAACTTATATTTAAGATAATAAAATTTATATATATAAAATTATAATTTTAATATAATAAAAAAATATTTAGTTTAATTTATATAATTTTAAGATATTTTGTTGTTTAAAATAGATTTTTGAATGCATAAATATATTTGGCATCCTAAAAAATTCATGGACACTTTAATGATACACAAATTAAATTCAAGAAAACTCAAATTTTAAAAAATCTTGGTTAATTTTTTCTTAAAATTGACAAAAAAATGATAGTGAAAAAAGTCATTTCATCTATAAATTAAACTAAGCCATAAAAATATATAAAATAATTATATATACATTTATTAACAAAGTGTATTTTAAATATATTAGAAATTCAAATATTATTAAAACATAAAAATAAAAATATTAAAGAAATAGATTTATAAATATATAACATCATTCTTATATATAGTAAGATTATCTAATCAATTTATATTGAAGTAATTTGTTTATTAAATTATTAAAATCTATTTTTAATTTCATTGAATATCGATAAAACTTCCCAAAATTTATATATTAGTTAAATTAAACCTTTCAATATATTAGCTTAATAAAAATAACAAATACTTTTTATAAATTTATTATATTTTTACAAAATAAACATTTTTATATTCCAATATCCAAAATCCCAACCTTTCACATTACCTTTAATAACTATAATATATAAAATCTGTGTTACATTTCCATCGATAAATAAACATTTCATATATATATTATTCTTCTTACTCTATATATATAATATAGTAAATATATATAATTTTAACAAATAAAAAAAAAAACTATTAAACATGAATTTATTCTCTTCTCCTACCACTATGGGTGACACGTGGTATATCACCATTATAGTGGTGAGGCATAACGTACCTTTTTGTTGTTGGCATTGTTCAATGTTTAGTTTGGTGACGCATAACGTTTTTTCTTTTCTTTTTGTTGCTGGCATTATTCAGTGTTTAGTTTTGCAATCGAGATCATCAATATATCGTCATAACATATAATGTATCACATTCTGGTTTTCATTATTTAATATTTAGTTTTTTAATTTATGTCATTAAAATTATAGTTAAAATTAATTTTTATTATTATTATAATATTAAAAATATATTTAATAATTAGAAAAAATTATAACTTTTGGGGTTTCACTATGATATTATTTGTTGTCCCGACATGATTTTAATATAAATTATATTAAAATTTATAAATTATAAAAATCATTATTTTAAATATATATAAAATAATGTAATTTGAAATATCTATAATATTTTCATAGGTATTAAAATAATTTATAATTTATTAATTTAAATATAAATTTGTACATTTATTAAAATTATATTTAGAGTTTTTTTAATAATAAAAATTGAAATTATTATATAGATATAGAATATATTTTTAGGTATCATGTAAGTTTAATTATTGAATCATTAATATTAATTATAAATAATATTAAAATTAAATTATTAAAGAAAGAAAAAATTTATAACTGAATAAGATTTTATTTTTAATAAAAATTATATTTAAAAATAAATAAATAATAAAATATATAATAAATGTGAAAATATTTTATAATTATATTCATTATATTTTAATCATATTTTAATCATATATATAGTTTATTAAAGTAACATTTTATTGTAAAATTATTCTTTTATTATTTTATTTTTGTAATATCATAGTGGGAATTGAAGCGGTGATTTAACATTTAGGGGTGCATTAACACTACACCTATCCAAAACCATGTAGACAAAATTATTTTTTTATCATTATATAAAACATACATTTCTTTTTAGAATAATTTACATTAAATAAATTTTAATGTAAATAAATTTTATCAGTATTTAAAAATATGTAAATGTTGAAAAAAAAGTGATATAAATAACCTATAATATAGAGAATTTGTAATCAATTTATTTTTTAAATAATGTAAATAAATTTTATTAATATATAAGTTATTTTATTTTACTTAATTTATTTATAAATAAAATCAAAATCATAAATCATAATTAATAAATAGAATAATTTGAGTATTTCATTTCAAAATTTCAGTTTACTTAGCTTTCAGATAACTTCATTTTTATCCAATTTAATTAGGTAATAAAAATTTAAAATAATGTAAATAAATTTTATTAATATATAAGTTATTTTATTTTACTTAATTTATTTATAAATAAAATCAAAATCATAAATCATAATTAATAAATAGAATAATTTGAGTATTTCATTTCAAAATTTTAGTTTACTTAACTTCCAGCTAACTTCATTTTTATCCAATTTAATTAGGTAATAAAAATTAAAATCCAAAATAAGGTAATTTGAGCATTTCATTTCAAAATTTCAGTACTTAACTTCCAGCTAAGTTCATTTTTATCCAATTTAATTATTGGTTATAAAAATTAAAATCCAAGATTGATAAAACAAAATCTTTCACTGACGCATAGAAAAAGAAACTGAAACTTTCAACATTATTTCGACCAAAATTTAAAAGAAAACACGACCACAGCCCCCCAAAAAAAATTATACTACGTCTTTGTGCTGACTTCAAAAAACAAAGGATTTTGAGTGCTTTGATTGGACGGTTAATGAGCTTGACTATTGATTTCATTAGACGAGATTGCGAAGTAGAATTTCTTTATTCGTGCATTTAGCTTTATGTTTTACATAAGTTTATGATTCTGAGGTAGTTTGTAGCAGTTATATTTAGAAGTAGAATTTTTAAGTGTAATAATTGATTGGTTTAACTCAATGACACAAATTGTTTAAGCGTAGTCTACAAAGCACGCACTCGTTTTCACTTAGAATCTGGCAATGATTTTTAGAAAATCTGGTAAAGATTTGTCCAGAATCTTGTTTATAGCTGTTAAATTTTAATATTTTGAGTGCCTTAAGGATTTTTGATAGTGCTAAATCCATTTCCAGCATCAAAAATAGATTCTAAACACTCCAAACACATGATTTTTTGAATTTTAGTTACAATTTTTTGCCATCCGAACTATTTAGCCTGCTCTGTAAACCACTTCAATTGTTTATGAAATGATTAACTTGCCAACCATGTTCACGCTTAATCTCATTTCCAGCCAATTTACTAAAGATTAGTGATTAGAAATAAGTGTTATAAATAAGCAGATGGTCTAAATTAACCTCTTTCTAAATCACTCTTTAAGAGTTATAATAGTAACTTAAATGTTTACACGGTGAAATTTAAGGTTTTAAATTTTTCCACCAGCCACTTTTCACGTTTCAAAATTTTCCCGAACCTGTGTGAAATACAATTGATTACTTTGCCGAAAAAAGTTTTGTAGAACGTACAATTCCAGCCCGTCAAGGTAGTGTGACATATTGTTCGCTATTAGATTTAAACGATTCTAAATTTAATGATAAATAGTATATGCTACGTCACATTAAATGGCAAATAACTCAGAAATAAAGCTGGTCTTCCTTGCACATCATCTCGTCTAGGCTGATCGAGTCTATCCACCCAAAATAAAGCTTGCCTTCCTTGCACATCATCTCGGCTAAGGTTGATCCAGTCTATCCACCCAATAAAGCCGCAGGAATATGTTGCTTTCCCCTCTATAGTTGTCCTGAAGTAAATTTCAACATCACCAATACTTTCCCGAACAATTCGGATGTTCATAGTGTAATATATTGCTCACTATTAAATTTAAATGACTTTTTAAATTTAATGATAAATAAGATATGTTTAATGATAAATAAGATAGGCCACACCACATTAACTAACAAATAACTCAAGAAATAAAAACTCGCCGTCCTTGCACATCATCTCGTCCATCGCTGATCCAGTCTATCCGACCAATAAAGCTGCAGGAATATGTTGCTTTCCCTTCTATCGTTGTCCTGAGGTAAATGTCAACATCACCAATGCTTCCGTGGGCAATTTGGATGCTCCTTCCTCTGGCCTTTCATCGATATGAATTCTGGTTGCAGCCTTGCAGATCTCAAGCGACTCTGATCCTTGGTCGCCTTGAATTCTTGGCCATCAAAACAGTAAGTGACAGAGAAGTCCACTCATCCGCAGAGCCGTATAAACCAATTGACAGACAAGGGCGTCATTTCGTCCAGCGGTTTGATCCAACCTATCCACCCACTAATGCCGAATGAATAGGTCGCTTTCCGAGGTAAATGTCGACATCGCCGATGCTTCAGTGGTCAATTTGAATTCTTGGCCATCAAAACAGTAAGTGACAGAGAAGTCCACTCATCCGCAGAGCCGTATAAACCAATTGACAGAGAAGAGCGTCATTTCGTCCAACGGTTTGATCCAACCTATCCACCCACTAATGCAGAATGAATAGGTCGCTTTTCGAGGTAAATGTCGACATCACCGATGCTTCAGTGGTCAATTTGGATGCTTCCTTCCTGTCATCGTTCATCAATATGAATTCTCTTTGCAGGCAACTAGGGGCTCTCATCATGCCTCACCAGGAATACTCTTTGATATGAACAGAATACATGAGCTTGGCCATGAAAACAGTAACCTGACACAGCAGGGTGATCGAGAGAACTGGTTTCCATGTGCATGCACTGAAAACAGCTGGCTCCCACAATTTCGGCCAACAGAAGGAAAAGATAGTCCTAAAAAGGAGGAATTACCCACCAGTGCAAACAAGAACCAGAGAATAACAGGGCATACAGGAATAACCATAATGAGAATTTCCCGAACATGCTAAAAAAAAAATAGAGTAAGCTAACCATTCGAGGTTTTGCCCTTTGGTTTCTGTGCCTTCTTTTTGCCGGTGAACGTCTTCCGACAACTTTGAATTTCTCGGGTCTGTTCCGTTTAAATCTCCGCATCTCTTCCGTTGACGTCCGGGCTCTGGCTTCCGTCAATTTCTCCCACCGTTTGCCAACTTCCGTTGTTAGACACCCATCTACCATCATGCATGTAAGATACATGCTATACATCCATTGAATTCAATTTGAAATTTGAATTGAGGCGAGAGTAATTCATCATTGTTTAAGGTTCATTGTCAAATAATGAATACTCAGGGCGAGATACCCATAACCATGGGGAGCTCTGTTGTGAGCTCCTGCGTCATGCCCATTCACTGACTTTCATACCTGTGTGCAAGAGGGAAGCTCGGACGCCAGCATACAGGTTTTAAGGGGAAGTTGCTCAAGTTATGTGTTCCCTGGTGTTTGCTATCTGGTATTTAAATTGTTTAATCTGAACAAATTTCGATTGCTTATTGTCGAATTATTTTTTTCTATATCGGCTTAAATCTCTTGCTGCCTGCCTGAGAGCTATTGGACTATGCCTTCTCTCAAACTTGCGAACTAGATTGATTTATGAATCAATATTTGGGATTGGAGAAAAATATGGTTTTATATGCCATAGCCCATAGAGGAGCCAATCAATCCTCCTTCAACATATTTTTGGTGTGTATTGCAAAGCTCATTCGAGAACCAATTTGAGATTGGCTAGTTGCATAGTCCTGTTCCAGATCGAGTTTATCTAGTTCTAAGAGCAGAGAAAACATTTTTTAGATTAATAAGTTTACAACCTAACCTGAGCATGGTTTTTACCATTGTTTGTACGTTTTGAAGTTTCAATTTGGCAGGCATACAAATCCTTCTTTTATTTTTCTATTTTTGAAAATATGTATCCGACAAGGATTTAAAATCACAAAGTGGTTTGGCTATTTGCAGAATAATATTCTGATCTAGATGGCACTCAATATATTTTTATGATGCCACTGCTCATACACATACAGGGAAGACTTACAGAGCTTCTCTTCTCTAGTGTAAATCATCATCCTACACTTCCTAGTGGAAATTATTTTCTACTTTAATTTCTTTGTTGGAGTAGTGGAAATTTGTTTCTATTTTGGGGCAACCCCTTTCTACTTTTGTGGCAACTCCTTTGATCAAACTAAGCTCCTTTATACTTTGCAGCAACTCCTTTGATCAAATTAAGTTACTGCACCTCCAGTAATGACAACTCTAGATAACTAAATTTCATGTAATTTTTGAAAATGGATTATAACTTATAGTTTTTTTAATAATTCAAAATTTTTAAAATAATATATATGATAAAGCATTTAAAATTATTTTTATGTGGGCAATTTTTTTACAATGTTTGCTTTGTCATTTTTAACTTTTTTAAGTAAGTCAGACTTCTCTCTATTCATCTTTTTTTTTTTTTTTATCTATAGCTAAATTGAGTTGTAATTTGTATATCGTGAAATAATTTCATTTTAGGTTTGTTTTTTAATTAAAAACAAAATTCCAATTGCCTCAAGGTAAATAAATTTGATTTTAAATGAAATCAATGAAATTTCCACTACTCCAACAAAGAAATTATCGCAAAGTAGAAAATAATTTCCACTAGGGAGTGTAGGATGATTTACACTAGAGAAGACTCACAGAGCTTGGAGTAGTGGAAATTTGTTTCTACTTTACGGCAACTCCTTTCTACTTTGCGGCAACTCCTTTGATCAAACTAAATTACTGCACCTCCAGTAATGACAACTCTAGATAACTAAATTTCATGTAATTTTTGAAAATAGATTATAACTTATAGTTTTTTTAATAATTCAAAAATTTTAAAATAATATACTAAAATAAGATATGATAAAGCATTTAAAATTATTTTTATGTGGGCAATTTTTTTTGGATGTTTTCTTTGCCATTTTTAACCCTTTTAAGTAAGGGAGACTTCTCTCTATTCATTTTTTTTTTTTATCTATAGGTAAATTGAGTTGTAATTTCATTTTGGGTTTGTTTTTAAATTATGGCTTAATTGGATTGAAAAAATGGCGATTAGGGTTCTGTCTCGCTCCACTCAGGCGACCGCTCTCTCTTCTGGAGCCCTCGCGCCGCGTCTGCTTGGGAGCCCATCTTCATTTACCCCTGTATCAGATGCCCTCTTCTCAGCGCTGCTAGTTCAGCATTTTCGCTGCCCCGCAGCCCCGGAGATGCTTTTGTTACCTTCTGATCGACAACGTGTTCTGCATTTCGGATGCCCCGTCCGCTCCATTGAGGCTTTGCATGAGGATTCACTCAGAATCTTTCCTGCTCCAAGCCCTCAAGACTGGCGCAAAGAGTCTGACTATCACATCTCTCAGCTCGTTTGTAGCTGCGCAGAGTTCTGTGTGCCGTGGAAGAACACGCCGCCCCTTTATTTCTCTGTCTCCACGTCCTACGGTTCGGATCTGAGATGGAGAGTCCGTCTCCCTGCGCTGAAGAACTGGCCTCCCCAGCAGCTCCCAGGTAGACTCACTCTTGGAAACGACAGAGATCCTAACTCGGTGTCAACACAGCAGACATCTAGGATCTACTCTGCCTCTTATCAAATCCAAATTTCACAACCCTCTGGCAAGACCATTCTGCATTGGGTTTGCTCCTCAGATCTGGTGCTGACTCTCAAATTAAATCTGGAACGGCAGATTGGGATTCCCTCAGCCCTTCAGCGACTTCTCTTTCGAGGTAAACAACTTGAAGATTCTGTGTCCCTCTCTGCTTACATCATTAATAAGAATGACTCTTTAGTGCTTACCCTTTGTTTGAGAGGTGGTGCGGTTGGGCAGCCCTCTTCTGCTCCTTCCTTCTCATACAAAGATGCGGTTCACTCTGAGCTCCTCAAACCCCCTGAAGCCCTTAAACCAAAGCCTTTTTTGGTTGACAAGCTTGAGGAGGTTCCCTCTGTTGAGTTTACCCATGCAGAAATTGCAAATGATCTTCAAAAATATGCAGAAAGAGCCATCATCTGCAGATTTAATGGATTGTGGCTGCGATCAAAGGAACTCTATGACTGGATCCATGCTAACTGGACTCACCATTGCAAAGTCAGTTTCTGTTCAAAAGGATACTTCATAGTTTTGTTTGATAATATTAAGCATTACGAAAAGGCTATAGAAGAAGGTCCTTGGTTCATGGGAACTGCAGGGCTCTTCTTAACTCCATGGTCCCCAGATTTTGACCCTGCAACTGCTGTCATCACCAGGACACCTGTTTGGATCAGACTTCCCAACTTACCATCCCATATATGGCATGTTAGAATCTATAAGGCGATAGGCAACACCTTGGGCAATTTTCTAATGGGAGATTATTGGCGGGAAAACAAAGGTCTCTACACATATGCCAGAATATGTGTGGAATTAGATTTAAGCAAGGGACTTCCAGACCAAATCAATCTCAAGATAAACGAATTTGTATGGACTCAGACTCTGGATTATGAGAATACCGCCTTCTGTTGCCGACACTGTCACCAAACAGGGCATCTGCAGAACTCATGCCCAGCTCTCCCGGCAAAACTGAAAAAGGTGAACAATTCCAAGCCCAAATCCAAACGATGGGCTCCATATTCTCCGCCTCCTGCAGCGGACTCTGATTCCTCTGGCTCTGAAGATGACGGAAGTGATGCAGAATCGGACCAGAATCAAACAATGGACATCCCCAACGATGCTCAGTCGCGTCCTCCTGATACTGCCATTGCTCAGAAGCGATCCCATGTGACCTCCTCTTCCGACTCTGATAAGGAGATCCCCCCTTTGGAGAACTCCGGTCTTCATGTTGTTTTAGCTCATTCACCCCTGGATGGATGGGTTAAAGTCAGTAAAAAGAAAGGGAAAAAGCTTCGTGTTGAAGCCTCTACCCACTCCGGGTAGTTTTCAGTCTTTTTTGTCATCCAGTCTTTTCTTGTACTTCCTTGCTTGTTTCTCTCCTTCTCCAGGGCCGAGGTTGATAGCTTGATCATTTCCGGTTGCTGGTTTTACGTTTCTCATGATTGTATCATCATCTTGTACTATATTTCAGCTTAATAGAATTAGTCTTATTCAGAAAAAAAAAAATTATGGCTTAATTGAGTTGTAATTTGTATATTATGGAGTAATTCCATTTTAAGTTTCTTTTTTAATTAAAAATAAAATTCCAATTGTCTCTATAGCATTAGGTTGGAATCCACCATTTCATTTGATTAAAAATAAAATTTGATTTTAAATGAAATCTATAAAATTTGATTGGATTAAATTACATCAATCAATAGCATTGTTGTATTGGCCAAAATTATTTTCTACTTTTATCAATAACATTTTTGTAGTGTTGGAAATTATTTTCTCCTTTGCGGAAACTCCTTTATAGCTAAATTGAGTTGTAATTTGTATATGGTGAGATAATTTCATTTTGGGTTTGTTTTTTAATTAAAAATAAAATTCCGATTGCCTCAAGGTAAATAAATTTGATTTTAATTGAAATCAATGAAATTTGATTTGATTAAATGGCTATCAATAACATTAAGTTGTCTCTACCCTCTATTGCAGTGCTGGAAATTATTTTCTACTTTGCTGTAACTCAGTTGTTGTAGTGGTGGAAATTATTTTCTACTTTGCAACAACTCAGTTGTTCAAACTATGTTGCGGTTACTTCACTAATGACAACTGTGGATAATTAAATTTCAAATTTCATGTAATTTTTTAAATGCAATTTTTGAAAATGAGTTAAAGTTTATGAATATGTATAAAAAAATATATGCAATGTCAGAGTTTAAGATAGCGGAAAACATTAAAAAACATAACACTCAGCAAAAAACCATTAGCAGAAGACACACAGGTTTAACGTGGTTCACCCAAACCTCCTGGGCTACGTCCACACAACATAGGCATCGGCAGTCTTTATTAATAAAAAAACAGGAGATTACATACTCTCACACCCTCTCCAAAACAAACGTATGGATACCTGTTTTATAGCAAGGAGAATCTAACAGCCTCATAAATCCTCTCAACTCAAATTTAGGATGCATTAACTCCCTCCCAACAAACTGGAGCTAATCTAGGAACTAGTTCCTAATTTTTGTCACCTAATGAGATTTTTGCCTATTTTACTCAAAACAGAAAAATCTCAACAATCTCCACCTTGACAACAATTAGCCTGATGCCATGTTCTTTATTATTTTATCTTTTCTGCAAGCCAAGATAAGCCAAACACCAACGCAGCTTCTCCAACAAAACTGGTTTCGTGAACATGTCTGCACAGTTTTCCTTTGTATGCACCTTTTCAAGAGAGACTCCCCTTTCAGTAATAACCTGTCTTACAAAATGGTACTTAATTGGAATATGCTTTGATTTACTATGATAGGCCGGATTCTTAGCCAAATGTATTGCACTTTGACTATCACATAGTAACCTGATGTTGTCCTGTAACCTACCAAACTCACCAAGCAAACCTTTCAACCAAACCGCCTCTTTGCAAGCATGCGAAGCAGCAATGTATTCTGCTTCAGTAGTGGATAAAGCAACAATGTTTTGTAGCTTTGACATCCAGCTAATAGCTCCACCCGCAAGAGTAAAGACGTACCCTGAAGTTGACCTTCTCTTATCCAAATCACCTGCAAAATCGGAATCAACATATCCGCAAACAAATTCACTACTCTTATTGTAAGTAATACAATAACTACTTGTGCCTCTCAAATACCGAAGCACCCATTTCACTGCTGACCAGTGTTCTTTACCCGGATTTGCCATATACCTGCTGACAACCCCAACTGCATGTGAAATATCTGGTCGAGTACAAACCATCACATACATCAAACATCCTACTACATTGGCATATGGAATTCGAGACATATAATCCTTTTCTTCATCTGTATTAGGACATAAACCCGAAGAAAGCTTGAAATGGGAAGCGAAAGGGACTGACACAGGCTTCACATTATTCATACCAAATCTCAAAAGTATCTTCTCAACATACTTCTGTTGTGATAGCCATAGCTTACCATTACTCCTGTCTCTGAAAATCTCCATGCCCAAAATCTGTCTTGCTGCTCCTAGATCTTTCATATCAAATGTCCTTGCCATCTGAGTCTTCAACCCGTTGATTTCTTCAATGCTTTTGCTTGCTAAAAGCATATCGTCAACATACAACACTAAGATAATGAACATGCCATTACTTAACTGCTTAAAGTAAACACAATGATCATATTCACTTCTTATATATTTTCGACTCAACATGAAAGAATCAAATTTCTTGTACCACTGTCGAGGCGACTGCTTCAGACCATACAATGACTTCTTGAGCCTGCAGACAAATTTCTTATTGCGATGCTGAACAAACCCTTCCGGTTGTTCCATATAAATTTCCTCATCTAAGTCTCCATGTAGAAATTCAGTCTTAACATCTAATTGCTGCAACTCTAAATCAAGAAAAGCCACTAATGCTAACACAATTCTAATTGAAACAATTTTAACCACTGGTGAAAAAATCTCATGAAAGTCAATACCGGCTTTCTGAGAAAACCCTTTTGCAACCAGTCGCGCTTTGTACCTGTCCTCCGTATCATTCACACCCCGTTTCAGCTTGTAAACCCATTTACACCCCACATTTTTCCTGTCTTTCGGAAGCTCAACCAGATCCCATGTGCCATTCTTACCTAAGGCCATCATTTCTTCCTTCATAGCTGCTTTCCACTTGTCACTTTTCGAACCTTCTATAGCTTCCTGATAGCACAGAGGTTCATCATCGTTAGCGGTCAAAGCAACTGAAGTAACATAATCATCATACCTTCTAGGAGCACGTTTGATTCTTGTAGACCTCCTTAAAGCTGTTTCTGGTGCTTTCGCAATTGGCTGACTGCCCTCTGTAGGAACTTCTTCATGACCAGCATCTGAGACCTGTTCACGCTCTATATCTGAACCCTGTTCATAACTAGTATCTGAAACCTGTTCATGACTAGAATCTGAACTATGGTCATCATGACTATCATTAGAAGAGCTTTCAAACTGAATGTGCCAAAAGTCAGATACATCATCCTGTTTCAATCTATTATCTACATCTAACTGTATAAGAGAGGATTCATCAAACTTTACATCTCTGTTGATGATGATTTTGCGGGTAGTAGGATCCCACAATCTATATCCCTTTGTTCCAACACCATACCCAACAAAGATATACCTTTTAGACTTTGGATCTAACTTAGTTCGCTGATGTTTAGGCACTAGAGCTTATGCATCACAACCAAACACTCTGAGTTTAGAATAGTCACAAGGGTGTCCTTTCCATACCTCTTGCGGAATCTTGCAGTCTATGGCCGTCGATGGAGATCGGTTTATCGCATAACAAGCTGTTGCTACTGCTTCCGTCCACAACTCCTTTTGCAACCCGGCGTTACTCAGCATACTCCTTGCTCTCTCTAGAAGAGTCCTGTTCATGCGTTCAGCAACTCCATTTTGCTGAGGAGTATAAACCGTGGTCTTATGTCTCTCGATCCCTACATCCTTGCAATAGCTGTCAAACTCCTTGGAAGTAAACTCACCACCATTGTCAGTTCTTAAACATTTTATTGTTCTACCAGTGCTGTTTTCTACCAATGCTCTAAACTGCTTGAAAACTGAAAAAACATCAGACTTTCTTTTCAACATGTAGACCCACACCTTCCTAGAAAAGTCATAAATGAACGACACAAAATATGACGAGCCACCATATGACGCTGTAGGGGCTGGACCCCAAACATCTGAATGAATATAATCAAGTATCCCTTTACTAGTATGTTTGCCTGTTTTAAATTTTTGTTTACTTTGTTTTCCAAACAAGCAATGCTTACAGAAATCTAACTTTCCAGACCTCAGACTTGGAAGTAACTTGCGATCAGCCAAAATTTTCAACCCTCTTTCACTCATATGCCCCAATCTTTGATGCCATAAGTGAATGGAACTACTGTCATGTTCAGACACAGTAGACACAAAATCTGACATTGTACTTCCTTCTAACTGAAATAGATTTCCTACTTTCTTAGCTTTCATTACTAGTAAAATGCCTTTATAGATTTTCATAACTCCACCTTGAATTACAATTTTATATCCATTCGTATCCAATGCTCCTAAAGAAATCAATTTTTTTCTTAAGTCTGGAACATGTCTCACATCTGTTAACAATTTAGTTGTGCCATCAAACATTTGCAGTTGTATACTTCCTATCCCAACAATATTAGATGTAACATCATTACCCATGTACACGACTCCATCATTAACTGATCTATATGTCTTAAACCATTCTCTATGAATACACATGTGGTTTGATGCACCGGAATCTAACAACCAATGTTGATCATGATTTGACATATTAACAGACAACACTTCGTCGCTCATACCTGAACCAGATGCCGAACCTGTATCTGTCGCATTTGCCTCCTTCTTCTCAGTCGAAGAATCTGCTTTCTTCTCTGTTTGCTGTCTCTTCCAGCATTCTTTCTTCAAATGCCCTGATTTGCCACAAAACCAGCACTTTACTTTGCTCTTTTTCCCTTTCGACTTTGAACGCGAATCGCTGCGCTTACCAGAGCGTCTTTCTCTAGAACGACCTCTAGCCATCATTGCCTCTGATGTAGAGGTGTCAGCATTCGACTTCTTCCTCGTCTCCTCAGACAACATTGCTCCAACCACATCGTCAAACTCAAGGACGGCTGCAGTACTAAAGCTTATGGAAGTAACAAAGTGATCCCACGATTCGGGCAATGAACACAATAGAGTTATTGCCTTATCCTCTGAATCAAATTTTACATCTAGATTTTGTAATTGTACCACTAGAGTATTGAAAACATTCAGATGGTCAGTAATCGAGGTACCTTCCTTCATTCACAAACCATAAAGCTGCCGCTTCAGGAGAATCCGATTTGTCAAGGATTTCGTCATGTAGAGCTTTTCAAGCTTTATCCACAAGCCTGCGGCGGTCTTCTCTGACACAATGTTGAACAGAACGTCATCCGCCAGACATAACCAAATTGCGCTCAGAGCTCTGTCATCCAAATCATCCCATTCATCCTCCGTCATGGAAGAAGGCCTTTTGCTTTTCCCCAACAGTGCTTTCGCCACGCCTTGTTGAACCAGCAGATCGTGCATCTTTAGCTTCCAGATCTCGAAATTGTTTTTGCCGTTGAACTTCTCAATTTCAAACCGGGCATTTTGAGTTTTCGCCATCTTGTTTCAGCAAAAAACACAGTAATCTCCAGAACCAACTTTTAAATAAAGAATGCCCCTTTTTTTTTATATTTTAATAAAAAAAAATTGGATTAAACAATTGCCCTTGCCTTTCTCTTAATAAAGTGCCACCCCTTTTTTTTTCAATATTACACTTTTTAAAAAACCCTTTACAATTACCATTCGAGTTTTATAAAATGCACTTCTTCAAAATCGATGGCATATAACTTCAAAACGATGGCATAATAGTCGATTTCAAATATAATCGATTTATATATTTGACCTTACAAAACTCCAAAATCGATTTAATAATTAAACTAGAAACTTAAACCATATGGCAGCGTACCCATTTCAAAAAATCGATTTTATGAAACTGACCAATTTGAAATCGTTGTTGAGATTTTGACTTTACGGCATTTGAAACCAGCGTTTCACTCCATTTAACGTTGCGTCACGCATCCGGCACCAGCACCTCCATGCCTCCTCCACGCACAGGTTTGAACATAGCTTGTAACCGAGGCTGAACCAACGTACTGTATTACCTCCACGCACAGAAACGCTCCGTCCGCAGCGCTGTTTTACCTCCAATCAAACACACGCAGATAGACACAGTGGATATACGCTCCACCACGCAGCTTCTTCAAATCTCACACCATTTTGTCAAGCATCGCCATCAATGTGCACTTCACGTGTTTTTTTATCTTGGGTAATGGCGCTCCCAAGCCACCGGCTCTGGCAATCTTATAAAACAAATCAAAAAACTGAAATCACTGCGTTGACCATGGCAGCGTTTACCACGCACCAGCAAATCCACATAGCAGCGTTTTTAAAAAATCTTCAAATCGACTTTCAAAAAACCGCATTCAGACCAATTCACCAGCGCTGCAACCGATTTATTTTTTGTTTCAACTAAAGCCTCTCCACGCAGTTGAACAGCATCACCAGCGCTCGACCAGCAGACTCCACGCACCTCTGCACAGTCATACGCACTCCAACAGGAGCTCCGATACCAATTGTCAGAGTTTAAGACAGCGGAAAACATTAAAAAACATAACACTCAGCAAAAAACCATTAGCAGAAGACACATAGGTTTAACGTGGTTCACCCAAACCTCCTGGGCTACGTCCACACAACATAGGCATCGGCAGTCTTTATTAATCAAAAAACAGGAGATTACATACTCTCACACCCTCTCCAAAACAAACGTATGGATACCTGTTTTATAGCAAGGAGAATCTAACAGCCTCATAAATCCTCTCGACTCAAATTTAGGATGCATTAACTCCCTCCCAACAAACTGGAGCTAATCTAGGAACTAATTCCTAATTTTTGTCACCTAATGAGATTTTTGCCTATTTTACTCAAAACAGAAAAATCTCAACATGGAATTTCCAACTAATTTATTTTTTCTTTTTTCAAATGAAAATTGTAATTTATTTTACTATAATAATTAATATAGATTCTCTAAATAAATCACAATTCTTCAAATTGATGTTTGACTCTACCCTTCAAATTTGATTCTTGATCTCTATTGAAACTTCTATTTTATATTAGAATATAAATGATATTCACTAATATTTTTTTCCTATTAATGATCATGTAATGGAATAATGATATGCACAATAATGCAATTAATATATATGAAAATGCATATACAATTAAAATTTTCAAAATTCCATAGAGTAGAAGAATTGAAAATAACCAACCCTAAAAAATGCACACCCTCAAAATAATGACAAATATATCACTACCTATTTTCCATTGATACATGTGTATCCCGAGTTGTTTCCTCTAGTATGGTTGGAAACAACAATATGGCATCTTCGCACAAGGGTCATACAACAAGTTTAGCATCAAGCCCTGAGAACATAGCTCTTTAAGACACTCAAGTGATTTGGATCTTGGTACCCTCTAGAGCACCAAATTCTATAGATTCTCACTCAAGAGGGAAGTGAACCAATTGACCTACACAATCATGTCCTATATTACTAACTACATATGAAGTATTGCTACTCAATTTACATTACCAAACAAAAGGTGGAATATGAAAAGTACCTCAATATTTTTTATCTATTAAACATTGATATATATGGAAAATAAATTGAGATAAATATATGTATCTCAATTTTATTTTTATCTCATTCTATGCTTAATACATATGATATAAATATAGGTGTCATCCGATCACAATTACAATTGAAATACCGTTCATAATCCATATGCTACTACTTATATGCTATTCTCAATCTAGTAAGCATCAAGAAGGATAAAAATAAATAAATGGAGATGCAAATTCTTATGGGTACAATACCTCAAATTTAAATGGATCTACATTGCTGTGTATATTTTCTATATAAGAAAATTTCACAAATTTACCCCATCTTCCTTATAATATCATAATTCCTAGTGGTAAAAAGTCTACCACTTCCTTTGCAAATGTTTAATCATAGTATCATAGGAAAGTCATGTTAAAGAATTGAGATTGAAATTTCATGTTAAATATAATTTATAAATTTATTATAATGTTGAAGCAATAAGATTGAGTAGAATATTATGCCATTAAATATAAGATAAGATTTTATATATTAGTTTATCATATTTTCTAAATGTCAAATATTATTACTGCAATTTTGTTTTAACAATATTTATTTATAGTGATAATTTTATTTAGATGTATAGAAAGTTTACACACAAATGTAAATTCATTTAAATTTGAGGTCTTCTAAGCATAAGAATTTGCATCTCCATTTATTTTTTGTTATCCTTCTTTATGTTTTACTAGATTGAGAATTCCATATAAGTAATAGAATATGGAATATGAAACGTAGCTCAATTGTAATTTTTTTTTTTTCTAAATAAGACTAAATTCTATTACTGTGATAAAATATGGTACATACAGAGGTGCTTTTCCAGCAGTAGGACGAGTTTCAGCAAAATGACAAAAAAAGCGCTGCCCTCGTAGGGAAACCAGCGCGAGGAGAGATTAGTTGCTGCCTCAAGAGAGGAAACCAGCATTACACAGTAAGTCTTAAAACAGTAGCAATATGAACAAAAACTATAACTGAGATTGGACAAGCCCGCAGGCCTAAAAGTCAGCAGGCTCCAACCATACAAGAACTCTAACCTGGAAAATGCAGTGAAACTGGAAGATTTAGAGACCATGATCATCAGAGGGGGATTCTTCGACAATTCGACATCCATAGCCGCATTCTTCATCATCCTGCATGGGAATGGCTGCCTCGCCTGCGTCGTTCTGCTTCGGGAGCGCGCCTGTGAGATTAGTGCTGCCAACTCCGAGCGCGCCTCTCTCCGTGGTGCGTGGGCTGTTCAGCTGAACAGTGCGAAGATCCGGAACAGACTCGGGCGCATGAGGACGAATCCCTGGAGGCGTCGGAGGAGGTGGCCCCGAATTGAGTTGAGGGAGCTCCTTGAATTGCACTGAGATGGTCGCCACTACCATGGGCTGGTTCATGACACAAGGGAAGTGGAAAAGCGCAGTGGACGGGTTAGCCAAGAGGGCAGACTCTGGATTGCGAGGTTCAAAAGGAGGCGGATGGGGAGAGACGCCGCGCGGAGAAGAGGGCGGGTGGTGGGCCGGCGAAGCTCTTCTTCTGCGCGAGGCTCGAGTGGAAGGGCGACGAATGCGTTCAGAATCCGGAGAGCTCGAGGGGCTAGAAGGTGAGCGACGCCTGGAGGCAGGTCTGGCTCGGGTGCAGCCTCTGCGGCATCTGAGCCTGTGCCGAAGCCGAGGCATGACCTTGCAAGGAGAGTGCAGGCGTCGAGGAGAGAGGCGAAGTAGAGGTGAGGACGACTGACAGACTGGGAAAGCTTTGGGGTGGATCTTAGCTTCGAGATCTGGATGACCTTGCGAGGTGATGAAAACCGTGCATCGAATTCCACGCGACGGAAGGGGTGCATCTGACTGGCGTTCCGGAGCTAGAGCAGCTTCCGGTGGGCACGCTGAGCCGAGAGGAACAATGAGCTGAGACATGGTGACTAGCCAAATGAAATGCAGAGCGTATAGAGGAAGCATCGAGAAGGCGGGAGAGCAAATGCGCATGGAGGACGGCGGTAAGTTATGGCGATGGCCTCGTCCTCCCCACTGGCTTGAATGCCGAGTATTGTGAAGGGCCATGGATTTAATGCGAGTATGGTGGAGTGAATGCAGTCAGCCGGCTGCTTTGTGGCGTTGCCACGCACCAACCCAGCCTCCGCACATCCCAATGTCAACTGTGGTCACCCGCATCCGGGGGTAGCTCAATTGTAATTATGATCCAAGTACACCTCTATTTTTATCATATCTATTAAGTTTTTATTGAGATTAAAAATAAATTGAGATACATGTAGTTATCTCAATTATTTTTTTGATATCTATCAATGGTTAGAACATAAAAAATATTGAGGTACTTTTCATATTGAGCTTTTATTTGTTAATGTAACATAGAAATACTTCATATGTAGTTAGTAATATAGGGCATGATTATGTAGGTCAATTATTTTACTTTCCTCTTGGGTGACAATCCATAGAACATGGTGCCCTAGGTGGTACCAAGATCCAAATCAATTGAGTGTCCTAAAGAGCTCTCTTTTTTGGGTGTGATTCTAAACTTGTAGTATGATCCTCCTGTGAAGATGTTATATTATTATTTCCATCCATACTAGAGGAAACTACTCCTACCTATTTTGTGCATGGGAATAATCATGTGTGAATAGAAAATATAGGTAGTAATATATTTGTAATTCTTTCCATGATGTGCATTTTTCAGCATTGGTTCTTTTTAATCCATATACTCTATTGATGTTTTTTAATTATCATTGAACTGAGTTGTAATGTGTATATGGCGACATAATTTCATCTTGGGTTTGTTTTTTAATTAAAAATATGATTCCAATTTCCTCAATAGCATCAGGTTGGAATCCACTATTTCATTTTATTGTAACACTTCTCATACCTTCAAAAAAAAAAGTTTCTTAACTATTTTAATTCCACTTGTAAAGAAAGGTTGTCGTATATCGATATTAATACACATCGATATTTTAACTAAAAATGTTTTGTTTCTTTGTTAATCCATCTTCTTGCTAGAATTTATTCTTATTTTGGGTAATCTATTCATTCCACAACTTATAATCACCAATAACCATTTTACCTACAATCGTCCCATCGAACTTATGGTTAATTCCTTGGTAACCCTTACCTTATACTTAAACATTTGATAAATGATATTAAAATATCATTTAATTACCATTATATTGGAGGATTGGAATACTATTAAAATACCTCTATACCAATTTATAATATTTTTAATACCGTATATTAATGCTAGGTTACAATGGGTCTGAATCGTAATAAACCCCAATCATCTCATATTATTGTTATATAGATGATTTTCGATAGGGTTTTAAAATGATTATAAAAACAATTCGAGATTTACTCGTATGCCAAGTAACCCCACCTTGGCGTATCAATTAACCCTTCATGATATTCGAGGAATGAACCATTAATGAAATTCAACGTTCTCGTATCATGGTGTACAATGACATTAAAACGTTGCTTTGGAGTTTTAACTCTGTATGGTAATTTCTTTGAGGATGGTAGAATTTAATTACGGATCTTATCGAATCCCGAATTTTTGATTTGTTGTACTGAATCATTTATCGTTTGAACATACGATTCTGACAACATAGAGGTTTACAACTGTGATTTGGGTTTCACATTTAATTCTCAGACCATTCCCATACACGTTGATCCCAATTCGATGAACTAGATGAGGACAAGTGTAAGGCTAAGATTAATTAGAGTTTTGATGTCTATTATTTTTAAATGTGGAATTTTCTGGAACAGTATCATTTCTTTCTTCCCTATTTTCCAGTTCATGTTGGCTCTTCTCTACGATTTTCATGGCACTGGAAAAATTTTGCATCTTTGAGATTTTTCAATCGTAAGGAACCTGACTTGAGATTTAATGGCATTCCGCTATGAGGGTTTCTCAGCAATGTATCTTGGTAAGCGTTTGTTTATGTATGTTTTTATTATGAAGACCCTCTTTCTATAGACTCTTATATTGGTTTTAATTAGAATATCAATTTTGATTGATGGCTCTATGGATTATTTCGTATAGCTATTCTAATGGTGAGTTGAATATGAAACTACGACTTTGATATATATGTATAAAAATGATTTCACTCACAGCTTCTATGTTACAGAAGCGCATGGGTATTTTATCATAGTCGCGGTGCCATTTCTTTCAGGTATTCGTAATTTATACGATTCTTTCTTCCGAATCGTTTTCAATGGCTATATATCTATCTCTTAATCTCTAGTTATTATTCATAATTATATAGGTTTTTATCATACCAATATTACCTACTGGGTTTAACTACAACCCTTAGTCATTTATTTAATAATTCCACCATAGTTTTACCGAGGTCATATTTATAATAGAATAGATTTCTATTGACATCTCTATGATTAATAATCTTTTATTTGTTGCTACAGGTAAGAATGTGTTCGATCATTTTTTTTCTTTTGATGAGGTCAATTCCCCAGCCCCCCCCCCCCCCCCCCATATAACCTGATACTAATTTGGGTGTTTTCTCCAGGTTGGTAACTTCAACAATTTCCATGCTTATGCCAGAGACTTGGGGAAATTTTATGATGGCTCTTAGCTATGTTTTCATCTCTATGAACTTTGTGAAGATTATTAATTACCATCCTGGTTTAATTTGCCATGATTTTTATAAATAAGATTTTATATTCCGGATAACCATCCCTAGCTTATTTTATTTTTGTTTTTTTAGTTATATCCATAAGACATTACGATCTTTTCGCTCTTATTTGACTGCATAATTTTCGTTCAGATTTGCTCGTGACATTTTTATTAGTACTATGTAAATAGTCCACTTTAATCTCCTGGATTTCTATTGTCTGTATATCTATTCATTTCATTTTTACTGATATTTTTATGGTATTCTTATACCATAATTTGCAATAAGTTTCTATTTGAATTTTGGAACCCAAATCGTATGTTTAGAGTTCTTTGCAATACTAATGTGATTCGAAATACTAATCATTGGGGGAAATATCATTTAATTACCATTATATTGGAGGATTGGAATATTATTAAAATACCTCTATACCAATTTACAATTTTTTTAATACCGTATATTAATGCTAGGTTACAATGGGTCTGAATCATAACAAACCCCAATCATCTCATATTATTGTTATATAGATGATTTTCGATAGGGTTTTAAAATTATTATAAAAAAAATTTGAGATTTACTCGTATGCCAAGTAACCCCACCTTGGCATATCAATTAACCCTTCATGATATTCGAGGAATGAACCATTAATGAAATTCAACGTTCTCGTATCATGGTGTACAACGACATTAAAACGTTGATTTGGAGTTTTAACTTCGTATGGTTATTTCTTTGAGGACTATAGAATTTAATTATGGATTTTATCGAATCCCGAAATTTTGATTTGTTGTACTGAATCATTTATCGTTTGAACATACAATTCTGACAGCATAGAGGTTTACAACTGTGATTTGGTTTTCACATTTAATTGTCAAACCATTCCCATACGCGTCGATCCCAATTCAATGAAATAGATGAGGACAAGTGTAAGGCTAAGATTAATTAGAGTTTTTATGTCTATTGTTTTTAAATGTGGAATTTTCTAGAACAATATCATTTCTTTCTTCCCTGTTTTCTGATTCATGTTGGCTCCTTCTCTACGATTTTCATGGCGCTGGAAAACTTTTGCATCTTTGAGATTTTTCAACCGTAAGGAACCTGACTTGAGATTTAATGGCGTTCTGCTATGAGGGTTTCTCAGCAATGTATCTTGGTAAGCGTTTGTTTATGTATGTTTTTAGTATGAAGACCCTCTTTCTACAGACTCTTATATTGGTTTTAATTAGAATATCAATTTTGATTGATAGCTCTATGGATTATTTCGTATAGCTATTCTAATGGCGAGTTGAATATGAAACTGAAACTCTGATATATATGTATAAAAATGATTTCAGTCATGGCTTCTATGATACAGAAGCGCATGGATATTTATCATAGCTTCGGTGCCATTTCTTTCAGGTATTCGTAATTTATATGATTCTTTCTTCCGAATCGTTTTCAATGGCTATATATCTAGCTCTTAATCTCTGGTTATTATTCATAATTATATAGGTTTTTATCATACCGATATTACCTACTGGGTTTAACTACAAACCTTATTCATTTATTTAATAATTCCACCACAGTTTTACCGAGGTCGTATTTATAATAGAATAGATTTCTATTGACATCTTTGTAATTAATAATATTTTATTTGTTTCTACAGATAAGAATGTGTTTGATCATTTTTTTTCTTTTGACGAGGTTGATTCCCCCACCCCCGCCCATATAACCTGATACTAATTTGGGCATTTTCTCCAGGTTGGTAACTTCAATAATTTCCATGGTTATGCCAAAGACTTGGGGAAATTTTACACTGACTCTTAGCTATCTTTCCATCTCTATGAACTTTGTGAAAATTATTAATTACCATCCTGTTTTAATCTACCACGCTTTGTATAAATAAGCTTTTATATTCGGGATAACCATCCCTAGCTTATTTTATTTTTGTTTTTGTAGTTATATCCATAAGACAGTACGATCTTGTCGCTCTTATTTGACTGTATAATTTTCGTTCAGATTCACTAGTGACATTTTTCTCAGTACTATGTAAATAGTCCGCTTTAATATCTTGGATTTATATTGTCTGTATATATATTCATTTCATTTTTACTGATATTTTCATGGTATTCTTCTACCATAATTTGCAATAAGTTTCTATTCTAATTTTGGTACCAAAATCGTATGTTTAGAGTTCTTTGCAATACTAATAAGATTCGAAATACTAATTTGCCTACTGATATAAAAAACGAAATGGTTTCGACATATTATCAGACCATATTTTTATTCCTCTGTTTGCTACATATATATCATATCATTAATTTCCAAAATTTTTGAATAGTTCCTGCTTTTAGAAATATCAAGTTATAGTTATTATTTATATCTATAGGAAAGATACATTGGCTTTTTTTTTTTTTTTTTTTTTTACTGAAGGTCCTGAATGTAAAATTTTATTACATGATTACAGAAGTTCCATAATGGTAAATATCTCTCTCTCTCTGGTTTGAACAGATTTATAGAAAAATTATTTAAAACAGAGCTTCCCTTTTAATCTCTATTCTGTACCCATACTAGCTAAAAATGATATTTCATTTCCCTCTGTGTATGTACTGCTACAGAGTTGAAGTTTTGTTTGTAGGAAAGATTTTGCATTATGTTTCTCATTTACAATGGATAAAGTATATAGTTTGTATGAATTTATAATATCACTTAGGATAAATATAAAATGTAATTCTATTAATAGACTTTTCTGTGTCTAATTAATAGTACTCTTTCATCACAGTGTTGAACACATAATTTATTTATACTTTGCATGTATAGAATCAAACTACGGTTTGATCACAGTGAATAATAATTTTTTTATGTATTTACATGATTTCTACATCTGAAATTTAGATTCAACTTTTATTTGTTTCTAAGATAACTAGAAGTATATGTATCATACCCTTTTGAGTTGAATATTTCCTTTGCATGTTTTACATAGGTATAATATATTAGACCCATTTACTGCTAGAACAGGAAATTTAATTATTTTTATCAAGATAGCTATTCCTTATAGAAGCAGATTAAAGTTACACTTAACTTATTCTAGGGAATTATTTTTAATATCTCCAGATTTAAACCAGACTCTGGTTTAGAGATTCTGGCTGATAGTATTCTCTAGAATCTACTCCTACTACTATACATAAATTTAGAAGATTTATTTATTATGTTCAATTATGTTAAATGTAAGGAATAACAAATCCTAGTAACTTAATTAAAAATAACAGCTACATCATTTATCAATATTGTAAAACAACATATAATTTAACCATTCATAAAATTTGTGTGCACACTACTTCTTCTGATGACCAGTCCTCCTAACCTTAGAGTTCTTCTGTTTCCAAAACTCACCCCCGAGCTTATATCCTCTCCCAAAATAGACCAACCCCAATCTGTTATGTAGTAGATTATTTAAGCTATGCTCTCCCTAAAGCCTATTTCCAATTCTGCGTCCAAAATTACAGGATGCTTTTATTCCTGTTTGTCTAGGCTTCCCTTATTTAGGGAATTTAAAGTTGCTTTCTGCTTTTCCAACTTTTTACCTCTTTCCAACTACTTTCCTCATCATTGGGGGAAATTTAGATTTTTCCTCAAAAATCTAAATTAGAAATAAATTCTTTCAAGGCTTTTTGAAAGATTTTTGGGGAAAGTCTTAGCCTCTTTCCATACCTCATGGATTAGGCAAGTGATCTAAAAAAATCTCATTTGGTCATAGTGCACATAAAACATTTTATTTATTTTTCATAAATAATTAATTAACTACATCCACACAATAATTGTCCATTGGGGTCCACTCCCTTTTGGACTGAAGTTCAGATGTCTAACTTGGAAAAAATAAAACTAGGGGTGTTACATTTATTAAAAATAGATTTGATTTTAAATGAAATCAGTGAAATTTGATTCGATTAAATGACATCAATAACATTTTTGTAGTGGTGGAAATTATTTTCTACTTTGGGGTAACTTCTTTGTTGTAGTAGTGGAAATTATTTTCTACTTTGTAGCAACTCCTTTGATCAAACTAAGTTGTGTTGGATAACTACATTTCAAATTTCATGTAATTTTTAAAAATGAATTATAGCTTATACTTCTTTTAATAATTCAAAACTTTTAAAATAATATACTAAAATCACATATGATAAAGCATTCAAAATTATTTTTATGTGAGAATTTTTTTTACTACCTACCTATGTGAAAAATGCACTTCTTGGAAAGAATGACAAATAAATATATTATTACCTATATTTTCCATTCAGAAATGAGTATCTCCATGCCCAAAAGGGATGGGAGTAGTTTCCTCTAATATGGATGGAAATAAAAAAATAACATCTTCACTCAAGGATCATACTACAAGTTTAGCATCAAGCCCCACAAAGTGAGATCTTTAGGACATTCAATTTAGTTGGATCTTGGTACCACCTAGAGCACCAACTTCTATGGATTGTGACCCGAGAGGAAATTGAACTAATTGACCTAAACAATCATGCCTTATATTACTAACTACATATGAAGTACTGCTACTCTATTGAGTTACATTAGCAAACAAAGGCACAATATGAAAAGCACTTCAATATGATGATCTACACAATCATGCCCTATATTAATAACTACATATGAAGGATTGCTACTATATTGAGTTACATTAACAAACAAAGGCACAATATGAAAATTACTTCAATACGATCTTGTCCTCATGATGAATCACACTCGCTTGTTCCAAAAAATTTGATTAGATGTGATTATCAACTAAATATTTTTACATAAATTCTATGGATCACACAAGCCAAATTCCTAATATCTCAATATTTTTTATGCATTAACCATTAATAGATATCAAAAAAATAATTGAGATAACTATATGTATCTCAATTACTTTTTAATCTCAGTAAATACTTAATAGATCAATATAAATAGAGGTATACCTTGATAATAATTACAATTGAGCTACTTTTCATATTCCATATTCTATTACTTATATGCAATTCTAAATCTAGTAAAACATAAAGAAGGATAACAAAAAATAAATGGAGATGCAAATTTTTATGCTTAGAATGCCTCAAATTTAAATGGATATACATTGGTGTAAATTTTCTACACATTTAAATAAAATTAAGTATCACTATATATAAATATTGTTAAAACAAAATTTCAGTAATAATATTACACATTTAGAAAATATGAGATACCAATATATAAAATCATATCTCATATATAATGGTATAATATTCTACTCAATCTTATTGTTTCAACATTATAATAAATTTATAAATTATATTTAACATGAAATTTCAATATTAATTCTTTAACATGAATCTGCTATGATAGTATGATTCAACATTTGCAAAGAAATTGGTAGACATTTTTTCACTAGCAATTATGATATTATAAGGAAAATTGGGTAAATTTGTGAAATTTTCTCATATAGAAGATATACACACCAATGTAGATCCATTTAAATTTGAGGTATTCTACCATAAGAATTTGCATCTCCATTTATCTTTTTTATCCTTCTTGATGCTTACTAGATTGAGAATAGCATATAAGTAGTAGCATATGGAATATGAAAGGTAGATCCATTTAAATTTGAGGTATTCTAACCATAAAAATTTGCATTTGCATTTATCTTTTTTATCCTTCTTGATGCTTACTAGATTGAGAATAGCATATTAGTAGTAACATATGGAATATGAAAGGTACTTCAATTGTAATTATGATCAAGTATCAAATTTGAAGGGTAAAGTCAAACATCAATTTTAAGAATTATGATTTGTTTACTAACTCTATATTAGTTATTATAGTAAAATAAATTACAATTTTTAATTAAAAAACAAACCCAAAATGAAATTACCTCACCATATACAAATTACAACTCAATTCAGCTATACATAAAAAAAAATATGGATAGAGAGAAGCATGACTTGCTTAGAGAGGTTAAAAATGGCAAAGCAAACATTGTAAAAAAATTGCTCACATAAAAATAATTTTAAAAGATTTATCATATCTGATTTAGTATATTATTTTAAAATTTTTGAATTAATAAAAAACTTATAAGCTATAATCCATTTTCAAAAATTATATGAAATTTAGTTATCCACATTTGTCAACTTAGTTGGATCAAAGGAGTTGCGTCAAAGGAGAAAGGAGTTGCCACAAAGTAGAAACAAATTTCCATTATAATTTCCACCACTTCAAAAATTTTATTGATAAAAGTAGAAAATAATATTGGCCAATACAACATTGTTATTGATTGATGTAATTTAATCCAATCAAATTTCATTGATTTCATTTAAAATCAAATTTTATTTTTAATCAAATGAAATGGTGGATTCCAGCCTATGCTATAGAGGCAATTGGAATTTTATTTTTAGTTAAAGAACAAACTCAAAATGGAATTACTCCATCATATACAAATTACAACTCAATTAAGCCATAATTAAAAAACAAACCCAAATTGAAATTACAACTCAATTTAGCTATAGATAAAAAAAAGATGAATAGAGAGAAGTCTAGCTTACTTAAAAAGGGTAAAAATGGCAAAGCAAACATTGTAAAAAAATTTCCCACATAAAAATAATTTTAAATTCTTTATCATATCTTATTTTAGTATATTATTTTAAAATTTTTGAATTATTAAAAAAACTATAAGTTATAATCCATTTTCAAAAATTACATGAAATTTAGTTATCTAGAGTTGTCATTACTGGAGGTGTAGTAACTTAGTTTGATCAAAGGAATTGCCGCAAAGTAGAAAGGAGTTGCAGCAAATTAGAAAAAAATTTCCACTACTCCAAGCTCTGTGAGTCTTCTCTAGTGTAAATCATCCTACACTTCCTAGTGGAAATTATTTTCTACTTTGTGATAATTTCTTTGTTGGTGTAGTGGAAATTTCATTTATTTCATTTAAAACCAAATTTATTTACCTTGAGGCAATTGGAATTTTATTTTTAATTAAAAAACAAATCCAAAATGAAATGATCTCACCATATAGAAATTACAATTCAATTTAGCTATAGATAAAAAAAAAGATGAATAGAGAAAAGTTAAAAATGGCAAATCAAACATTGTAAGAAAAATGCTCACATAAAAATAATTTTAAATGCTTTATCATATCTGATTTTAGTATATTATTTTAAAATTTTTGAATTATTAAAAAAACTATAAGTTATAATCCATTTTAAAAAATTACATGAAATTTAGTTATCTAGAGTTGTCATTACTGGAGGTGCAGTAACTTAGTTTGATCAAAGGAGTTGCCGCAAAGTGTAAAGGAGCTTAGTTTGATCAAAGGAGTTGCGGAAAAGTAGAAAGGAGTTGCTGCAGAGTAGAAACAAATTTCCACTACTCCAACAAGGAAATTATCCCAAAGTAGAAAATAATTTCCACTAGGAGGTGTAGGATGATTTACACTAGAGAAGAGAAGCTCTGTGAGTCTTCCCTATTTGTGTATGAGCAGTGGCATCAAAAAAATATATTGAGTGCCATCTAGATCAGAATATTATTCTGAAAATAGCCAAACCATTTTGTGATTTTAAATCCTTGTCGGATACATATTTTCAAAAATATAAAAATAAAAGAATGATTTGTATGCCTGCCAAATTGAAACTTCAAAACGTACAAACAATGGTAGAAACCATGCTCAGGCTAGGTTGTAAACTTATTAATTTAAAAAAAAAATTCTCTGCTCTTAGAACTAGATAAACTCAATCTGGGACAGGACTATGCAACTAGCCAATCTCAAATTGGTTCTCGAATGAGCTTTGCAATACACACCAAAAATATGTGGAAGGAGGATTGATTGGTTCCTCTATGGGCTATGGCATATAAAATCATATTTTTCTCCAATCCCAAATGTTGATTCATAAATAAATCTAGTTCGCAAGTTTGAGGGAAGGCATGGTGCAATAGCTCTCAGGTAGGCAGCAAGAGATTTAAGCCGGTATAGAAAAAAAAAATTGGACAATAAGAAATCTAAATTTTTTGAGATTAAACAATTTAAATACCAGATAGAAAACACCAAGAAACAAATAACTTGAGCAACTTCCCCTTACAACCTATATGCTGGCGTTCGAGCTTCCCTCTTGTGCACAGGTATGAAATTCAGTGAATGGGCATGGCACAGGAGCTGAGAACAGAGCTCGCCATGGTTATGGGTATCTCACCTTGAGTATTCATTATTTGTCAATGAACCTTAAACAATGATGAATGACTCTCGCCTCAATTCAAATTTCAAATCCCACCTCAATTCAAATTTCAAATTGAATTCAATGGGGGTTGAATTCAATGGATGTATAGCATGTATCTTACATGCATGATGGTAGATGGATGTCTAACAACAGAAGGTTGCAAACGGTGGGAGAAATTGACGGAATCCAAAGCCTGGACCTGAACGGAACAGACCCGGAGATTTCAACGAAACAGACCCAAGAAATTCAAAGTTGTCGGAGGATGTTCACTGGCAAAAAGAAGGCACAGAAACCAAAGGGAAAAACGTCGAATGGTTAGCTTACTCCATTTTTTTTTGAAGCGTGTTCGGGAAATTCTCAGTATGGTTATTCCTGCATGCCCTATTATTCTGAGGTTCTTGTTTGCACTGGTTGGCATTTCCTCCTTTTTAGGACTATCTTTTCCTTCTGTTGGCTGAAATTGTGAGAGCCAGCGGTTTTCAGTGCATGCACATGGATCAAATGCTTGCACATGGATCAAGTACCATGATCAAATGCGTAATAATACAACAATGATTTGACTGAACAGAAAGAACAATTAATCCAACATAGAATTAATATTTGTGCAACTAGTCTTTCATCATTCTAAAAAGGACTTGTTTATGGAGGTGGAGGAATTGTTTGGATGGTCAAAATTTATTGGAATTTGAGCAAAATATTTTTAAGAAATGTTGTAGTAGCAGTGTTTGAATCATGTTTTTATGGTGGAAATAGATTCAGCACCATTAAAAATCTCTAGAACAATCAAAATATTAAAACTTGATAGCTATAAACTCCATTTACAAAAATCCCTACTGAATTTTCTTAAAATCTTACCAAAATTTGCATAATTTTCTAAACAAAAAACAATTTAATTAGACTAAGGCTTCTGAAAATGTTTTAAAAAAGAAGAGAATATGATGACTAAACAATCAACCTGCATTAAAAACACATCGAGTGTATTATATCTCTGACATGACTAATTTCCATTCATTTTAACATGCTTAGGTAATTTCCCTTCACTTTCACATTACAGTTTTAAACAAGTTCAGAATGAGGGTCCTGGCCAGGTGAAGCCATGTTAAATTATGAAAAAGAATTATTATTTTAATTGAATTAAACAAAACACAATACATCACAAACGCACAGCAAGTGAGACAAAGCTCACACAATACTTGACATTAGCTCAAACTCAACTTTACAAATTTATAGCACTTGCACTCACCTAATCTACCTAAGATTGAGGCAACCATCCTGAACTAGTGGAACTAAACTCTAAATAAAAACTTTCGTTCACCAAACCATAACCAAATCTATTTATGCATTATTCTATATTATTCTCACATCCTCCCTTAATGGAGAAATGGATTTTCAACAACACCTAATTTACTTCTAAAAACTTCAAACTTGATTTTACCAAGAGGCTTAGTAAATATATTAGCCATTTTATCCTTGGTATTACAAAATACTAATTCAATTTCATTTGACTCAATTTTCTCTCATACAAAGTGGTATTGCAGCTCAACGTGTTTTTTTCTGGCATGGTATATTGGATTATTTTCTAATTTGATAGCACTTTGATTATCACAATTGATGCATGTTGAACCACTTTGCACCTCTTCAAGATCTGCAAGAATTCTCTACAACCAAATAGCTTCATAGGTGGCATTGTTCAAAGCTTTGTACTCAGATTCTGTTGATGATAAAGAAACAATTGGTTGTTTCTTACTACTCCATGACACAACCCCTGATCCTATATGAAATGCATAGCCAGAGGTAGATCGTCTTTCATCAGGATTTCCTGCCCAATTTGAATCAGAAAAACCTGTCAGTGCAACATCAGATTCATTAGTATACATAATAACTAAATTGATTGTTCCTTTTAAGTATCAGAGAACTTTCTTTGCAACATTCCAGTGATTTCCTGAAGGCTTAGCCATGAATTGACTAAGGATACTGACTGAGTATGCAATGTCTGGTCTGGTAGTGGTGAGATAGTTCAGACTTCCCACTAACTGGCGATATAAAGTTCCATTGGCCTCTTTAGTTCCATCTTCTTTGTACAAATTTGCATTCTGTTCTAAGGGAGTTGACATAGCTTTGCACTCACTCATATTGAACTTTTTAAGAATTTCCTTTGTGTATTTGCTTTGAGTGATAAATGTTTTACCAGGCTCTCTCCATACCTCAATTCCTAAACAGTAATGCAATTCACCTAATCTTTCATTTCAAATTCCTGAGACAACTAAATTTTAATTTCTTCAATTAACTTGTAAGCACTGCCTGTGATAATGAGATCATCCAAATACAAAGATATTAAAGCATTTCCTTCTTCATCTTTCTTAACACACAAGTTAGGATCATTTTTTCTTTTCACAAACCCATTCTGAAGAAAGAAGGTATTAATATTTACATACCATGATCTCGGCGCCTATTTCAAACCATATAAGGCTTTTCTTAACCTGCAGACTAGATGCTCCTGCCCCTATTTGAAAAACCCTTCAGGTTGAACCATATAAACTTCTTCCTTTAAATCACCATTCAGAAAAGCAGATTTGACATCCAATTGATATATATTCCAATTATGTTTTGTAGCTAAGGAAATCAGTAATCTAATTGTATTCAATTTAGCTACTAGTGCAAAAGTATCTTCATAATCAATTCCCTCCTGTTGAGCATATCCTTTTGCAACTAACCTTGCCTTAAATTTATCAATGCTACCATTTTCTTTAAATTTAGAGATACCAAATTGAATTAAACAAAACACAATACACAGCAAACACACAGCAAGTGAGACAAAGCTCACACAATACTTAACATTAGCTCAAGCTCAACATTACACATTTATAGCACTTGCACTCACCTAATCTACCTAAGATTGAGGCAACCATCCTGAACTAGTGGAACTAAAATCTAAATAAAAAATTTTGTTCACCAAACTATAACAAAATCTATTTCTGCATTATTTTAGATTATTCTCACAATTTTAAGTAAGAGTGTTGGACTCGTTGGGTTGCTTAACACTATATTTTATTTTTTATTTTCACTTAAATTTCAATGAAATTTAATATTTTTTTATGACATTTTATTTCAATATTTTTTAATTACAGTTTTTTATTGTTCATTGTTTATGGTTTTTCATTGTTATATATATATATATATATATATATATATATATATATATATATATATATATATATATATATATATATATATATCATTTTTGATGCTTTTTTTTTAATGTTGTTCTAATATTTATTTTTACTGGAAAGTGTTCCGTGTTCTCTATTTGAAGTTTACATGGAAAGTGTTTCCTCTTTGAAATTGGCTGGACAAACACAATTCAATCTAGTTAATTCTCTTGCTTCATTTTTTTTTGTTCTGTCAAATCAATTTTAACCAAATTTCATGTGTCAAATCGTTTTTTTCCACGCTGCAGGTGTCAAACCTGATTGTCGCTGCATGGATCGAACCTCAGTTTGATGGTACTTCACTGATCAAATCTCCTTATTTCGGTCAAATCGTTTTTGACCAAGTTGCAGGTGCCTAGGTGTCAGACCAAATTGTCCCTTCATGGGTCAAATCTTGACCTCATTGTACTTCACGGTTCGAATCTCAAGGCTAGTCATATTAAATGAATGAATACTATTTTAACGTCCATAAGACTAAAAGTAGTCTATGGGACCATTAGCTTCCTTGTTTTTTTCCTTGTGTAATTCAATCATTTTATTACTTAAATTGATGATGCTGACATGCTGACCCAACCTTCTAGCAGTACCATCACTAAAAAGACAATGCCACAGAATTGATGCTAACATATTGCGGTAACCGTCTCTGATGTCTCTGAAAGCATCACATTCCAAAATGAAATGTTTTTTTGATTCCATTTCCCCAGAGGTGAAAAAAGTACATACCCTTTCTTCCCAAGATTATTTAGGTCTCTTCCACCATCCCGTTTTACACCGAAGTTGATGTGAGTTAGTTCTTAATTGAGCAATAATAACCTTTTCTCTCCACAGAATGGTAGCTCCAATGTTTTCTTTCTATTTGAGATCACAAGTGGGGTTGAATTCTTGAACATAATGCTTCTTCTTTCTACCAAAATATTTTCCCTATATACCCTTACGTAACTTCTCCATCACAAAATTATTTAACTCCTTGCTATTTTTGGGACATGCATTTAGGTAAATATTCCATTTTTGCATCCATTTGTTGCTTTGTCTCATCCATGGTTTCTTTCTTTCACTCATACCTTCATTGAAGATAACTTTCGGCCATCTACCTCCTCCCATTTTCTCAATTCTTTTTAGATACCTTATAAGACACACCATGGTAATTGCTTCGATGGGAGACACCCCTGTTTTCATAGGAAATCGAACTTTTTATTTTGAACTTGCTCATGATCAAGCGTTTTTGAATTTTTTCAATTTGTTTCCATTTTGAAATAGGGATGTTGCTAGCCCATAATTCACACCCATATAATATCACTGGACAAAATAAGAGTCCAAAAAGTAATTTGATCGTGTTACAATCCCATAACACTACCTCTCTACATCTATTTTGAAGTGCATATAATTCTTTCCACCCTCCTAAAATTATTTTCTTTCTGCAATCCTCCCAATTAATCTTCTTGTTGAAATTGATCCCAAGGTACTTGTATTCATTTACTTCTTCAAGAATGTTTCCTTCAAAGAAGAACGCATGATGGATTTGCTTCCTTTTATTAGATAAAATCATTATTTTGGTCTTAGTAGTATTGACTTGCATCCCCACCACTTTACAAAAATGCTCAAGGACATATAGGTGCATCTGCAATCCATGGGCCAATTTAGAAACCAACACAAGATCATCGGCATATAGAAGAAGCTTTATCACAAACTCCCCCAATCAAACACCATCCCCATCTTGCAAATTTAGCCACTCTTCCAATTTGTCAATATATAAACCAAAAAGGGTAGGGGATAAAAGACAACATTGCTTGACTCTGATGTCGCTTCTAAAACTTTCTAAAATGTGTGCTAAGGTTTTAATTTTGACTTTCACCTCTTCATAAAGCCTATGGATGGAAACTCTATATTGTAAAGGAATTTTATGTTCTTCCATTCTACGCCACAAATTATCTCTAGGGACTGTGTCAAATGCCTTTTTGAAGTCAACAAAGCAGAAAAATATTTTTTCTTTGTTCCCCAAAACCTTTTCAACAATGTGTCTAAGTGTGATCCCATGATCTACTGTAGAGTGTTTTGGCCTAAAACCTGCTTGCCCTTTTTCCCTCTTTTCTTTTACTTTTGCCCACTTACTAATTCTATTTTCTACCATGCCACTGAAAATATTTGCAAACAAAGGATTGATCATAATGGTTCTATAGTTGGAAGGATTATTAATGTCTCCTCTTTTAAAAATGGGAATTGCTAAACTATTTTCCCAATCCCTTCGGAACCCTTGTTGAATGACGTTGTTGAATATTTCCATGATGTGGGGTGCCAAAATGTTCATTCCCCACTTTAGATATTCTTCTTGAAGTTCAACCAAGTCCTTTGCCTTCCCTGCTTTCAACTTTTTAATTCCTGCCTCCACCACCTGTATTGTGAAAAGCTTTTTAGATGTGTTGATCCTGGGAGGAGGCTCAACCCCTAATTCTTTTTCATAGAGTTTCATTGCATAGTAAAACCACTGATTGCCTTTAATATTATTTTTAAATTTCTTCTTCCTTGGTTGAAGTGCCTGCCAAAAACATTTTGGGTTATTCTTGCCTAGATATATCAGCTGTTCCTACCTTGTTTGCATGAACTCATATTTTTTATTTTTTAAAATCTACTTATATAAGTTTACATTCATCCTCCCCTCTTCCATTTTAAAGGTTATCCTTTCCTTTTTTCATTCCTCATCGAACCACGCATTCACAGGAAAAAAATTTGATTCTGATTTCTTATTTTTTGCTCTTTTGCACTTATTAAGTGCACCCTGGATTATATTTGTTAAATCATGACTATTGAGGCTTTGGAGACCAATTTTATCCTTTTGAATTGGTCTTCTCAACATTGTTTTGAAGATAGTGCAATTTTCTTGTGTTTGAAGAATTTTTCCCCGCTTGATGCCGATTGTTGAGAACATTATGTTTTCCTCCTATTCTTTCTTTCTTTTAACCAAGATAGATTTATATAAATTGGGTTATGATTTGATTTTAAGTCCCAAATATGCTCTCCAATCTTAACTTCGTCTATTCTTTCTACTAGTCTTTGTGATCCAATAACATAGTTAACTACATTTACCCCATTGTATGTGTTGCAAGTGAAGTTCCCAGAATTTTTCCATCTTTCTAGACCATTGTAGATAATGAAGTTGAAAGCACCACACAACGTAATAAACTCCTCTCCAAAAATATTACTAACTTTTTCATCTTTTGAACATCTCACTCATCGAGAATTCTCCTCTTCAATGAGCCAAATATGATTGTGATTGTCTTTGCAACAAAAAATACTAGCTTGCTGATTTGTTGTTCTAGCATTCAAATCTCCCACTAAAAGAACTTCTCCCTGTTGATAATATCCGGCAATATCTTGATTTAAAGCTGCATATGGATCTTTGTTGTCCAATCCCTTATTTTTGTAAGTTTTTGATACTTGAGGCACAAAATAACATGCTGCAATTCTTATGTCATTCTCATTCTCTGTTATGTTGAACCATAAATATTGCTTATTTGTATCTTCTTTCACTAACTGAATGTGACGACCTTCTTTTTCTTTCACTAAAACTAGTATTCCCCCCACACCCTTTACCATTTTATGCTACCTTGTTTCATGCTAACTTCAAATAACCTTCAAACACGAGTTTTGTAACCATCATGTTCATCGGTTTAAGTGAGACAAATTATGTCTCTACCTTCGCAATAGGCCCTAACACGGGTCCCCTTCTCCAGGGGTAGCCTCTACAATTCCAACAAACTAAACTTAGGTAGACATGGTAGGTTGGGCCTGCTACATAGTTTGACATAAGACTCAAATTTGGGTCTTCGCCCCCTTTTTTCATCCATGTTGCTCTTGTTGCTTTCCTCCCTCTTCTTGAATTCTACTGTTTTCTTCACCCTGTGCACCTTTGTTTTGTCCGAGTCCCCGAACACTACAATAATTGTTTTACCCTTGTGCAATCATGCCTTTGCCTAATTTTCTTCTTCTTCCTTTCTCTCCTCTTTTTGTTTTTTTGTTGGTTAAATCTTCATCTAGAAAGAAGTGTGAGCCTTTCGAAGTTTTTTTTTCTCTAAAGAGATGGTGTTTGTCTTGCACGCTTACCATAGTGACTATTTTGGGTCGAGGACTCTCTTCACATCTCTTCACCCTCCTTGTAGCAAATTTTCCTTTTCCAATGTAATTTCTCTTTTAGAAGTCCCTTGTCAAATTGAGAGTACTTTCATTCACTCCCATAATCTCTTATTCCCATGATAATAAAGTTTGTTTCCTTTGTCTTTTCTTTCTTTGTGTTCTCTGTACTCTGGCTTCTTGCATCTTCTTCTCTGTCCTCATGTAACCATTAGCGTCTTCAACTCAATCTTTTTATTTCTTTTGGATTGTCTTCCCTATTTTATTTTTGTCTTCTCTTTCAAAAATTTGTTCTTGGGAATACTTGTGTATACACAGGTTGCTTTAGAAATTATCATCCTTGTTTGTTTCCCTTAACTGCGTCATGGTTTACTTGATGTATAATATTTCTTCGTATATTTTCCCATCTCCGAGCCTATTGTAACATTTTTACTGTTCTTTTTTAAAATTATATTACCTTCCATTAAACATTGATTTGCAATGCGATCTCTTGAAATTTCAGTCCCTTTCACATTTCTTTGGCTTCCAAAAATCTCTAAAGCATGTCTTGGCATACATCGGTTCTTGACATAGAGATTCGATGACCAAGTAAGATGTGTGGATGTGGGACTATAAATGGTGACTCTTCTTGGTTTTGATGCTCTTATTTATTTTATTCTCTGGAATTATTTTCTTTTTCTTTGTCTTTGTCCTTGTTCCCATTTGAGGCAAAAGCCTATACCTTAAATACCACAGTATTTCTTTTCATTTACCCAAAATCCACTTTCTTGTTTTGTTTGTTGAAGAATTTTGACTTGACCTAAATGATTGGTTTCTATCGAACGTGATATTTCCTTGTTTTAACATTTTCCATCTTTAACCACTTTAGGATACATGACGAAATTTCCCTTTAAACGAAACGGTGGTGCCAGAAAAAATTCTCAACGAACGAGATCCAAACTAACTTTCACGCATAATCCAAAGGTTCATTGATACATTTGTTCATTGAATGAAGAATTTCACCCAAAATAGCATTGATTTTCATTCATGGCTTAAAAACACGCTATACGCACCAAAACATGTGTTGAGCTTCTGCCATTAAAGTGGTGGCGCAAGAAATCATATCCAAATTATTGGAAAAAATCCCTATAACTCTTCACCCTTATTGTCTCTGTGACCTCACAATTGAACACTACAAATGGCTAGGGGCTTGGAAGCAATGTAGCCCCTGATATTCAAACTCCCACGAAAACCGAACAATCTTCACTGTTCCTAGCTTCAAGCTCACACAACATCATTATTTCGGTGGGAACATAAGATAAACTCTTATTCTTTGCACACTACACTGCGGATACGATAACTAATTAAAATCGAGATAAAGATATTTCATGTCTACAAACGCGTGCGGTAAGTTATTGGTGTTCTTTGCTCTGTTACAAATATACATTACACTAACACATAATAGATTTTAGATTGCATATCTCTATTTCTATGAGTCAATTTCACAATTCTAATTTGCTCCAGCAAAATAACGTAATTAATGAAATATTGTTATTACATTTCATTTCATTTCGTAGAGAAGTTTCCTATACTTAATTATTCTCTGTCTATCATTGTTGATTGTAGGGTTTGGAAATAGACTTGAAAATTAAACAACAACAATTAGATATGTAGACAGAGTAGCCCTTCTTTTTATAGTTTCGTTGATGTTCATTCCAATTGTGAAGATGGATAGGATTAGGAATGAAAAGGTGAGTAAAAGGGGGGATTGGGATGTTGGTGGGTCTTGTTTAGTTGTAACCAACAACTAGATTGGCAAATATTATTGCAGAAAAAGGTAAGAAAATAGAAAGGTCAAATTATTTTGTCCTTCCACAATAAAGAAATATTAAAGAATGTTAGCAGAAGCGAGGAAACATTTTCGGTGGCTACAACATGTCTCTGTTTTTAGTTTTGCCATCCTCGTTCTCTTCTTTATTTCAGTTAATTAGCCGGTTTTGTTGTGCATGACTTAAAATTATGAAGGTAGATGGGGCAGTTGAACTTAATAATGATAGTGATAAGGGATTTGTACGTGGAAGTTTTAAAGTGTATCCGAGTTAAGCCAATGTGGAGTTTGGAGGTGTCAGAAAACACATTGCCTGATGAAAGCTTTCATTGTAAGCTACTTGCTGAAAAGCTCTAAAAAATCGTTCTCTTATTTATTTCAGATTAAGCTTAGGATGTGTTGTGTATGAAATAAAAATTAGCAGAGGTTAGACGAGAAATCTGATTGAATGTGTCCAAGAATTCATAACACTAGTAAATTGTTGATTTCGAAGGCCACTTCGTCGCTTTTCAACATGATCGTCGCAAGAAGAAGCGACGGTTTGGTCGGAACGTATATGGTTGGCCATTACGTCGCAATTACGACACTTCAAAAAGCGTCGGAAGAGTGACACTTCTTAGCGTTTCCGAGCATTCGTCCCTCTTACGACGTTACGCCAACCATCGCTATTAAAGCGTTTTATGGCGTCGTTCGTCAACGTTACCAAACTATCGGTCTTGAGTGATATTGGTATCGGTCTTCAGACATTTGTCAAGTGCTAAATATGTAATTCCGACATTATGTTAAAACTTCGCAATACCGACAAACATTTATTTATTTATTTATTTTATTTTATTTTATTTTTATTTTTATTTTATTTTATTTTATTTTTATTTTTTATTTTTTTTTTTATTTTTTTTTATTTATTTATTTTAATAAATTTAATGAAGAGAAAAATGCTTAATACGGACGAAAAGGGGAGGAAATTGTTCAAAGCGTGGGAAGACCGATGCTTATCGAAGAAGCTTATTTAAATACGGAGCAAAGAAATCGTTCCAAGCGTCGGGAGGCAGGCGCACAGCGAGCGAAACGTCATATCTGGTGAAAGGGGAAATGTTCAAGCGTCGAGCGAAAGACGCTTATGAAGCGTCGCCATCTGCAAACGATTGTTTAATTTTTTATTTTTTTATTTTTAAATGAAACTTTAAAGCTGGACGCTCTTCTTCCTAGTTATCTGATTTATCCAAAAGGAGCTCCTCTTCAGTGTCTAAGATAGGTGTTTGAGATCGAGGGTTGACTATTTAGCTATGTGAGGAGTTCTTCCTCAGTACAGACCTGAGTATCGGAGCTAGGAACGCTTTCAATGCGCCCTGGTGAAGGTATCGACCATGGAGGCTCTTCTTCAGGGTTACTTGGAGGTTAGAGTAGCCAAAGGAACTATGTGTGGAATTCTTTACGGAAAATTGTATCCATCCTTTGTTGCTTGATTGATTTTCATTGTTCGTACATAAGTTACTTGACCCTTTCAAAAAATCCTTGATTTCATGTGTTTTGTCATACTAAATCCTTGTTCTTGTAGGGATTTGACAAAATTTTCCATCTATTTGGCTTGTTCATCCTTTTGTTGGTTTATCCATACATTTGTATGGAAATTTTTCATTTTGTCGGTTTTTCAGTATTTGTTTACCCCAGGATATGTATTCCATTTACCCGTGTGTTTTCCATTCGATGGTGGTACACACAACGGTCTCATACGGTATGTACCACATACTCTTGATCTTATGTACTTCTGATGATCTATATAGATGATGTATGTATTTACTATTTTACCTCTTGTAAAAGATGTGAGTTTTACGATGAAAAAAAAAATTACTTTACCATCTAGAGGTTATGGTTGAAAGTGGTAAAGTTTCTATTTGTTGGAAGAGGAAGACATGATGGATGAGCCGATGATTATGTACCGGTAATGATTCTTTAACGATACATGTAATAACGGCCAGAGACAATTCTGTCCTTTGAGGCCCGAAGATACAATAGAAAGGTACACTCATTTTGAAGTACTACTATGTAATTTAGTTGGGAACACTATATACCTTATTTTGCGCTGAGTATTTCCCCCCAAAGTGTTTTCATGCAAACTAACTTTATACTATTGTATGCGTGTCTGTCCTCTATTTATTTTCCCTCTACGATCTTAATTTTTTTCATTATAATTAGAGATTAGAGGGAGGAAATTACACGGACGATGAATTATGTAACAGAGCATGAGTGATAAAGCACCAGTCATGAAATCGTGAGTGCTAAGGAAAGTCGGATTTCCATCACTGTGATTGGATTACGGAACACACGGATATCTCTATAGTTTTTGAACTTACGATTGCTTTAATGTAAACTCCAGGAGTGCCCGAATATTCAAAAGTAGCCACTTCAATGTGTATTGCAAAAGGTGCAACGGGCACTAGTATGTTTTGTGAGTACATACCGATTGAAGGGGAATATCATGTGACTAGCTCGTAGGTCTTTCATGGTAGGTAATTTGTTGCTAGATGGTAAACAAAATGCATGTGCTTGAAAATCATCGGTCTACTACTCTTTCATCACGAGGGAGTCGAAAGAGAATCAAAATATATTTGGTCATCGAAGACGGACTAAGCTTCAAGTAACCAGTGAGCACATCAAAGCCTCTTTGGATCAATTTCATTGGAAAAGGTCTCCCATACGTATAGGAATGTTTTGTGGATCTCAATTCCAGGCCCTAGTGGGCTAGAGGAATTGCGAATGTTTTAATTAACTTGCTTGTAATCTGTGTGTATTGGCCAAAACATTTTTGCACAAAACTATCTGATACTTTTTCCTTCTCTGTGAAACGAAGCATAAGATAAATAGGAAAGAAAACGTTGAAACTTGAATCACCTATAATTTTGGAGGACATTCTTGAAGTGAAAGCTTGCGACATTTTAGGCACACTCCTTGATAAGCTCGACGTGAGCCCCCAAAATTGTAAATGGAAACTTTCAAGTTTCCCAAATACTAGTATTTTAACATTTATTAATTGATGTGCTCTAGCAAAAGGTATCAAGCCTATTCTATCGTTTATGCGATTATATAAACAACTACAAATACACAACTTAACTTTATAAACTAATAGAAAAAGAAAAGCAACTTACGAATGTAAGTAGTGTATGTTACAGCATTCTGTTCAACTTTCGAGGTATGGAGTACGGGGTGCTTTATACATTTTATTTTATGATTTTTCTCCTATAGTAACAAAAGAAAAATGAGCGGTGTATGTTGCAATATTCTATTTCCAACACTTCGGGGATATGGAGGATGATTTCCTGAGGAAAAGGCAATGGCCTTGCAATTTAATAGGCCATATTACAACAATGTTTCCATGAATGAGAAGATAGCAATGAGTAACCTCTCTCTCTCCAATTGGTCATGACTTGTTTTTGTAAGTATAGGCTCAAACTCCAAACCTTACCGACAAGGAGAGAATGAATCACCATGGTGTCGAGAAACCGAGAACTTAACTTTGGAATCATCCTAAAGGCCAAGAGTTGTAAACATCATCTCTCCAAGGTTGTTAATGTTGCAATCCTACGGTGTCCAACATTGATACGATATCGAAAACAAGTTAAAAGATGAACCAAATAATAGCATATGAGGAAAGACTAGGATGTCACCATTTCTACACCGCTATCCTTGAAAAAGAAGGGTGAGATTACTTACATGCTTTTGTGTTTGCCAAGGTGGACTTGAAGACCATGTTCATCTCAGAATGGCTATCGAGAATGTTTTTTGTTTTTGGATTCATGAAATAGAAGGACGATGTCTTGTCAAAAAATAGTGAAATGGAGGAAGTCCCATAGAGGGCCTCCACCTTTACCACCCATGGATTTTAGAGCCAGAAACTCTCATCCATAAATATGATCCAAAGAATGTGAGGCAGTCTGACACCCTTGCTTGACTATGTTAATGTATATAATAGACCCCGGAGATGATCATTTTGAATCTCATATGGTCATAATTATAGAGATCACCAAGCATAGAAGGTATACCTTCAGCCTCTCTCAAATAGTACAGGTTTCTTCAACTATGCAAAGGCTTAACAAGTGTCCATGGATCAGCAAATATACTTAATTTTCTTCCTCAATAGCATTTGGGAGGACACTTTCTATTTTGAGGGTATGTTAGTATGTTTTTATCATATACTTGTGAAGTCCCTTGGATAAATGTATTCATATAGATGTAATACTTTTGAAAGGATGGTGAATTTGGTTGTTTATTAGTCCCTAACCATGGAGTATTTTAGTAACTTATGTTTGACTTATGGTGGTTCTCACACTCATCTTACGGACCAAATGTCAAAAGGTCAAACCTACGTTGAGATATGCTTATCATGTTTTTGTTTCCACAAATATTTCATGACTTAGCTCTTTTGAAATACACTTTTGCTTTTGGTTTCTATTTCAATGCATCCTCTACTTCTTATTCAATGAGACGTGACTTATTTATTCTAGAGCATATTATTATATGGTTAAGCATAAATGAAATTTTATTACTGCTGCAGTAATGTGTTGTAACACCATTTTTTTTTTTTTTTTGGTGATGTAGGGTCATAACTAAGGAATATAACATACATTTCAATAATGTATTATGTGTTAAAGGTCTTTGTGCAACCTTCAATTAAAATATCAAATCATTCATTCAAGTAAAGGTAGAATAGTAGAGTTTTCATCTCCTGCAAGTTGTAATCAAAGGATTTAAGATCCCAAGCATGTCTAGCCTTCGGAATAATATACCAAATGTGCAAGTTTTCATGTATACTTGTGTGATGTAATTTTTTTGATGTATACAAGCATATTTCAACAACAAAAAAAACATTATCCAATAATGCAATACTCATTATATCCAAATAAATGATATTTATATAAACAAAATGTTAAATAATATAATGTTTTCATATTCAAATGTTGAGCAATTGTTAATAAAGTAATACTTTACATGTCCATGTAATTGTTTTTCATGTCAAGTTGTGGTCCAACCAAAAAAATGTTATCCCGATGATGCAATATTATATGCAAATAAATCATATTTATATTAATAAATGTTAATATTACAATGATTTTCATATTAAAATGTTATGTTGTTTAAACTTTAGTCTTGCAACGCTTGGGCTTCACCGGAAGAGCGACGTTTCTCATGTAGACGTCGGTCTTGCAACATTTGGCTTCACAACGTCGCAAGACCGACGTCCTATATGAGAAACATCGTTCTTCCTACGGTTTCTCCTAAGCGTCGCAAGGCGAGCGAATGTGGCGGCATTAACGGTCGACGTTTCGTCCCATAAATAAATGGACCGACAGAAGGATTTTTAAAACATCGCGATTAAGTAACAGTGACAAACATAAAGTACGTGACAATATCCCTAAACGTCGATATAGCGATGGTTTGTGGCGGGATTTGAAAATTTGATAGAAATTGGGGGAAATTTGACATTACGGCAAAAATATTAAGATTTCACGCCAAATGTACTAGCATTCTTGAGGGATAAGTATGTGGAGGTTTTAAGACGAATCTCAATTAAACCAATACAAAGTTTGGAGGCATGGAGGAAGCTTCATTTTCACAATAGAAGACTTTCATTGTAAGCTCTACACAAGAGCTTAGCAAGTATGAAGCATTGAACAATCCCATTGATGGTATATTTGGAAGGATCAAAATCTACTTGTCATATTCTTAGTTTATTTTAAAGTCATTTTGAGTTAGGATTTTCCACCGAGACTTTGCCATTGTTTGCACCTCTACACTACGCACAATGCAAGCTTCCTCCACATATTTATTCGTACATTACCACTTTCTTATGTAAGGGACTTGAAACCATGATATTTCTATGTATCATTGGGCGAGCAATAACGGTGTTGAGTGTCGGTGTCGATTGTCAGCAGCATGGTACCACTTACAAAATTAGCCTTTTATTGATTTTTAAAAATTATTTTTTGAGCGCAAACAAACTAACGAAATATGATCGCTCAGCAGGGAAGCTATGTCACATCAAGACTCACTCAACCAATGAAGAGTGGAAATAAGATTTCCATAAATTAGAAAAGAGGTATTTTTAATTTAGGAAAAAATAGGAATTATTCAACATTTTCTGTGGGAAACTTTGGTTAAAAAGTTACAAAAACTCAACAAACTAGTAGAGTCGATGGTTGATTGCGAGGCAAGTGCTATGGTCCCTAGCGAGGGTAGGGACTAATAAATTGTCATGAGTGTGATCCCAATAATGATAATGAGGATAAATTGGGAAAATATTCCACAATGACAATGTAGGCATGGTGTAAATTCTACCTCATGAAGCATTTAGAGATTGGAGTAATGATAATAATTTCCATGGAAGTAGCTTATAGAAATTCTAATAGGATTCATGGAATTGACATCTCTTCACCTACAAATGTTTTCACTATGATTGTGGAAACCTTTATGAGAAAAACTATTGACCTAGCTTGTTTTTTAGTTGTGAAATGGCAGAGATTATGACAAACCATATTGCCACAATGTGGGCTCTACACCACCAATTTCATTCATGACAAATGAATTTAGGTGATGAGAAATAAAAATATGGTTACAATAAGAATAGTTTTTGTTCAACGAGATACATGTGTTCTTGGTTATTTGATACAGTCTTCCTCACATTGTATTTGAGGCCACATGTGTGTGTGTGTGTGTGTGTGTGTGTAACTTCTTGAGTTTGCAATGTTAGTACTGTATATATGGGATAACATGCCTAGATATAATATTTTCTTTTAATGGGATAAGTAGTTTATATTATAAAACTCGGATTACATGGCCATAATTGTTTACATCCTGTGTGAGAAACTTGCCCAGGAGATTTCAATTACTTTTACGTTCCAATACAACCAAAAAAGAACTTTATCCCCTCTACGAAATCGTGGAATAAAATATTACAATGATATTTTCCATATAACCGGTAGAGCTTGAACTAAAATCAAAACATACTTGTAATACATAAAAAACAACATTAGCAGATGTTTAAAGGCGAGCTTCCTCCTTTGAGGAAGTTGTCCCTTTCTCATTTTCTACACCATCATCTCTAGCAAGATTCCTTTGTCATTGATTGAGAGAGGGTTAGGTAATACAACAATTATCCTACCTCTTCAAACAAAATGTTGTTAATCAACTATTGCATCAATACGGTACGTATGCAGGTCATTTTCCATAAATTTTACTGTCATGAGGAGGTCGAACCTTCCCATCTACAACAACGAATAAGAATTCATTGCCTTATTCATTGATCCATGTCGGTCTCAAGAAGCTTCCCTCCTAAAGATGCCATCGCCAAACCGCTCAGCAAAGACACAATTGCTCAAAAAAACACTCAAAGGTTAGGCGAACGAAATGCTGTGGTGGAGAGCGAGTCCAACATATAACACATCTCCCAATTTCGCAGTGCACTCATCCCTGCCATTAAAGATTGCAAATATTCTATCTTATTCCATTAAATATAGTTGTCCTTCTAGGTAAGACTTGTTAAACCAGCACAACCAATTGCGATTGGCATGAGGCGAAATCTACTTGTATCTCTTAAAAATTAAAATTCCACATTGATATGTCATCCTCCAGGAAAGGATATTGAACCATTTGTCTACGAAACCTTTTTGGCACGCATATGAATCTCTACAAAGGTCTTAAAACTTTACCGAAACTCCATCATCAAGTGGTGCCTTGTTTATTCCATCACCCTTGTCCCCCATGCGAATAATCATTTCATTCATTGTCTCTATAGACACCTTTTCCTGAGTGATAGCTTCGCATGCCTCTTGAATAAGACATAATGCATCTAAGTTATGGGAATAATTCCAGGGGCCCATCACTTAATTAAATTTACCCACCCCTACTTAAAGGCACGGTTACTTCATTTATCGACGTCTCGATTGGGTTGGCGGAACATTGAATAGGTCAAGTTTCCAATTTTTTTTATGTGAAGATTGATCCTCTTTACTGTGTGAAGGACTCAAATGGTTGGGAGATTGATTAGGTTCTCAAAACATTCTAATCACTAGGAGGGAGTCCCCTATGAAATTTAATTTCTTGATTCCATGACTTAGAGTGATGTCCAGTACTTTCTGACTTGAAAACTCAACCTTGAAGTTGCGGAAAGGAAAGTATTAAGGTAACCAAAACTAACCTTGATTAAAATCTCGCTGTCTGTATCCAGTGCTCTCTCTTTTAAAATTTAGCTTTGTTCTCGGAAAATATTGAGCTAAGTTATAAGTTCAAGAGTTTTGTTTGAATTTAAATGGTGGAATCCGCCAACTAAGGGCAAGGTTGAGTATTTTTCAGGCCATTGGGCTATGGAGTCGAAAGGATGGCTTTACTGGATTAATCTTCTACACACAAGATGGCTTTGCAGGGCAAGATAGCCAAACAGAGAACAATTTTAGAAATTAAAGTGAATGGAATGGGTTTTTAAGGGATGAAAGGCAATTAAGAATCTTTCAACATGTTCAAAGGAAGAAAGTGAATGATTACAAGTAAAGAGAAATTAAGAATTCTTTACTATAGTAATCAAAATGTTTAAATCAGTGAAACAAGAGCAATTAAGAATTCGTTGCTTATAACCGGTTTAGCAGAAAACATTTAGAATAATCACAATTAAAATCAGAGTACACTTAAGTAAATTCTGATTTATTCTTTTATGTCAATTATTCAGAAATGGAACAGAGTGATATTATAAACAAATATAAAACTTAAAACATAGGATAGAAAAGACTTATTGAACTGTAGTCTGACACATGAATCCTGCAAAAAGTCTTGAGCTTCAAATCATCATCCAGCAAGCTACAAAGAAATTTCTCCAAAGCACTTCTATTTTAAAAGATCAATGTTACAACAAAGTAGTAGAAACCACCCCCAGTACTCCATTTGAGGGCTTATTTATACAAAAAATGATTAAAAATATCTTACAACAACCTAGGAAATAATCTAGGGTGACTAATGAATAGGTTACAACATAAAGAGAGACAGATGGTCTCGTAGATAGGATAAAAGGCAACTGTTGTTGTGATGTTTCCTCGTTTTATGCATGTGCTGGAGGCAGTTCCTACAATCTAGCTCGATGCTGTCCTCTTTGGTAATTCTTTTCTGACTGCCTAGCTTCTCTGATACTCTTTATTTCTACTGATACACTTTCAACTGCTAAGCTGATACTCTTTAACCTTTGTTCATCTATTTATCCTTCACACTATAGTAAAAAGGCAAAATTTCCCATATGAAGGTGAATTTTACAAAATTTCTAACAGGTCTTCCCACCATTTGTCTTCTGCTATTTTGGTTCGTTTGAGTTTTCTTAATGTTTCATCAGCCTCTGTGTATCTGAAGAAATTGGGTTGGTTTGGGAATAAATATCTTATTTCATGTTCAAGATGAAATAAATTCTTTAATCTGTCATAAAGATTCTTTCCCGTAGGCAATGTCGATTCTGATGAACTGATAGAGGAACAAGTTAAATTGTGAGCATGTATGTCCAATCTATTAACATAAGTTCCCAAGTCCATTATTTTGTTTTCTGAAATCATAGGACTGGGCAGCCCGCTGGCTAATAAAACATTAAACCTTTCTTTGAAGGCAATGATCTCTTCTTGAATATCTGAGCACTTACGTTCCAGATTTTGCATAAGAGTTCTCTTAGTAAAAACTCTTTTTATTTCTAAAATTGTACCTGTTCTGTCCTCAATTCCAAGCTCTGCAAGCTGCTGTCTGGTCTGGGTGTTTAAGAACTGTATGAGTTGATTTGCTTGTTCAGGTCTATCTCTCAATTCTTCTCTTGTTTTGTCAATTTCCTCCAGAGCTATTTTGACCAAGTCATTGTGTTCAAAGATTATTTGAATGAATGACCAAATATCCTTTATTGACTGAATAATATTATTCCAAAGAATTTCATTGATTTCTCTCAAAGGCTTCTCCAATGAGAGATCCTTTTCTAAAGCTTTAACCAATTTTTCCAGCCTTTTGATTTCTCTTGTATGATCAGCGACAGTCTTTTTTGAAGTATCATATTTTTGTTCTAAATTAGTGAGCTGTAACTTTGTAGTTTGAAGTTCTGTTACTATAAGTTTCAAACTTTCCATTTGTTTCACTAATTCTTCAGAACTTAAACTAGAAGTATTCACCTGTGATGGGTCTGTTTGCTGGTCTGCTGCCGTTGTACCTGTAGTAGCCTCTGTTGTGGATGTCTGAATGATAGACTGCTTTTCTTTCAATGCTTGCTCCAGTTCCTTTTCTGTTTCACTTATTTGTTCATTCATTTTCAGGATCAACTCCATCATTTCTTCTTCTGAATTTTTCTTCAATACTTCTTCAGTTTGAGGATGCCTTGAAGCTGGTAATTTTAATTGCTTCCTCAATGCAGCAATGTCATCATCCTTATTTTTAATCAATGCTTCAATGCCTTTTATATCTTTGGGATTATGACCCAAACTGATTATTATTTCCTCCAAAGATTTTATTCTGTTATCCTTTGCTTGAGAAGAAACTTTCTCAATCTGAAACTGGGTACTTGTATTGTTCAAAGAATCTTGTAATTTATGAGCTGCCATTGCTTTGTCAGTAAGGGTAGAATATATCATTTCTCCAGTTTGCTTGTGTAATTCTATCTGGTCCAATGGATGAATATCTTTTTCTAGGACCTCAAAATTGGTCCTGATGTAATCCGCTGTTGTCTGTGGTTTTGGAACTTTAGATTTGAAATGGCTCATTAACATTTTCCCTTGCTGAATGTCAAAAGCTGACATTAATCTCTCTTGATTTTGTGGAGCCATTTTAAGATACTGATTATACACCTGGACCCTTAGTGGATCATTCCTTGCTTTTATACTGATAAATGTCTTTTTTATGTCCCTGCATCTGTCTTTGGTTGTTTGAACGAAGACACTTCAGTGCTTAACTGTCTTTGTATTTCCTTTCCTTTATGACCTGTATATGTTTCACTAACTGAACCAGAAAGCTGACTATCCTCCCTTTCTTCATCAAAGATTTCATCAATAGATTCTACTTCAGAAAGTGGATTTAGTTTCTGCCTTTTAGCTTGAGGTTGTTGTGAAGATTCCTTGGGAGGAGTAGGATCTTTAACTTTTCTTTTCTTGCCTTTTTCCTCATTAGACAGAGTTTGCAAATTTGAAACTTCAGGCTGATTGACTTGAATAGGAGAAACCTGTGTTTGATCTTGTACTTTGGAAGTTTGAGGTTTTTCTGTCATGGTGAATGTTTCAATGACTTGTACTTCTGATTCTTTCTCTTTGCCTTTGGATTCAACTGCAATTGATGGAATGTTTTCCTGTAATCCCTGTTGAAAATTCCCTGCTGAAGAAGTGCCAATATGTGGTACCTGCACTTGCCAAAAAGTTTCGAGGTCAAACTTTTTCTCAAGATCTTTCATGACATTGTTTACATTGATCTCTTCACTATCCTGTTCAACTAATGTTCCTTCCATCCACTCATCTTTATTAGCATACTGTTCTATTTCTGGAATTCTGTGGTGGAAGTATGGTGTTGATTTATTCTTCATTCTTTTGTCACAAATAAAGCTGAATGGGTCATAGGGGACCCAATAGAAACTCTTTTGCAATTTGAAATGGTCTTGTAATATCGTTTCTGCTTCTTGTCCAGCATCCCTAGAATTGCATATAAAGGGACCTAACTGACCTTTGATTCTGAGTTGGGATTTCTTCTTAGCGTTACAAAAATGAATAATATCAGAGTTATTCATTTGCCTGAAATACTCTAAGGCAAAAAGTCTCATAGGCACATATTTAGGCAGCTTGAATGGACAAAGTTCACATCCATATATTCTGATTTCTGAATAATTTTGGTACAAGTACCAGTCCCCAACTTTGTACAGCCTTGAGAGCTGCAAAGTTTTCTTAATTTCATTGCTGAGCCTCGGATGAGCAATTCCTGTCAACAAGGTGGTTGCAAGGTGTATGAAAAAGTCAATGAACTCATTATAGGAATAGGGGGAAGCATAGGATTTGTGTGTGATGGCAGACCAAAATATTACAGACCTTGGGTTTCCCTTAGTATCAAGCTTTTGAACATGGAAGAGAAAGTTTTCAGACTGGTAATAGAGCATGAGATGGTAAATGACTGAAGAGTACTTGAAAACTTTCTCATTTTCTAATCTCATAAATTGATCATGGATTTTGTCTGCAATGTAGGATGCATAGTCATATTTGACAGCAGGAGGCTATCCAGGAGTGAAGATAGACAATAATACTAGGGTTAATTCATCAACATACTCACTAGTATTAAAGCCCATGATAGAATAAATCATATTCAGAGTAATCTGGCCCAATTCAGTAAAAAAATGAACAACCATAGGGAGGTGGGCCCTTGGGCTGATGTTCAGGTAGCATGAAAATCTGACAAATGCGCTTTAATTCTTCAGGGGATAACTGGGTATATTTTTCAAGCAATTCTCCCATGAACAAGGGAGTGAGGTTTTGACCAGGTTCAAACTGAAGCATATCATTGATAGATTGAGCAGTAATATGAAAAAGGACATTCTGGTTTGGGGATAAAACTGCTCTCTGAATTGGATCATAATTAGCATGGCAATAATGGATAATTTCAGGAAAGATATGGACTGACGGTAAAAGGTATCTTGGGAGATTTGATTCCCACAATCCAATGATATCCAAGCCTTTCAAATAATCGTCTCTGCAGCGACAATAAATTCGAAGGGGATTTTCACTGAAAAGTAAGTCTTTGATTTGAAAATCTTTATCCACTAATGGTAAATATTCCAATTCTCTATGAGGGGCGTTTAATGGAGCAACATTTAGAGTCAGCAAGACTTCCATTTTGGTTCTTGTGTATTCAAAATGGAAAGTTCAGGGGTTTTTCACGGAAACGGGCGCAATTACCAGTTTGAAGATCGAAAATACAGTTTTCTGTAGAGACAATTGAAATTCTGGGAAAAAAGAAGACTCAAAATACTCTGTAGCAGTCTTTGGTGTAGAATTTTGAACAAACAGCAAGATTTTGCAGAGTGAAAAATGGGGAATGATATAAATACCTGTTTTTAGAAAATAAGTTGTATTTAACAGGTACTGATTGACGGCTGATGGACACTAGGATGATGGACTGACGAAGGTCTTTAGCAAATTCCGTTAATGGCAATTTAACAGTGGATTTTGAAACTTTTCACAATGGAGGACACAGTCGCTTTCAACACACAAAATGAAAAAAATGCACGAAGTTTTGTTTTATTTGCAAAGTCAAAATGGAGAATTTTTTATTATTTTTTATGATGACGTCATGGTGTACGATGGACACGTCATGGGGAATGGGCGGTAAGTGGTAAATTCCGCACCGCTTTTTGGAGCAGGCGGTATTTCATGAATTGGTAGCGATTCCATTCAGTACACGATGCGTGGCCAATGCACTGTTTGGAAACCGATCCGATTTCACGCGTTAATCTTCGTATAGGGGATGGCTAGCGGAATGTTTGTGGGCCGTAGATCTCCAGCGAAGTGATCCAACGGTGGACCGGACGGGAAGCTGGCGGGGGAGTTAACGCGTGGGCCCGACACGATTATTTATGAGTTAATCATTCCGGGATGTTTTCGATTGGCGGAGGGGTAAGATTATTAATTAATCCAGGTGATTAATTAATCTCTTTCGTTTACGGAGGGTCGGGGTTACGTATGGACTTGGGGTTTATTTATTTTTCATTTTAAACATATGAAATACATGTTTAAACTTTGTTTTTTATATATTTTTTATTATATGATAATTAAATTAAATCAATTCAATTAACATAGGGGGCGGGACTAGTTATATAGATATGTTTTTAGCCAAAGGGATTTATAATGTGGGTATTTGATTTTATCATATGAATTTAAATACTTTGGCTAAAACGTATAATACAAAGGTTTTTTGGGATATTACATAGGAGGAGTTATATATATAAGAAAAGGTAATTTGTATAAGGATTTGATAATTAAAGTTAAATGTTAATATGACAAAGGAACATGAAAAACTCAAAATTCTTTACACAACTAAGAAAGTGAAGATTTCTGAAGCAAATTGCGTTATATCGACTTCAACACTTAGTTTTAGAATAACAAGTAATTTTGAGGGATTTTTATGAGATATAGCATGATTTTCCTAAGTAAAATGGAATTTTATTTAGGAAAAGATTAGAAGTGAATGAGTGTAATGATGAATATCTTTAAATACTAAGGTTTTCTCCAATCATTGGGCCGAGGGTCCGGTCCCTCCAAAAGTCAATGAAATGCCTTGAGCCCCTCTAATCTTCAAATTCCTTAGCACTTAGGGGAAATTAGTAAAATCTTTAGAAAGTGAGATGGGAAGTTAATGATTTTGACTTTTCTTTCTGTGAACTTTTCCAATGTAGCATCTGTCTTTGCACTTGTGATGAAAGTAGGATTGAACACATTTAGGGCTAGCATTCATCACATGTAATTTTAGCAACAACATCTACCTACCCTACCTACTTACTCTATCATTTTCTGTTCTTTATTAGGGTGCACTTAGACTGGAAAACCCTCATCAAACTTCTTTTCTTTTACATGGAAAATCTATCTATTTCTACACTTATTACATCCAAGGGCTTAGATTAAACTGTTGAGCACCTTTTATTACTCTACCTATCTACTTATCTGCCAAGATTAAACTGTTTGGTCAGATATTTATTCTCTATTCTACGACATGAAATTGAAAAATGAATGAGTCAAGTTTAAACAGATTGACTCTTCATGAATTGTGGCAAAAGTTTGACAAGCTGCACACAATTTTGTTTATTACAAAAATTGAAATAGTAGTGGCATTTAGACTTGCACACTTTCCTGGTCTATTTTTGTTTGGGGTTCATTTCTTTCACTTTTTTAACCATTTTATTCTTTTTACCAGACTTGCACACTTTCCTGGTCTATTTTTGTTTGGGGTTCATTTCTTTCACTTTTTTAACCATTTTATTCTTTTTACCCTTTGATTTTCTTTTAGGGTATACCCTCTTTACATTTTATTTTTTTTAATTTTTTGTTTTTTCAAGAATATGGAACACCTTTGCACAAGAAAAATGTTTGAACATATTGCATAGTTCAATCAAGACAATCATGAAAAATGACACCTATTGGTATAGGAGTCTAACAAGCGTCTCGATTGAGTTGGCGGAGGACGTGGAATAGGGTCAAGTTTCCAATTTTTTTTATGTGAAGATTGATCCTCTTTACTATTGAAGGACTCAAATGGTTAGGAGATTGATTGGGTTCTCAAAACATTCTAATCACTAGGAGGGAGTCCCCTATGAAATTTAATTTCTTGATTCCATGACTTAGAGTGATGTCCAAGCCTTTCCAAAGCTTGAGAAACTCAACCTTATTATTGGTTTGTGTTCCTAATCCCCACACAAATATGGATTCAACTTGTTTGTCAGGGAAAAATATCGCCCCTCCTGCTCCTGCCACCCTTCATGCCTAGATCCAATATTGTCAAAAAATTTCACAAAAATTCATTAGCTTTAAGGGAAAAACAATTGAGAAACTTTTTATAATAATTATTATTATCACTTTTTCTTTCATTATTATTATTATTATTTGTGTCAGTTTTCTTGGGCCTTTTCCTTTGTTTTTTCTCTATTTTCAATTCAGTTGCCACCTTTTTGCAATAAAGTTCAACTTTCTACACCAATAAAGTGATACACAAATAAAATTTGAATATATCACAAAAATAAAATAAAAAATAATTTGTCTGATGTTATACATTAGCAAATAGGAAAATATTTATAGTTAAAGTACAACTAATGCAAAGTCAATGACCCAAGTGATCGTTATAGTATTAGCATTCGACAGGGACAAATAACGTAAATAAATATTTAACAACATTAACAAGAGATATCCCCAATATTGTCAACATGTGATAACATTTTGGTTTGGAACTATGTAATGAGATCAAGGAAAGATAACACATGGATATGGTTGAATTATGGCAATCTAATTGGCACAACAACAATTGTGACTACAATGTTATTTGACCATAGGAATATGAGGCATGATCCATGGTCATGGTACAATTCCATAAGATGTTTTCTAAAAGATTTATAAAATTAATTAACAACTATTTCCTTTTAATGTGATATTTTTTGTTTTTATAGTAGTGAAAATCCTACTTGATCTTACTTGGTCTTTGTGTTATATCTCCAATATGAATTTACTTAAAATCATATTTTTGTTTTCTTTCCTTGTAAAGAAATGGAAGAAGTAATGATGATCTAGGTGTAGTGATTACGGTAATACCATAATTCATAGAACAGTGCAGTACCAAGAGCGATAAGAAAGTATTTAATTTTTGGAATCAATTTGATAAAGAGAAACCTACCCATTTACAATCATAATAAGAGCGACAAGCATCAATAGTTGTCAACAAAAGTCTTCCCACAACCTCCTCACACATCAACACGGCAAGTATCTATATTATAGTTGACCTTAATGATAGCAATGTACTAAGATGATTTAAACTAATAGGTGTCAAATGTGAATCAACCTCATAGACAATGCCTTTCCTAGTGAAACACTTAGTGAGATTGTCATAAATTGAATCCAAAATCTACTAATAAATGTTGGAAATGTATTCACTATTGAGGGGAGGGGGGCAGGAGGGTGTGTGAATCAATAGTGAAAGTGTTCCTTTACTTTTAAAATCATTTTCAGTTACCACAACACAATCTTCATTAACTCATTAGTAGATTAAATCATATATCAAAACACATGAGAACCATATGGAAACATGCACAAGATAACACAATATTTTATGGTGGAAAATCATTCTCTGGGCAAAAAACCACCCTTGTTGATGTTACGCTGCTCAAATAATTATATTAATCGTCAAGAAATTAAGTTACATAGAATTTATATAAATGGATAATATCAATGAGAACTATGATCCTCATCTGGCGACTCTACAGACACCCATCTAATCAACAAGCCTTGCCCAACACCCATTGGACTTATGAAGAAATTTGTTCTCTATGTTATTATGTCAGAGCACCCACCCCACTCTTCCATGTGACCCTCATTTCACAATATTTCAGACTAGAGTCAATCTGAATCACTAAACTAGAACAACAAAACAACCTCTAGAAATATAGGCTCAAATCAATATAGCAAACTCACTGAAAACCAATATGGACAACTCACTCAATCATTGCAACAATCCAATCAGCAATATATGCAACATACATAAAAGATAATCCGCTAGAAAATTGATAAGAAAGTATGAAGGAAATTATCTACAATCTTGCCTACTCCATTACCATACTATTGCATAAGATTGAGGCTGAAATAATGTTATTTTTCCATCTTCTATCATTGTGATTTGCTAAAGATATTCTGCATAAATTCCTGCACAATTTGCACACACCACTCTTCACTCACTCACACTCTCCAAGCTCACACAACCATCACACTTTCTTTTCAAGTGAACCAACCAAATAAAATCATGATCTCTATCTATTTGTAATCTTCTGAAATGGTTAAAACAATTAATTCCAACTATGTAGTGGAGCTTTTTTCACATGCTAGAAGTGCTTTGGTTCATTGCTTCTTGACTCAATAAAGCCACTAACTTCATTTACCAATGAATATTCTCTTACAACCGTAATCTAGAAGTACAATAACCTTTTTTTGCCTTTACATGAAGAGTCTCGAACAAGACACGTCGAAAAAAAAAAAAACACACCTGATAAGTGCGAGGAATGCAGAGAAATTCTCATGAGAAACCTAGGTCGCTCCCACAACACAGGCTCCATGCAACTATAACTCCTTAGTTTCTACCATAGGCTTTCATGCCAATGACTGGAGCTTTCATCCGCTCCTTTAATATTGTCTTGCAAGCGACTGTGGCAGAGGATGGGAGAAAACCACTCAAATCAACTCATAGCTTGACCAAACTTCTTCCAGAGCTTGATTGACAACAAATATACCTCAGGAAGCCATTGTAGCCTTTGCAACACTCCAATAATCCAATACAACAACCCCATCATCATCACAAGTCAAACTAGGTTGACTTGAATGCCATCCATCAACTGCTCCAGCACTCAAGCCATTAAATTTCACCACAACTACTCCAACATCTACAACCATTAGTGATAGACCCTGGAACTGATCATACAAGCTAAAAAAAATCCATACACACGCCCAATACCATAGAAATGACTTGATAGTCTCCAATAATGTCAACTAGGTGTAGCAGCTCCATAACCTTCCAAGGCATCCACACACCAACCAACAACCTGCACTAACATCTGCAACCATCAAGCTAAGGTCTGCAACTAATGTACAAGCCAAGTACCATCTCACTAGCATATGTCTGATCATGTACCAATCAACCATGTAGTAGACCATCCATACACATGCACACACCATATACCATAACCAATTAACCAATAAACGATGTACAAATCAACCATGTGCATAATCAATCACATACTACCAGGTCGACATCAATGCAAACCAACACCAATACTACCTCCAACACAAATGCTACTAGGTTGACATCAATGCCAACCAAAACAACTGGTCCATAATGCCAACAATCTCCCCCTTTGGCATTGATATCAACCCCAACTAAACCAAACAATTGGCCTATAAAAAAATCCCCATTCACTCCCCCTTTGTCATCAATGGCAAAGGGTTGGGCTCATCCAAGTAAGCATAAATTAAAGGACACTACTCCCCCTAGACACTAGTTGTGTCTCAACAAGTAACGACAACTATAACCATCAACATAATGTGGAAAACAACATACCATAACCAACAAAAATACCAACATATCATATAAGTCAAAAGGTTAAACCAAAATGCATCAACAGCACTCCTCATGGCAGCATGACATCAAAAAATAGCAATAATGGCTCTCTCTCTTTCATGAAGCAGCAACAACAAAATCTCCATGAACACCACTCTCAACCAACAACAACAACACTCAACTCAACAGAAGCATGAGCAACAACAACAAATACCATGAGTAGCAACACTCTCTCCATAAAAAATATAGCATAACCATCAACAACATCAATATAACATTGTTGTGGTGCATTAGTTGCACGGGTGTACGAAATTGCACAAGCTTAGAGAGTGTGGTCTACTCTCTAAACTATTGGTAACAGGCAAAAAGTGGGGGGAGCTCAAAAGCATAAAAATTAATGGAAATAGTATGCTGAAGTATGCTCTGATTAAACTAAAACTAAAAACACAAATACATAGAAGCTATATAGAGAGTTCCAAACGATAATAATGCAAACGTTGGCTCGATGACCTCTTCTTATTAAACGCTTTAAATGGAGAAGAAATTTTACCCACTTGCCAAAGGGCACCTAAGCAATGGCTCTAGGTCCCGATGCAAGGATGTTGCCTTCTAAGCTCTGCCTCTGATGCATTCTCACTCTCTCTCTCTGCTGTGGTGGACTAAGATGTTGGGTGGCCAACTATCGAGTCCTCTTTAGCTCCAACTCCGGGTCACACACAATGTTGGTGTTACTTGGGGCAACTTTGGCCAACATAACCTTGTGATCACCCTTTGTTCATCTCTTGGTGGGTTTATATAGGTGAGCTTCAAATCCTGCTTCCCTCCCTTGGTACATGATGGATGGTGACCCAAGGGAGAGGTGTGATTCCATTGTGTGCTCAAATATTATTTTGTGTGCTCACATAATGTCTAAGGAGGTGCTGGTGGCTATCCTTAGGCGGCTTTCACATAAGGAGTAACTGTCCTTTGCTTGTTGTAGTCCCAGAAAGTGTCTTTTTTCCATTTCCAGGAATGCGCGCTTATTGGGCAAAAAGGTGCACAGAAGGTGCTCTTCTCGAAGGAAAAAGCACGCATTTGAGCATTTATGACTAGTTAAAATATGATTTTCTCAAAACCTTAGAGATTTTAAATACTTCTTGATTCCATAATGTATTCCTGTCCTGTAAATCCTTGGGCTCGACATTAGTTGATGTCGTCTTTTGCTGTACGATTTTCCAGTGTTAACAAACATGAACACCAACACATCATAAACAACATCACTCAACTCGGCAACACCAACTACATCAACCTCACTATCAACAACAACATATTGTACTGATAACAACAACAAACAATGTCTGGTCAATAGAAGAATATTGGATACGCTCCCCCTAAGCATCATCATCCTGTAACCAATTCCTTCTAGTTGAAGGTTGCACCTCGAGGACTAAGGGATTGACTATACAATATGACATATATACATTACATCACCGAAACAACACTCATCAAACCATATGAATGGCTGCCCTCATCAATGAATACCAGACATCAAGACTCTCTCTCCAACAGAACCATGACCTGTGATATACAATACAATGCAGTGCATGATTGTATAATGAGATACAAGGCTATAAAATGAATATGACATGATGTACAATAGCCCAAATATTGTTGTAACAAACCATAACGGCACCAAATTGCCATGAATCATAACTTTCCTATCACCAACTCATGACAACATAAACTTGATGACATGAACACTTGATTACATGGCTTCATAGACAAGATATATGACTAAAACTGATGAAGTACAATATGAAGCATGTGGTTGTTACATGACCAAAACTTATGCCTCTCCCCAAGACATACTCAAATATGCTCCTTGACTAATACTACAAACATTTTGGCCAACCAACAAGATGATGAATGATCAACTATATAAATCTCATCATGCATAAAACCATCCAAGTGCATAAGATAGAGCCACCATCTAGCAACAAATGAACTGATAGCAACATTAACCAATCATCATGAGCTATGAAATAGTGAGCAATAATAGCATATAATAATGACATCAATTGAGCAGCATAAATATGGTTCATGTACTTGCAACAACATATGGTTGTCATCGCACATCATCCACAATGCACCAACACACACACACACACACACACACACACACATATGATAACAACAATAACATATCAAAAATATGTGCACCATTTGAAGCAGGAGGCAATCATCCACTCAAGGTAGCAGAAATCAAATCAACACATCTCACATCATAAGATATGGCTCAAAATATTATGGCAACGAACCATGGATTCATGAAATAATGAATTTGATCAGCAAAAAAACTTCAACTAGTACCAACATATCATGTCACTGGTAACCGCCAAACCATATATGCATAATGTCAACAATTAAGCAACAACTAGTAATATTCAACATGGAACAATAATGAACCATAAGGAGATCTACTAAATGTAACATAGGCCAAGTAACCACCAATACCCTCAATGATAGCAATGAACATAGGTGAGAGATCATGTAACCAATTGATCAATATCGGATGGCACTAACATCACATCATATGTAAGAAAAACCACCAACAATAGAAATTCCATAGGCATGGATATGGAGCATAAACATCACCAACACAGTTGAATCAAAATTATCTCATTTTCAAATGTGTTGTGGCTTCTAATCATTGGAACTAATGCATAAATTCTCAAAGTGACTATCAATCTAAAAATAACCAACCAGATGCAACTAATACAAGACTATGGAGAATCATATAAGTCACATAAACCCAAAATAATTCTCCTCAACCTCTAATAGCTCATGTAATGACCAATGTTAGATAAATATATCATCACGAGAAACATAACAACCTCCTTCAAACAATCTCATAGATCATAATGCCATCAATAACCACTAGAAAATGAAAGCATGAGAGATGCTCCCCCTGTACATGTGCCATCTCTACAACAAACAATTGTTAGTGCTACAAAATCATAACAACCATATGCAACATAACTCTCATTCAAACTTTCCAATATGGCAACACTTTTAATGATCTGCATGCAATCGACAATGCTATCATATGCTCCCCCTGAGACCATGCAGGCCTTAGTTTTTAGTGGGAGTGATTGGCTCCTCCTTTCTTTTCCATATCTTGTGAGGCTGCCCTCTAGCATATGGTTCATTTACTGTTTTTTTCCCTTTTAGCAAATCACTAGGTGCTTTCTTGAAGACCTTTAAAGGATTGTTTTTTTGTATCTCATATTTTCTCCTCCAAACTTTCTTTGTCTTTAATGGATGACCTAGACTTTTTGTTGGCTTGATCTTGTCATATATGTAAGTTAGAGCTTTGTGGCCATATTTTCCACACTTGAAACAACGGTTATCCAACAAATTTTGTCTGCTTGCAAAAAATTTACGTTCTCTCGCATGATGACCATAATGATTGCAAAAAACAATACCCATGAAATAAATTTTGATACCTTGTTCTTTGATTTGTTGGACGATGAACAATTGGGTGCTTCCTTGTCTTCATGAACTATACATGTTGTGATTATGATTTGCATGTATTTGTTGATGTTGCTTCCTTGTCCTTTGTTTGCTACATGGTTGTCCTATGCTTTCTCCTTCTCCTCTTTAGGCAAAATTCTCCTCCAAAACTCAATCTGATTTTGATAAAAAGAAATCTATAACTAATAAAGATCTCATCCAAAATACTAATTCTTTCCTCAAACTTTTGATATTAAAATAGCTAATGTTTTATTTTTCAAACTCACATCTAAAAAGGCAAATTAAACTTCTAATCTTAAACAATATGCCTCCATAAGTATAAATCATGAAAACAACTTATTCTACAATTATGAAAACAACTTATTCTACAATTTTTTGTCAATATGATTAGGTAGTTGGCAATTTATATACCAACAAGTAAATGATCACTAATTAAAATAGTGATAATGAAATATTTGGCAAAAAAATTATATCAATGTCATTATGTAATTGGCTACTTATATACCAACAACTTAAGTATTAATAAATTTATTAAAAATAATATTCACAAACTAAAAAAAATTATTGAAATTTTGGCACCATGTTGAAAAAAATAAAAATCACTTCCGGTAAATTAAAAATGGGCGGATATCTACCGCAAGACGACAATGCAACCGACCTTAACACTGAAGGTAGACCCCACCACATAAAATTAACACTGAAGGTAGACCCCACCGCATAAAATTTACCCGTTGTGCCGACCATTTAAATATCTTCGCTCATCTCGAAATATCCAACGGCTTAAACGTGTTTTCGCCACGTGGCGCTTCCAATTAAAAAAAATTAACGTCCGACCCGTGGTCGGTAGCAGGTACCCAGGGAAGGCATCTAACGGCCGGAAAAAGCATCGGGAAATTTCCCTGCGGTAATAAAATGACCGTTGACTCACTGTCCTCAACCGCAGTTAAAATCCTTCAGGTTTCCTTAACCGCGGTTAAAAACCCTTGAAAAAATATGCATGATTGAAGCCGAATGGCTATATATACAGGCCGGGTGTCTGATGGATTTGTATGGGAAGGGTCATGAAAGTGGTGGAAGAAATACTAAGTGTCTGATATTCAGAGAAAGATATATGCACAGGTCCACACTGCAAATTATATACGAGTAAGTGCTTCAAACCCTTGAAAGATTTATGTACGTTAGGGTTCTTGTAGGCTTCTATGCTTTAGTTGATCTTAAAGATTTAGTTTCCCAATGGTTGGCGACCCAAATGATGCTCTGTTTTGAAGAATTATGAAGATACCCAGAGTTTGAATTAGTTTGGGCTGTGGAGAGGGCCGTTGGGCTTATTGAGGTTTGGACAATTCGAGGGTCGTCAGAGTTGTATGCTATAAAGGATATTGTGAGAATATCAGGGCAGTTCCCACTGGTTCTGCATATGCCTGTTGTGGGTATTTTTGGTATCGTAGGTTCTGTAGAGAGTATTTTTTGGTTTGGGGATTTGTATATTCCTGCATATTTTTGGGGTAACTTTATTGAGGGCTGTAATGAAGTGGGCAATTTGAATATAAAGGCCTTGTGGATGTATCTTTAGGTGGGTTGTCTATAAATCTGAAGCCAAAGATATTTCAAGGCTTCGGGTTGTTTTGGCAGGAAATGTAAAGCATTGGATGGTATTCTGATTGGATTAGCATTTCCAGGCCTTGAAAGTGGTTCGATTTGTTGGTTCCCTAGAATTTACTTGAAAGATCTTTGAATTTTTTTATTGTTGATTGCCAGATCCATATACTTCAGTATTTTCTGAGGACAATTTTTACATAAAATTAGAGATTTGATGTTTCAGTTCTTATCCTTGTCAACTTATTCCACTGGGTATAGAGGGATGCCATTTTTTTTCTGTTCATCCCCTTTGCCGACTTTAAATTGTTTTGTCCTTTATTTTTCTAGATTAAGGGGTTTTGTTTGGAGAAAAAGTAGAGTTTGCCCACTTTAGATTGTTTTGTTTATTTTTCTAGATTAGGGGGTTTTGTTTGGAGAAAAAGTAGAGTTTTAGCTGGAATAGGGGTAGTTTATTTTGCTTCGTAGAGGGTAATTGTGCAGAACCATGGGAACTGCCATCTTACCTGCCCAGGATTGTTTGGCCTCTTATAAAGCAAACAAAAATAGGCATTCAACTGGGAAGGCTTATCATCGTGTCAATTCTCTACGATCAGAGAACGGCACTGTGCACGGCCATAGAATTTTGGGGAACAGCCCTGATATTGATAGAAGGAAAACAGATCCCAAGTTAAAAAATTATGTGGCTTCCAATGCATTTACTACTGGAAAGTGTTACGGGTTATGGCCTTCTCCAAGTTCCCGAGCCACTGTAGATTCGGAGAATATTTCTTTTCTGAAGAGGCCGCTTACCACACCTCCAAAGTTCGATGTAGATGGAGCTTTACTTGGAGATCCTTTTTCTAGTTTCTATGGTCAACGCCCTTTATATGCTTATTCTTCTACAGATTCATCAGGCCAGAGGTTTGGCTATTCTCTGCAACAGTCGGTTTCGACAAGGCATTATTTTCGTGATCCAAAGCTTACAATGGGAAATATTGTTCATACTGAAGCAAAAGGGAGGAGAGGTGGTCAACAGAACAAGAACCTTGTCATGGAGAAGGTCACAATATTGAAACGCGGGGAAACAATAAAGAATGCTTTAGGGAAGGATCCTGACAAAAAGAGCCAGGTCAGACAAAAAACTAGTCATTCAAGCGACAGGGTTATTGTAAATAATGTAGAATCCAGGTTGTCTAGCCTGAAGCGAAACAAATCCAGCTGGGCATCGAAAGCAGTTGCAAAGGTCTGTGGGGATGAGAGCAAAACAAATCAAGTCACCAGGCTTACAGAGGATGACAACCTCGCTGAAATGGTAGATGATTTAATGATATCAACAGATCCTCTAGGGCCAGATCCAAGTGTTCTTCCAAAGGAAGGATCCGGAATCTTGCAGTCTTCAGGGGTGAAAGCATCGGAGGCGATAGGGAATGAGTTGCCAAAGATGTTGAAAGAGTTCCAATATGTATCTTCTTTTGATGGTGTGAATGACACAAAAGTTGGAAATCCCTCTAGCAGTGGCTTTGCTTCTCCTGTTTTTGAGTCGGAGAAATGGGCTGGTCCTGCATATTCCAACAGTCCACCTCCAAGTAGTTTACCATTTCCCAAGTTCTATATGCAGCAGATGAGATCTATCGCAATGGATCTTATTGATGCCAATCAATGTTCCAACATCGTTGAAGACATGGACTTTTCTCCAGTGTCACCTTCTGAAGAGAAGGTGCATTCAGCTTTACCCGTTGCTCCAGAGAAATCCCAGCCCACCTTTGCTGCTGTCCGATCTTGTTCTAATTCTTTTCAGTTTGGAGTTGATACCTCTGCAACACAAGATCTGAGACGCCTGTTGGGTCTGGACTAACTAACTGCTCTCATAATATGGTATTACCAGGTGTATGTTCATACAGAAGCATTGTGATGGTATTTATTTCTTTTCATGTTGTAGGTATGGTAGGAAATTGATGTTGCGGGAAAGTTGCACAACGCCTTAAACCTTCCATTTTTTGACGGGAGAGTTTGGCCCAATCAGGATCAGTTGGGATATAAAAGTTGTGTATCCTGCTACTGTAATATAAGATGTAGTGTAGTTTGTACTTTGTACATAGTTAAGCTAAATAAGTCTGGTCGACCGACCATGGTACAGTAGTGTATGGAAGGGATTCAGATGTTTCCAAAGTATTTCTTTACAGTATAGTTGCTTGATGATGGGTATGTAGTGGACAGAGCATAAAGAATGGGATTTTACTTGAAGCATTTTTCCCAGACAAGTAAGTAGACCACGGGGAATGCCTTGGGTGGCTTCTAAAGATGGTTTTGCAGATTGGATGGTGGATTTTGTTACATGGATGGTAATATCTGAAAAGTTGTAAGATGCAGATGTCACTGCATTCAACAGTTTGTGTTTGAAGGCAGATTATCTTGGACATGGCATGGTCTTTGGATGTTGTAGCTGGGTTGCTTAATAAAATTACTCAACAATGAGTTGCAAAGTTGCAATGAGTCTCTGGCAGTCTATGTAATGAACATAAGTGGGGGCATCGTGCTTTATGAAATCTGCTTAATTGACTAGCAAAGGTGATGGCAAGTGAAAACTCAGAGATTGAAGGAACATTTTGTCCTCATGTCTGGGATATTTTAAAAAATGCAGCGGGAATATTGCATCTGGCAGATTTGCAACCTAGACCTAGAAAGAAATGGAACATCCATAATGTATTCTATACCCTGCAAACAATCCATAATGTATTCTACCTTGCTTGTTTGCGATCAAGCTTTGTGGATGAATCATGGAGATTTGCACAACTCAACAGCAATGAACGGCTTTACAGCATTTTCTGTATGAATGTAGTTTCAAGTTAGTGCAGCACTGAATGGCTTTACTGGCTTTTCTGTATGAATGTAGTTTCAAGTTAGTGCATTGTATAAACCAAAGTTGTTGAGCATTGTAATCTTCTTTCTGTTTTCATGTGGTAAACTAATTTTGCTGGATAAATTTGCCAGTTGATAGATTTATTTTCAGGCACTTCCACCGCTCATTGTAGCTGCACTGTTTGGTGTGATAAACTGGTTTGTTGCCAGATTTTATGTTATTAACCGTGGATTTTATGTTACTACTGTGTATTTTGCAAATGAAGTGCGAATATTAATTGTGTACCAGTTGTCTTTACTTTCTGCATTAGAATATTTGGATTCGTTATTTGGCGCGCAAGGATTTTTAATATAATAAATATAAAAATGCCATGATCAAATTTTCCATTTCATCTTGATGATGAACCGCCCAAGGGTTTTTGATGTCATTGATCTCAATATGAGAGGTTGAAATGATTAGGTACAGTTTGAGTTCGAAGTTTTTGACGTGGCTGACCATAGATTCAGATTGGTCTATGTACATATATTAGTTTGTAAATGAAATTTAGTATAAAATATTAAGAAATTAACATAATAGATATAAAGATGCCATGATCTGATTCTTTATCTTGATGTCATTGATCTCAATATGAGAGTTCGAAGTTTTTGACGTGGCTGACCATAGATTCAGATTGGTCTATGTACATATATTAGTTTGTAAATGAAATTTAGTATAAAATATTAAGAAATTGCCATGATCTGATTCTTTCTTTATCTTGATGTCATTGATCTCAATATGAGAGTTTGAAATGATTAGGCACAGTTTTGAGTTCGCTTGAAAGGCTTGACCATTAGATTCAGATTGTTTGGTTTATATACATATATTAATTATTAAATGAAATTTAGTATAAATTATTAAGAAATTAACATAATAGATATAAAGATGTCATGATCTGATTCTCTATGAATTGCTCAAAGATTCTTAATCTCATTGATTTCAATATGAGAGGTTGAAATCATTAGGTACAGTTTGAGTTTGAAGTTTTTACATATATTAATTGTAAAATGAAAATTAGTATAAAATATTATGAAATTAACCTAATAAATATAAAGATGTCATGATCTGATTCTCTGATTCTCCATCTTGTTTTGATGATGAACTATCTGGATGATGAACCACTCCATCATTATGATGAATCAGGCTATAAAAGTTGCTGGTTTGAAATGCAAATTGATGATTCAAAATATATTGATAAATGAATTTTGATGTGATCTCCTCCAAACAATTTCCTGCCATTATGATATAGATCACAAAAACCTTAATTATAAAAAATGTTAAGAATTTCTGCTTTCTCTTGTTTATGATATATTAATGTTGACACATTGATATATGATAATTTTCGTTGGAAGGGCATATAGGATATGATTGTTTCTCACCCTCGGTTGCGCAGTGTGAAAAATGGCGAAAAAAAATAATATTTGTTATACGTAGAAATGGAACGTGAGAAATAATATTTGATGTAATGTTACATCGGAGTGCTCATTGTGATTTGTAATTTGTAGCCACATCTTGCTGCATCGGATTACTCGTTTCTTTTTTGTTTATTGGTGGCCATTCGTCGGACTGGTATTTTTCTCATCAGTTGCCAAAGACATGAAATACTAACACGCCTTTTGGAAATTTAAGGGGGTGTGCGTAGGGAGAGATTCTGTGGAGCCGATGCCAGTTCACAGTCCATTGATGGCCTATTTTTTCTGGGAAAAACATGGGTTTCCTCGCCTAAAAAGATCAGAGGTTCAATTTAAAGGGAAAAAAAAGCTTTCATATTATTTTGGTGCCTGACTTAGCTGAGACCTCATAACAATTTGATTATTACTAATTAGATTATTATTAATGGTTTTAATCACCTTTCTTCCAAGTTTCACTCTGACCTAGATTCAAACCTTGATACCTATGATGGTGGTAGAACCTATGATGGTGTGATCTACCAGCCAAAATTTCATGGCTCATGTTTTCTGCAAACCATATTCGGAATGGATTAGATGATTTTCTGTAAACCATGTTTTCTGCAAGCACTGGACAAAACGCCAACTTGCGCAATTCTACAGGACTTTCTTTTTGGTGACACTTATTCAAATGTTTATGCGGGCTCTCCTCTGAGGTGGGTTGCTGGTACATAAAAGTGGGTTTTTTGGTTTGCTTTTTCGCTGCTGTGATTAAGCACAGCGGCATATCCCCTATGACCGTAGTTTGATTACCATGCTTTTTCAAGTTTCATTCTGCTCTAGGGTTAGCCAAAATTTCATGAGCTCATGTCTTCTTCAAACCAATTTTGAAGGAGATTAACTGGATTCTTGAGCACAGTTGGCAAGCATCATATAATAATGGTTTTTTATTTATAATGCTGGCTTTTGCAATTCTTTCCGACTTTCGACAAAGGTGTTGATTACCATGCTTTTTGGAGTCTCATTCTGCGCTAGGGTTTAAACTTAGCGGTTTAAGAAAGAGTATTTTTAATTGTCTCAATTTTAAAAATAGTTTATGAGACAAATTGCTTCTTTATCTGGTTTTTGTATTTGGTCTTTTTCCTGTAGAGTTTTACAATAAATGCTCCTAACTTCTCGACAAACTCTTCTCTGCATAGATTATCCCAAGAGCTAGCTGTTAGAACACCTGCATAATTTTCCCTTGTCTTTTTTGAAGGCCTCGCATTCTAAAATGATTTTTTTTTTTTTTATGTTTCCACTTTTCCATAAGAGGAAAAAATACATACTCTTTTCTCTCACATTTTTCTTTGGCCTTTTCCAGTTCCCTGTTTCACAATGGAGTTGATGAGAATTAGTCTTTAATTGAGCAATAAGAATTTTAGATCTCCAAGAAATATTAGTCCTTATGTACGCTGTTTGCTGATGACTATGAGTAAAGTTAAACTCTTCAATATATCCCTAGCTTTTTCTCACAAATACATCTATGAAACTTATCCCTACCAGCCAAAAATTTCATTGGCTCATATCTCTTCTTCAAACCATATTTTGAATGAGATTAGCTGATTCTCTTATACCGTTGGCAAGCACCATAATGATGGTTTTGTATTTAGAACGTTGGGTTTTGCATTTCTTTTCGACTTTCGACAAAGATGTTGTCCTTTTCCCTACCACAACTTACATTCAAAAATTTCCGCGGGATCTCTTATGAGACAGGGTACCGGGGCGGTTTATAACAATTTGGATTTTTGCTGTTGCTTTTGCTGGTGTACCACAGTCAAAAATCGCTTTGGTTGTATTGTAATTACCTTGCTTCCGAGTTTCACTCTGCCTCAAATTTCAAACTTTGTGCCCTATGATGGGGTTCGATCTACCGGCCAAAATTTCATGGCCTCGTACATGTCTTCTGCAAACCATATTTTGGATGTGATTACATGGTTCTCTTAGAGAGTGTAACGATATCTTTGTATTTAAAACTCCAGCTTTTGCAATTTTACTGGAGTTTTGTAGCAGTTGTGATTTATTTTATTGCTTTTAGCTGTGGTGTGATTACCACAGTGGCATATTGCTATGATTGTATTGTAATTACCTTGCCTCCGAGTTTCACTCTGCCTTAGTTTTCAAACTTTGTGGGTATATATTGTTACCTGTGATGGGTTTCGATCTACCGGATAAAACTTTCATGGCCTTCATATATGTCTTCTGCAAACCGTATTTTGAATGTGAGATTAGATGCTTCTCTTGTAAAGTGAGTGAACAAGCACTGGAATGATGGTTTCTATTTAAAACGCCAGCTTTTGCAAGATTCTACGGACTTTGACAGTTGCAGGCGTTCTTCCACACCAATTTACATTCAAAGCGTTTTAGGATCTCCTGTGATGCAGTTACCGGTGGTCCAAAACAGTGTGATTTTTTGCTGCTTATGTGAAATCACTGATATCACAGAGCGACTCAATCAAATCGTCATCTGCATAGGGTTCTTTGGTATTTTATTTTTCTTTGTAGGGTTCATTGGTCAAGGCAATATAGTCATGTCCTTGTTCTGGAGATAGTAAAGTGGGTAGTATGCCTGGGTTTATAACTGTAATTCATCTTTTGTTAGGGCTGTTATGAGCCACATGTAATGGAGATTACTCGTATGCTAATAACGTTTTAACGTTTTAGGTAGGTGTTCTTCATTACTGCCTCCTATGCACCTTATTAGGATTCACTTCACAGTAGTCGTCTGGAATTGTTTTTTTTGGGTACAAATCTCATTAGGGATTTCTTATTATGAATCACTATTAAAATTTGGTACAAATCTCACAATGGAGTTCTTATTATGAATCACTTTCAAAATCTAAATCTAAAATCTTGTGAGGTAGGAATAGTTCATTAATCTCTTTAGAAGTGCTTTACAGCCTAGTGTAGAGTAAATATAATGAAAGATGATGTAAGATCAGGAGGAAGGGAATATAATAAAAGTGATGTAAGATCATGAAAGATGACAAAAGGTCAGCCTAGTGTAGGGTAGACGTCTAGGGTAAATATATGAAAGATGATGTAAGATCATGAAAGATGACAAAAAGTCAAGAAACAGCCCAAAACATTAATAGATAACGAAACATGATGAAAAATCAAGAAAGATCGCTAAACACCCTAAAAAGTGCCAAAGATGATTAAATATTGCAAAAAGTTGTCAAATTTTGTGAAACATCTTCAAAGATCACAAAAGATTGCAAAAGAATGTGAAAGATGATGAAAGACCACAAAACATCCTAAAATATTTTAAAAGAAATCACGAGTGAAAGATCACGAAAAATTCAAAACATCGTGAAAAATGACTAAAATGAAAGATCGCGAAAGATGATTAAATATTGCAAAAAGTCGTGAAATTTTGTGAAACATCCTCAAAGATCACAAAAGATTGTAAAAGAATGTGAAAGATGATGAAAGACCACAAAACATCCTAAAATATCCTAAAAGAAATCATGGAAGGTCGTGAAAGATCATGAAAAATGCAAGATCACAAAAAATGCACAACATCGTCAATAATGACTAAATATGAAGATCACGAAAAATGCAAAACATCGTGAAAAATGACTAAATATGATGAAAGCTCAAAAGATTATGAAACATTTTTGTGAAAAATATTATTTAAATTCAATTTAAATTTATATTGTAATTTTGTTTTTATTAATAAAATTACCATATAACAAGATTTTTAAGGTTTACAACACTATTACACCAGTGTCTCAAAACAGGTGGTCTTTTTGGATGGGCTGTAAAAAACAACCGTTATTTTGGAGGTCTATGACCCAAACCAAGAAATGTTTCAATGCATGTGCAATATAACTTTTTATGTTAATATATGAAAAGTAATATTTTTTCTTTGGAAAAACAAGATTTTTAGCTATGAATATTCACTCCATTTTACCATGCATATTATTATATTCTAAATAGTCTTTCTTACAATATCATGGCTTATCAATAACATATACCAAAAATCACAACTCATTTCATAATTTTAAATTATTTATTTATTTATTTTTGTTTAAATACAGATTTTACTTTAATTCAATTTTATCACATTTTTAAAATTTAAACTTGATACTTACAATAAACATACAATATAACAAAATTCTTAACTATGGATGTTCACCTTATTACAGGTTTTGTTACAATACTATGGGTAAATACCATGACTTATCAGTACCACTTGCCCAAAAACCATAACTCATTTTAAAATTAAAATATTTTATAAATATTAAATATTTATTTTAATTTTGTTTTATAACATTTTAAAATTAAATTTAAAAGCAAACATTTACATGTAGGGTCTATTAGAAAACTAATGTGTAGGGCCTAGATTCGTCTAAACTTCTTGATGGATAGATCAAATCTTTTGTAAACTTTTACATGTAAGGTCTATTAGAAAACCAATATATTTGTAAACATTTACATGTAGACTAAATTAAAAAACCAGTCTAATCTAGATCCATCAACTCTAGATCAATAGATCAAATCTTTTGTAAACTATAAATCAAATCTTTTGTAAACGTTACATGCAGGGTCTATTAGAAAACCAATGTGTTTGTAAACATTTATATGTAAACTCATTAAAAACCAGCCTAGATCCATCTTAACTCAAATCAATAAATCAAATCTCTTTCTTTTCTACTCTAAAACAATATTTTCATTTCATCTCAAAATATTTTCATTCGATCTAAAATAATATTTGTAAATCTAAAATTAAAATAGATATAAATTAATTATAAACCACTCGAAATAATATTTTTTAATTATTACTAGTAGCTAATTTATCATTTGAAAACAACTTTTCACTTGGCTAATGTGGCATTAGACCCGATTCAACTTAGGCTCATTAGTGTTAGACGATTCAAATCATCTCTACCTTAGGATTAAATACTGTTATTTTTAATCAGTTATACAACGAACAGATCTCCATAAGGGTTTCCCACGACATCAGAACTCAGTGCGGGTTCACGAACTCTGATCTCTTCCTTCGTTTATCCCTTGAGTCCTCGCAATAAGAAGAAAAAGTCACATGAAGAGGATATTAACAGTGGGCTCAATTCTCCTTCTGCTGCCATTGCTGGAGAGAACCGTGATCCCAATTTTTGTGTGAAAACATCTAATGGGCCTGTGAAAAGCTCTGGCGGGTCTCTGAAATCCAATAGTTCAGAAGCACTCTCGTTGGATAATGCCTCTGGAATTCATTCATGTAAATCTAGGAGATTTGCTGCTAACTACCCAGATTTGGGTGCGGTCAATTTCAAGGCTCAACCCCACAAATTCCTTGTTGCAAAGAGGCATGATCGGCTTGAGAAGGAACCCGGTGAATGCAAATGCAGTGAAAGGAAGGTAGATGGAGATAAATCTAGGAAATGTGCTTGTGTTGCTTCCAAGGAATTGAGGGCTTCTCAGGAGGAGTTTTGCAAGGAGAATCTGCAGTTAACACCTTCAGATTGTGCGGAAGAAGAAGAACATACGGGAAGAGGTAAGGATTGCAAAACCCAAGGCTCTAATGTGAATCTTGAGATTGCAAACGATGATAAACATCATGAATTTGAATGCAATTTAGATGGCATATGTGGGTTTGCTAAGAAAAATTGAGATACCATGTGCATTGAAGATAGCATAAATGAGAAAATTCAATACGCAGAAAAGGGCATTAATGGGTTTTGGAAACATGAAAAGAAAAAGTGTGGCGAGAAGGGCATGGATGGATTTTGTAGGGAAGAGAAACATGAGGATGTTCATTGTGGGGAAGAGGGTAGAAATGGGTACTGTAGTGAAGGGAAACATGATGATACCCAATTTGGTTAAGTGGGTACCGACTGGACTCAGATTGATGAAGGTTGTCAGACAGATGTAAATTTTGGCCTCGGTAATGGCAGTATGCAAGAGAAAATTCATTGTTATCAAGATGGTCTTAAGGATTTCGATGGGTGTGGGAAGGGTTCATTTCCTATTTCATCAACACCCCAACCCCAGAATATGTCCTCTGCCCCTCGGAGGCTGAGAAATGAACTACTTGAAGAAGAAATCGACACCATTCCACAACAGGGAGGAGGAAGAGTGAAGCATTTAGTAAAGGCCTTTGAAATCCTGTTGTGCCTTCCTGACTCGGAAATTGTGGTGACAGAAGGGTACAAGACTAGGCCATTGGATAGATCTACTTCCGATTGCACTAAAGTGAAGCAAGAGTTGAGAGTGAGTAGGGTTGTGAAATGGGCACTTTCTGGAATGCAAGGACAAGCCTCGGCTGAGAAGTTGGATAGTAATAGCCCATCTAATGAAAACTTTGGTGAAGTCAAGAGGTCAAACAGTGCTTCATATCTTGAAAGCTATGCTGATTTCAAGTTCTGTGTTTCTGAAGATACACCTTTTGCTGTGAACTGTGATACTTGGAAGTGTTTGTTCAGGTGGAAGAAGTAGAAGCAGTTCTGGGAGCAGAAGAAGATGCAACAGAGGGAGATTGGATTCCAGTGGACGGCGATCTCTAGCGAGAAATGGTATGCAACGATGGAAGAAGCAACTTAAGGTCACCGCTACACAACCTTTCAAGCTCCAAACGAAGCAAAGAGGCCTCACGAAAGAGAGAGAGTTCATGAAGAAGCTCTGGGAGATGCTCGATGAGGAGGAAAAACTTTGAATTCCAATCACACAAGGGTTGCCATGGACAACACATGAGCCAGATTGTTTGATAAAGCCCCCTGTTAAAGAAAGCATTAAACTATTGGATCTGAAGCTTCACATTGAAATAAGGGCAGTTGACCGTGCTGAATTTGACCACATTATTGCAGAAAGACTCGAAGCCATAGAGCAAGAAAGACTAGAACAGGAGAGATTGCAAAAGTTAGCCGAAGAAGAGGAGATCAAGAGATTGAGAAAAGAGTTGGTTCCACGTGCTCAACCAATGCCCTTCTTTGACAGACCTTTCATTCCCAAAAGATCATCAAAGCTTCAAACCATCCCCAAGGAGCCCAAGTTCCATATTCCTAATCACAAAAGAGCAAAGTCCATATCGTGGAATGATTTCAATGCTTATCAATAAGAAATTTCAGAATGATGGAAGATATCTGTGTACAACTACATTATTTTGTCTGGAGAAGAATAAGTTTTCTGTGAGATTCAAGTTGATGGCTCATCAGAGATTGAGATTTTTTGAATCTCCGGTCTCTCTGTGTTTTGGTTCTTCAAGCCCAAGCAACATATTATTAGTTTTGCAATTACAGGTGAAGAGAAGATACAGAGCACTGTATTTAGTATGTCAAGGAATGATGACTGTTCTGTCTGTTCATGTAGACAAATTGACAATGAAGTTTTTCGTTTATTTGTATTTTTAGGCATTTGTTTCTTAACAAATGTCAAGTTAATATATGTCAGTTTTATTCAAGAAATTTTGTTTGGCGGGGGATTTTAAAGAATCTCTGCTCACGAATTCATGAATTTTGGCTGTTGCCTTGTTTCATCCCCTGAAGTTTTATTCGCCGGGGAAATTTAAAGCAGCTCTGTTTTACTTTCACTAATTCTGTAAAGCATCTCTGTTTTACTTTCACTAATTCTGTAAAGCATCCCTGTTTTACTTTCACTAATTCTGGCCTTTTTTTTTTCTTTAACAACCTGAAATTCCATGGGCATTTTTAAGAAATTCTGTTTAATTTTGATAAATTCAGTTTTTCCTTATTTTTATCCCCTGAAATTCTAAACGCTGTGGAAGTTTTGTTGAATTTTTTATTAAATTTATAGAATTTTGGCTCCAATGATAATTCAAACAATTTTTATTAGTATGGGGTATTGTAGAAAATTACCTTTAAATATGATTAAGCATTTCTTGATAGGTGATACAAATGAATCCTCTTTATAGAATGAAAAAGCATCAAGAACAAATCTAGGGCTGGGTTGCTCAGAAACCTTCGGAGCAGTGCTTGTTGAAGACAGATCTTCACAACGATTAAAATTAATTTCATCCATTTCAAAATGAACTCCAACATTTTTTGATTTTATCAAATGTGCAGGCTCTTCATTTTTTTCTTTGTGCCTGATGTCTACACATAAGACAACTACAAATCAGTGTTGGAAAAAAGCTATCAATATTTCTTAAATGGAAAATATGTTTTATTGTATGAAAAAATACTACTGCAATCTTACCTTTGGTTCTGTTCTAAACTCCAATTTTCTCCTCAACTTCGTATGTGAATCTACTGAGCCATTTGATTGAAATAGACAATGGTTTCCATTATCAAGTGCGCAGTCAAAATCTGCACTAATATCACTCATTTTACTCGTAACCTCATAATCTATTTGCGAAATGGAGCTTATGTTGCTGTGTAGGTGATACAAATGAATCCTCTTTATAGAATGAAGAAGAAGAATCAAGAATAGATATAGGGTTGGGTTGCTCAGAAACCTCTAAAGCAGGGCTTGTCGGAGATAGTTCTTCACAACGATTAAAATGAATTTCATCCATTTCAGAATGAACTTCAACATTTTGCGAAATGGAGCTTATGTTGCTATCTGAGCGAACAAAGATCTCATTTTCTCTTGGTGTTTCAGGGTATTGATCTGCGATCGCATTTCTGCTACTTTTACTCATTGTATCTATTTGCATAACATGACCTCCTTTAGCTCTTATACGAATACAGAGTGCTTTTTCTCTTCTTACATAATCATTCGGAACCTATCATGTGAGATCATTTCCACTATACTACTCTTTACTACTTGCATGATTCATGTGAGATCATTTCCCCTCTATACTCTTTACTATATTCTTTTTGCTTTACAACATTTCCTTTGTATATGGTGCAATTGCTAGTTATTATTGTTTATGATTGACTATTAGTTATCTAATTATACTATAGATTAAATATATTTCCACCGTTTAATTGTATTGACAATATTTACGCTGTAAAGCGTACTTATTTGAAAATAACTTTCCTAAATGGGTGCGTGTACCATTATGCACCTTTGATTTGAATGTTAGAAGATTCAAATGAGCTATACCTTAGGATTAAATTATGTTATTTTAATCAGTTATACAACATAACGAATATCAGATGTCCGTGAGGGAACTCAGTGAAGGTTTCTTCTCTCATACCTCGACCTCATTTTCTTCTCTGATGGCTGCCGACTCATTTTCTTCTTCTGGGAATTTTTGCGTCGTGTGTGAATGGGGTTTTGACTGGTTCTGAGACATGGAATTTTGAGCTTCTTTATTTCGACTGTAAAAGAGTTCATGTGACAGGACTTTTTAGTTTGCACCACTTTTCGTGGCTTCTGGAGAAAATTTGATAGGTTAAATCCTCTTATTCCGGCCGTGCTTCACTATAACTTACGATATCTTATTCTGTAGCCAATCTTTATGAGGATATATTTGTTCTCGTCTCGGGTATTCCATTTGGCAAATTTTTTTGGCATATCATGGTTTTATGGGTGTAAAATATTTCGCCTTTGTTAGAGATCTGGTAGGGTTTCCTGATTTTTTAGGTTTTTATCTTTGTTTTCTTCGTATTTATCGTTCAGTCTTATCTCTAACCTTGTACTATCACCGAATCATTTGTGAGTTACCTGTGCATAGAATATTTTCTGTATCTGGCTATGGTTTCACTGAATAGAGATCCTTGATTTCAATTTTATGGTTTTGATGGTGTAAATTTAAACATATTTGCGAGCCTTTCGAATGTCTATTAATCTATTTTTGTTTCGTGTCAAGAGGTTTTGCTAATGTTAGGATGCTATGACTGGAGCTGGTGAGTCTCTGGAATGTCTAGAGACATTTCTGTGACTATTCTATTCCTGTTACTCTATGATCTTTTTAGAGTTGTAATGGGAATTGTTCATTTGCAGGTCTGCATTACTCCGTTTTTAGGATGGGCGTACTGTGGCTGAATATGACATTCAAACAGAGTCAATTCAATTCTATGAGACATGGAATTTCGAGCTTCTTTATGTCTACTATAAAGGATTTCATGTGATAAGCCTTTTTAGTTTGCACCACTTTTCGTGGCTTCTGGAGCAAATTTGATAGGTTAAATCCTCTTATTCCGGCCGTGCTTCACTATAACTTACGATATCTTATTCTGTAGCCAATATTTATGAGGATATCTTTGTTCTTGTCTCGGGTATTCCATTTGGAAAAAAAAAATTTGGCATATCATGGTTTTATGGGTGTAAAATCTTTCGCCTTTGTTAGAGATCTGGTAAGGTTTCCTGATTTTTTAGGTTTTTATCTAGTTCAGGGGCAATCAGAAAATTAAGGTTGATGGAACTCCAATACAAGTCTTCTGGGATGTGCACAATTGGTTCTTCGATCCTAGCAATGGCCATGTTGTCTTCATGTTGCAGACATCTAGAGATAAAACAGTAGAAAATACTCGGAATGCCAATAAAGCTACAGTTCCCTGTCAATTTATTCCACCATATGTGTTGCAGTGCCCTACTCCATGCCATGATAAGGCCTTCTTCAATAGCATCTCCTCGTCATCTTCCTCTTCCGATGCGAGCTCTTCAGTGCTGCGATGGGCAAGCATGGAGACTGAAACAGACAGTCCCTCTGGCTTCTCCTTATTATTGTATGCATGGAAGAATGACTAGGGGGTGGATTAGTATTAATATTATGAGTGCTAGTACTGACCTTTCTTTGAGTTTTGTACATATAATGGTACTGGCTAGGTTGCTTTCGGTTTTCTTTTAGATTCTGATAATTATATGATTGATTTATTGAAGCCTCATCATATGGGAGCTTCTGAGACATGAATAAGTCTATTTTCCAGCTTTCTTTGAGGTCTAGTACTGTTGCTCCTGCTACTAGATATGCCAGTGGCTGTGACAGGTCAATAAATGACTTCATTATGCATTTCACAAATAGAAACACTTTCAATTGATTGTGCAAAGGAGAATTATTATTTTCATCTTTTTGGTGTTGGTGAAGTTTGGAGTTAAATGAAATTTCATGCTTATTGAGTATTCATATTTATTTCAAGGTTTCCTCCAGTTGGCAAAGTTCAGGGGATGAGATTTCATGCTTATTGGGTATTCATATTTATTTCAAGGTTTCCTCGAGTTGTCAAAGTTTAGGGGATGAGATTTCATGCTTATTGTATATTCATATTTATTTCAAGGTTTCCTCGAGTTGGAAAAGTTCAGGGGATGAGATTTAATTTCATGTTTATTGACTATTTACATTGTAAGTCCTCACAAGCCTAATGAAGCTAACATGAAATATTTGTCCCTTTGATTTTTGTGAAAACGTTACCAAACAGACTGATGGAGATAAAACAGTAGACAATACTCGGAATGCCAATAAATCTGCAGTCCCCTGTAAATTTATTCCACCATCTGTGTTGCAGTGCCCTACTCCATGCCATGATAAGGCCTTCTTCGACAGCAGCTCCTCGTCATCTTCCACTTCCGATGCGAGATCTTCAGTGCTGCGATGGGCAAGCATGGAGACTAAAACAGACAGTCCCTCTTCCTTCTCCTTATTAGTGTATGCATGGAATAATGACTAGGGGGTGGATTAGTATTAATATTATGAGTGCTAATACCGACCTTTCTTTGAGTTTTGTACATATAATGGCACTGGCTAGGCTGCTTTCGGTTTTCTTTTAGATTCTGATAATTATATGATTGGTTTACTGAAGCCTCATCATATGGGAGCTTCTGAGACATAAATAAGTCTGTTTTCCAGCTTTCTTTGAGGTCTAGTATTGTTGCTCCTGCTACTAGATATGCTAGTGGCTGCGACAGGTCAATAAATGACTTCATTATGCATTTCACAAATAGAAACACTTTCAATTGATTTTGCAAAGGAGAATTATTGTTTTCATCTTTTTGGTGTTGGTGAAGTTTGGAGTTAAATGAAATTTCATGCTTATTGGGTATTCATATTTATTTCAAGGTTTCCTCGAGTTGGAAAAGTTCAGGGGATGAGATTTCATTCTTATTGGGTATTCATATTTATTTCAAGGTTTCCTCAGTTCAGGGGATGAGATTTAATTTCATGTTTATTGACTATTTACATTGTAAGTCCTCACAAGCCTAATGCAGCTAACATGAAATATTTGTCCCTTTGATTTTTGTGAAAACGTTACCAAACAGACTGATGACATGGGTTTTCCATAGGCAAGAGAGTTAGCCTTCATGTTGGCTACCAACATTTCTTCTCTTATAATGTATTACAGAGACCAGGAGTCTGAATTATTATAACCAGTGTGCATAGTGTTAATTGGATTCTATATAAGTTGTGTGCATTGTGCTGTGAAATGGATTTACAAATTATAACCTGTGTGCATACTTTAATTGGATTCTTTATAAATGGATTTTCTGTCAGATATTTATTTTCACTATCAAAAAATTAAGTGTCTCATGCCACTCTTATGAAAATTGTGTGTTTTGTTTAATATTAGGAATCTCTTCAACACTTGCCATGTTTGTGAAAGGATTTTGGGATATTTTAAAAATTTTAGAATTTTCTGAATTTGACAATTCTTTTCCATGTCATGGGTCTTGCCACTTTCTCCAAACCGTGCCTTTGTTGTGTAATATCTCTTCCCAAACACATGCTCTCTTCTAGACATCAATGTGGGCTCAGTTAATGGCTGCCTTGCATGGGTTTTCTTGTAGCCCTCATCCTGCATATCTCCCAACAATAGGACCATCACTTTTTCAGATATAAGAGCCACATAGAAGCCTTCCTGTGGCTCAGGACCACACAAATATTTATCTTTTCTCACATCCCAGAATACCTCCATCTTCTTTCCCTTAACATCAAAGTTTTTGGATCCGTGCTTTCTCGAGAAAAACCATGGCTTCATATCAACCTTGCACATATAATGGTGACTCGGGTCATTGACATGGACATGAGGCCCTGGCCCATCAGATTCTTGCACCATGTTATGGTCACAAATTTTCATATTCTCACCATTTTGGTTTGATAAAGGCAATCTATCAGGTTCTGTGTCATTCTACTGCAAGAAGAAGAAGAGGACTTGTCTTTCAAGCGAGCACCTCCAGATTCTCCAAAACGGAAAATACGCCAATGTCCACATTTAAGGAAATTTATAAAACACAGCAAATGCTACAGCAATGGAATGACTCTAAAAGCAAACATTCACAACACATAAAATAATAGGACTGCTCATGCACAGATATATGTTAAACAACAGAAAGCTAAGCCATTTTATTATGCTGGGAATTATCAGTGATTACAATAGATGCCCCGATGATAGCGCTCAACTGGCACGGGCAAGATAAAAGACAAAAACACAGGTGCAGCGGGTTTCCTGTTGCGTTCTAGCGGCAGAGAATGTTGCTGCTAATATGCTGCGGCTGAAAGGAAGGCCCACTACGAGACTCCCGATTCTGCTCTGCGCAAGGCTCCCTGACCCGATCCTCTCTGCTGCTCCTCCTGACCCGTAACCTCTACGATGGGAACAATACTGAACTCACACTGGTCGATCTGCGGTCTTCCCACACAAGCGCGCCGCCACTCCACGAACGGCTGCTCGGCAACCGGTTTCGAGCCCAATCATGCTGCCGAAACAATAATGGGAGGCCCCGCCTCACCCCGAGCGAGGGGCCTCGCGAAGTCCCCGGTGAGAGTTCGTGACCTCACCGAGCAAGCATCGAAGCCCCCGGGGGTGAGGTTGAGATCTCCGCTCGGAGACACTCGGCGCACTGAACAGTGCTGCAGACCTGCTAAACAGCCGGCGTGCTCAAGTCTTAGCGACCAGATTCAATTTCATAAAATTCAACAGTGACAAAAAATGAGGAAGCCATCTCCCCTTTGTACTCGACCCTCCTCTCGAGCCCCGAGCTCCCTCCTTTCTCGCGCAGTTAACATCCTCCTTTCCCGCTTAGTCCCCTCGGTCCCCACACTGCCAGCTTCAGCCTGCATACTTGCCTTCGCGCGCCCGGGTGAGTCCACGACCCGCTCACGGTTGTTGGCAACTTACTAGAGGCGGAAAAATTGATCCGGTTTGATATTCCAATTAGCTATTTGCTAATTGGGAATATTACAGTCTCCCCTGGCAAAATGTTGCTTGACCCCAAGCAACTGTAGTGATGGGTGCTGCAAGATCTTTTCTCCCTCCCAGGTAGCATCCTCATCCGGCAAGTTCTTCCACCTTACCAAGAACTCTCGGACCGTTCTATTCCGCAGCTGCTTCTCTATGACATCAATGATGGCTTCCGGCTGCAGCACCAAATGCCCTTCGTCATCTGTGGGCGGAAGCTCCTCCGTCACTGTCACCTGTGATCCCAAAGCTTTCTTCAGGCACGACACATGGAAAATGTTATGAATTTTGCTGCCTTGGGGTAGCTCCAACTCATAAGCAACTTGTCCCACTTGGTGTATCACCCGGTAAGGTCCATAAAAGCGGGGCTTGAGCTTTTCCCCCCCTTCCGCTTCAGAGTAGACTGGCGGTATGGTTGTAGGCGCAGGTAGACAAAATCCCCTACTTCGAACTGCCTCTCCACCCGACCCTTGTCGGCATACAACTTCTGCTGATTCTGCGCAGTGGCGATATTATCCTTGAGAGCCCGGAGGATGTCCTGACTTTCCTGGATCCAATCCTTGGCTCTCGGAGCCTTGCAGGCACCAAACACAACATCAACAAAAGACATAGCATGATAGCCATATAGTGCATAAAACGGGGACATTCCGATGGACATGTGATATGTGGTGTTATAACAATACTCCCCCAGGTGCAGCCACTTCAGCCATGCTCTTTGCTGCCCGCAGACATAATTTCGCAAGTAGCCTTCCAGCCACTTGTTAACACTCTCTGTCTGCCCATCAGTCTGGGGGTGGTAGCTGGTGCTTGGCGTCAACTCCGTCCCCACCAACCGAAAGAGTTCCTGCCAGAATCCGCCCATGAAGCGGCTGTCCCGGTCACTGACAATGGTCTTGGGAAGACTGTGCAACCTGAAGATGTCTTTGAAAAATAGTTCTGCCACTTGCGCGGCGGTATAGTGTGCGGATATGGCAAAGAAATGTGCATACTTTGTCAGCCGATCAATGACAACAAATATGCTATCCTTGCCCTGCACTGCGGGCAATCCTGTGATGAAATCCATAGAAATACTTTCCCACTTCCCCTCGGGAATGGGAAGAGGCTGCAACAGTCCTGCTGGATGGTTCGTTTCCCCCTTGTTGCGCTGGCAGAATTCGCACTCCTTAACATGCTGGAGTGCGTCCCCTTTGAGGCCTTTCCACGCGAACCTCTCCCGGATGGTCCTGTAGGTCTTGAAAAACCCCTGATGTCCGGCTAACGGTGAATTATGAGTCACTTGAAGTATTTTCTTCTTGAGATGGGAGCCCACAGTCAGGAAGATTTTGTCTCGGTAATAGATAATCTCATCTATCACCCTGTACTTATCGTCCACCACCTGACCATCCAAAATCTCACAAGCGAACTTGTCCTTGGAGTACTCCACCAGGAGTTGGGCCCTCTAATCCGCCTCCCAACTCATCGGGGACAATGTAACTGGTCTACGTGAAAGTGCATCAGCTACCACATTGTTGTTCCCCCTAACATACTCGATGTCGAAATCATAAGCCTGAATTTTGCTGATCCACCTTTGCTGCCTCTCCTGAAGCTGCTTCTGCTCCAAAAAGAATCGGAGGCTGTTGTGATCCGTCCTCACCCTGAACCTGCTACCTACTAGGTACTGCCGGAATTTGGCTAACGCGTGCATCACGGCTAGCATCTCCTTGTCATATATAGGGTACATCCGCTCATGGGGAAGGAGCTTCCGGCTCTCATAGGCTATAGGGTGGCCGTCCTGCATCAAAACTGCGCCGATCCCTTCTCCCGACGCATCGCATTCCAAAACGAAAGGCTGTGTGAAATCTGGCAGCGCGAGCACTGGGCAGCTGCTCATAACCTCCTTGAGCCTGTCAAAAGCTCGCTGCGCTGTCTCGGACCAACTAAAGGCCCCCTTCTTTGTCAAATCCGTAAGCGGAGCTGCGAGCTGAGAGAAATTCTTGACGAACTTCTGGTAATATGTGCAGATGCCAACAAATCCTCGAAGCTCTGTCACGTTCTTCGGCTCTGGCCAATCTCGGATGGCCTTGATCTTTTCTTCGTGGACCCTCACTCCGTCCACTCCTATGATGTGTCCCAAATACAACATCTCCGTCACCCCAAACTCACACTTGGAGAGCTTGGCATAAAACTGCTGCTCTTCCAAGATATGCAACACGGCTTCAATGTGTTGGAGATGCTCCTCCCACGTCCTGCTATATATCAATATATCATCGAAGAATACTAATACAAACTTCCTCAGGTGGCTGCGGAAGATGTGGTTCATGCAAGATTGAAAGGTGGCGGGGGAATTGGTTAGCCCAAAAGGCATAACCAAGAACTCGAAGTGGCCGTAGTGGCACCTGAAAGCGGTTTTGGGCACGTCCTGCTCCCTCACTCTAATCTGGTGGTACCCGGATCTCAAATTAATCTTCGAAAAGAACTGTGCTCCCCTCAATTCATCCATTAGCTCATCGATCCTGGGTATAGGGTACCGATTCTTCAGGGTCTTTTTGTTCAAAGCCCTGTAATCGATGCACATTCGCAACGTGCCGTCTTTCTTCTTAACTAACACCACGGAGGAAGCAAAAGGGCTGGTGCTCGGTCGGATGTGTCCAAGAGCCAGCAGCTCCTGGATAGCCCGCTCAATCTCGTCCCGATAGGCCTTAGGGTGCCTGTAGGGCATGGTAATAATGGCCTGGATGCCCTGCTCCAGCTCTATCGTGTGCTCAAACCCCCGATCCGGTGGCCGCCCTGGTGGTATATCTCTGAATACTGCGTCATGCCTGTCGAGGACAGCCTGGATGTCAGGATGAACTGCCCGCCCAGCGGTTCCCGTCTCTGATGCCCGGAGCTCTACCGCCCATTCTATGTTTCCCTTCCGGAAAGTTGCCTCCATCCGGTGAGTCGAAACAACCTGAGGTGGGTAAGTGTGCATCCCACGTATCTTCTCATGCTTCCCTGTCTTCCTATCGTCCCACTCCATTTCCAAGGCCTCCCAATCTGTGGTGACCTTCCCCAGAGTGATCAACCATTGTACGCCCAAAACCACATTGGTGTCGGGTATGTTGACCACAAAGAAATGGTCGGTCACTGTGTAAGTGCCCATGGTTACTGCCAGCTCCGGGACGTATCGCGCACACTGCATTGACTGATCTCCTGGGACCAATACAGAGAAGCCATCGAAACCTTCTGTCAGTATGCCCCTCCGCTCAACCATCTGTGCGTCGATGAAGTTGTGGGTGGCCCCACTGTCCACCAAAACTGAAACTCGTTGCCCACGCACCGTCCCTCGGACGCGCAGCGTTAGATACTTAGGTACTCCTCACAATGCTGCAAGGGTTCCCCCCGTCGGTGCAAAAGCCGCACCTCCCGCCGTCGGTGGCCCATGATCGTGCACAGCCTGCCTGTCTCCTGCCTCTCCATCCTCGTACTCCTCTTCTTCCCCACTACTCTCGGAGAAGACCTCTATAAAATGTGCCTTACCGGCAGTGCATCTGTGCCCCCGCGCCCATGGCTCCCGACAGGTGAAGCACAACTTTTTCTTCCTCAATTCCCTCCTGACGTTGTCATCTAACTGTCCCCCACCCGGATTCCCCTTGGAAGTCGGGGTCCTCATATCCTTCCCTCTTGGCGGAAAAACCTACTTTTGGGGGTAAGGTGTTCTGGTCCTAGGCAATGCATCTTGCAGATCCCGGGTCCTGCCAATAGCGTCCTGAAGTGTGGATGGTCTCGCGGATCTGACCAATCCTCGAAGTGGCTCCGCCAGCCCTTCGATGAACATGAATATCATCCGTGCCGCGGATAAATCGGGCACCCTTACTGAAAGCCTCATGAAGTCGAAAATATATGTCTCTGGGCTTCCCGTCTGCTTGAGCCTCGTCAGCTCGACGAAATGTTCTTCCGGATCCTTCCGGTCGAATCTCTCTATCAGTCTTCGGGTGAACTCAGCATATGTGGTCACAGTGGAATGCCCAAGTGTCACCATTCCATGGAACCACCAATTCTCGGCCTCACCATCCAAATGCAGCGTAGCCACCTTGATGGCCTCCGCCTCCGCCATCTGGTTGAGCTGGAGATATATGTCCAGCTTCTCCACCCAGGACCTTGCCGAACTGCTTGTTGAACCATCAAACGTGGGAAAATGATATCGGCTTGCTGAACGCTGGGTGTCTCCATCATGATAATGCCGGTGCCCTCTGTAATGGTCACGGGGCCTGTGGTCCCGTTTGAGCTGGACAAAATCTCTAAACAGAAGTGCCTCCCTGAACTCCTATCCATATGTCTGGTATTCAGCAAAATAATCACCGATGTGGTCAGGCTCTGGTTCCTCCTGTGCTCCTATCCCGGTGTCTGCACTTAGGAAAGTGGGCATAGTAGCACGAGTGGGGGCGTGTGATGCCTGGTGCGGGGTGGTAGCCTATTCCTGCAAATGATGGGATGTACCTGACCCCTCACCCACCGGAAAACCCCTCGGGTTTCACGCTGTCTGGCTTCAACAGCGGTGAACCTCTGCCCCATCATCTCAATCTGTCGCGACAGATCCTATACGGATTTGAGGAGGGCTTCCCCAAACTGTTTTGCATCGCTATCATCTGCCATCGTCTCTCTCTCTCTCGCACCTATCCCCGGCTCCCCCGGTTCTGTGTCCACTACTCGAATACAATCCCCTTCTCCGTAGGTGTTTTCCAACCTACGCTCAATATCTCTGTAGTTCCTTCCTCTGTAGCAGATGTAGGGGTGTCCTTCTGATGACATAGACTCTTCACTCCACAGGCTGAGCCAGAACCATGCTCTGATACCACTGTAATATTCCTGTTTAAGGAAATTAAATAAACACAACAAATGGTACAGCAATGGAATGCTCCTTCTGAAATATTCAACAACGCATAAAATAACAGAGACGGCCTACGCAACAGATAGACATTAAACAGAGAAATCACTAAGCCATTTTATTATGCTGGGAATTATCAGTGATTACAATAGATGCCCCGATGATAGCGCTCAACTGGCGCGGGCAAGATAAAAGACAAGAAAACACAAATGCAGCGGGTTTCCTGTTGCATTCCAGCGGCTGAGAATGTTGCTGCTAATATGCTGCGGCTGAAAGGAAGGCCCACTACGAGACTCCCGATTCTGCTCTGCGCAAGGCTCCCTGACTCGATCCTCTCTGCTGCTCCTCCTGACCCGTAACCTCTACGATGGGAACAATACTGAACTCACATTGGTCGATCTGCGGTCTTCCCACAAAGCTGCGCCGCCACTCTTTTCAGTATTTCGCTCGACAGCTTCGATTTCGACCCAATCATCGCGAAACAATAATGGGGCCCGCCTCCCCGGCGAGGCACAAAGTCCCGAGAGGCCGAGGTTGAATCTCGGAGACACTCGGCGCACTGAACAGTGCTGCAGACCTGCTAAACAACTGGTGTGCTCAAGTCTTAGCGACCAGATTCAATTTCATAAAATTCAACAGTGACCAAAATGAGGAAGCCATCTTCCCTTTGTACTCGGCCCTCCTCTCGAGCACCGAGCTCCCTCCTTTCCCGCGTAGCTAACATCCTCCTTTCCCGCGTAGTCCCCTCGGTCCCCAGACTGCCAGCTTCAGCCTGCGTACTTGCCTTCGCGTGCCCAGGTGAGTCCACGACCCGCTCACGGTTGTTGGCCACTTACTAGAGGTGGCAAAATTAATCCGGTTTGATATTCCAATTATCTATTTGCTAATTGGGAATATTACAAACCGCCAGACATTTTTTCGGATCCGATTTGTATGATTCTACGCGGTTTGACTGTGCATTGTATATCTAGCAGATTTCAACCATACATATTCATTGTATATCCCTCAGAGACTTGGCGCCTCTATCAAAACCCAACCAGTTTTTGTCACCCAGCAGAGAATTTTTATTGGGCACCCCCAAATCAATGCTAAAATCCTATCAACAAGATACCCACAATAGGATCTTCATCCATTAGCCCAAAGGAAATGGAGCCAAACGTCAAAACAAGCTCACCAAATAGGGAATTCAGCCACATTCTCAATCTGAGATCCTCCCAATTCATGGCCAAACCTACCCTATTATTCAGATAAGGCCTTTTCAGACCTTCATAGATGGTATGAAGCTCTGGGACAATGGATGAAACAATATACTCACAAAAAATGCAATAAAAAAGACAACCTCCACTGATGTGACAGAGAGTTTGGCCTGGATCGAACCTTAAAAATTCTAGGAAATGGGCCAAACAGATAAAGGTATCAAATAATAAAGAAGTCATTCTGTTGTATCCAATTGCATACAAATCTATACTAACAGATAGGACCTCGGGACAAGTTCTGGGGACCTTGCATTGCTCCTCCATACTTCATGAAATCTTGTGGCCCTTTTGTTATCTTCCTGGCAGCTACTCCACTCTCTTCTAAGAGAATTTAATATTGATGTATGTTTTCCAGTCATCAATCACATGATGAGTGATTTTTTGTCTATTTTCCAGCATCAAAACAGAAAGAAATCCTTCTACCTATTTCAGTACATGGAAAAGCATTGTCAAATTCAGAAAATTGTAAAGGCTTGATTGATGAAATTGATCAGATCAGATTTTCAATGATTTCATTCTTGGATTGTCATATTCCTTTCTTATCTCATGATCTGCAAATAAAAATAAACATGGAAAACATTAATTCCTCAATATATGAGTGTAAAAAATATTAATTTGATCAATGAACTAAAATACATATTACTAAGTAAATCTGAACCTAAGTAACATTCACATTTAGATATCAGAGGCATTTCAGGCCCGCAAGCCAGATCAAAGAGAATATAGCCCAAAGTACCCTTTGATATACCATATTTAAAATGCACTTTCTCAAACCAACTTTTGGGAAGTCTAGTAAAATGAATTCTCAGAGTTGGAATCTGTGGAATTTAGATTTGAAACCACTCAACACTCTTAGCATGGTGAAGTTATGATCCGATTCCATGCACTAATAAGCTACAGGACATCAACCAAAATCCTGCAACAACTCATCATCAAAAAAACCGCCTTCTGGGAAGTATGGTAAAATGATTTCTCTGAGTTAGAATCTGTGGATTTGAGATTCGAAACCGCTCAAAACTCTTAACATGGTGAAATTGTGATCCGATTCCAGGCACTAATAAGCTACAGGACTTCAACCAAAATCCCGCAATAACTCATCACCAAAGAAATTGGATTTTTGACATCCTTACTTGGATTGCAGATTTCGACTAATGGTAGATTTCAAAAATATTTTGGAAAATCGAATAGAAAAAGTGAGTTCAAATGATTCATTTCTTTATGTCTATCAAATTGATAAATACTCCAAAAATATTCCCAAAATTTATAGTAAATATATTTAATCCCTCGATTGTAATTGACATGTGTTAGCATCAATTCAGAACTTTGCTGAATTATTATATAACCAAAAGAATAGAACAATATTAGTTTGAAGTATAATGGCCCACTCTAATACTGAGAAGCCATAATTAGAACAAAACATATGTTCCTACATATATTCTATACTGAGACTAAAACGAAATTTCAAAGTACAACCAAAACATTATTCATCACAGCTCAGCTTAGGCAGCAAAATTACTCACCGGAATTGATCTATATGGGGTACCTTGTTATGGGACAGAGAGGCCTTATTACCATCATACAATTGCCCCAAATCTGCAGGCGATTTAAGCCTTCTATTCCTCCAAGATGCTACAGCCACTTGGAGGATCTGAGTGAGTGGACTTCCAGTGGCCTTCTTGAATCTATACGTCCTTGTTCCTCCAAGGAATATGAGAATGGATGTCATCATACATACAACACATATTCCATAACCCCATGGTCTCCCCACATTATCCTGGATGTATACAAGCACTGCCACAACAAGCAGAGATCATAAGCTGATACAAAAAAAAGAATCTGTTAAAGAAGTAGTCCATCTGTCTCCTTTCTTTATCATCATTTTCATCAAACTGATCAGATCCAAAGCCTGATACACTTGATTTCAGTCCTCCAGTACCCAGTGCAGTAAGATACAGGGATAAGTAGAGAACAAAAATTTGCAAACCATTTGCTTCTTCACATTGCTCATTGGGAATGCATTGATCAGGTCTGAACTGTGGTAATGCAGTGGAGATTGTCAACACCCTTACTCCCTGGAAATACCATAGCAACTATTACTCTCTTTCAAATATCCCATAGATCTCCCAAAATGAAAATTATCTAAGCATATGCAATCATAACTAAATATTAGAGGCGTACCAGGGTTTGAATTGAGGCAAAAATGGAAATTGTCAATTATCTTCCTAAGAAGGTGTCAGCCATCTTTCAAATTTTTCCAATGAAATTTGTTTTTATTTATAGTTAAATATCATAGTATTTTTTTTCAAAATTTTTTATCATCAAAGCTTTGTAATGAAATATTGATTTAGATTAGAATTATTGATTTTTCCCTTGGCCTCAAAAAGGATTCCCATGCTGTGACTTTTTTCATTGGTAGTACTCTTGATCAATTTCGCAATATGATCACAGTTTCAAGCTAATACTATTCATCACTAAACTTATTGAATCATGATATTTCATCTTAGGACCAACTGATACTTATCTAAAAATGATATTAACATATGTAGTTGTAACCAAATTATGTAACTAAATAGCCCTTTAGCTATCCCGCATGATTCATGTGAGAGCATTTCCTCTATACTACTATTTCTTACTTCATGATTCACATGAGATCATTTCTTCTATACTACTCTTTACTATATTACTTCTTTACAACGTTTCCTTTGCACTAGTTGTTCTTTAATATATATTTAATTTTATTCAATTTTTCTCCAATTTATATGACCTCACAGGAGAGGAATAATTCACTTTTCGCCTTATGAACCATTTTCAAATAGAATTTCTATTTATCTTTCTACATTTTTTTGGTATATTAATATACTTTAAAAAGGAATAATTTATTCTCTGCCTATGGATACTTTGCAAATAGAATACTTTGCTATATCTTTTAACATGTTACATAAGTAATCTGGAGATGTAACTCTTCTTTATCACAGCTGATTGATTTCCAGAAATAACTTTTGTATCTTGGTTGGTGGGATTTGAGGCACCTTGTTTTCGAATTTAAAATAATTATGAGCATAAATAAAATAAGATTTTAAAATATTTAGAAAGTTTTAATAAAGTTGTTTATGGTTTTATGTTTTTAAAATAAACAAAGTAATCTGGAGATGTACCTCTTCTTTATCACAACTGATTTCCAGAAATGACTTTTGTATCTTGGTTGGTGGGATTTGGAAGAACCTTGTTTTCGAATTTAAAATAATTATGAGTATGAATAAAATAAGATTTTAAAATATTTAGAAAGTTTTAATTAAGTTGTTTATGGTTTTATGTTTTTAAAATAAATTTTTAATTTTATATATTAAATTTGAAAATTGATTTTTCCCTATCCAATTTGAAAGAAAAAAAAAATCAATGTTTTAGTTTTTTAAAAATATTTTTGAAATAATTTTAAATTTGATTATAAATTGTTGAAATTGAAAGTTTTAGGATTTTTATATTGAATTGAATTAGATAATACATTTTAAAATATCATTAAAATATATTAAAAAGCTTATTTTTTCATTATTATTCATTATTTATTTTTCAAATTGATTTTTTTATTTTTTATTCCAAGGAAAAAATTAGTAATTTTCATATATATAAGAAAATTATATGTTGTATCAGTGGGATATTCATTTATGTATAGATCAAAAGAAACAAAATTCTACTTTCATATAGCTCACTTTTACATATGTAACTTGTAAAAACAACACTGTGCATGAAAATCAAAAGATATCTACATAATCACAAAATATAAACATATAAGTCTCCAAAATCTCCAAAAATGGCGGTCTACTTAAACTGCCCACTGTCCCTCCATATCCTCTATGAAGGGTCTATGATAGTACTGATATTTTTGTTGTCCATCTTGTTAAAAAATGAGCGAGTGACCCCACTCTAGCTATGATGCTTCTTTGGATAATTGATCACCCACTTGGTTCCTCTGCCTGTAAATGTGAGTAACAGTTATGAAATCAAAATAAGCTTTAAGTGCCATAACTTCATCCAACAGTGATCTAAGAGTATGAACATGACATAGTGCATCATTGTTAAACCAATTTATAATGACTTTTGAATCCCCAAATATTTGAATCTTGTTGCAACTTTTCTCTCGGGCAAAGGTGAGGAGTCTGAGGCTGTTGAGCTCAGCGTAATTGTTTGTCCCAGGGCCTAGTCCCATCTTGATTTTATAGCAGTGTGTATCAGATTATGAAGGATAACACCCCCACCACAACCCTGCATGTTTGAGGCCTCGTCAAAGTATGCCCATGGGATGGACTTATCAATAAATTCAAGAGTAATAATTCTGCCCTGTGTTGTAGGTTCATCGCTTGGGATAGAGTGATAGATCAACACAATAGTGTTGCTGATGTTGGCCCAATCAGCCATTGAACCCTGGAAAATCACATGATTGCGAGCAAGCCATGTACCCCAGGCAGTCAGGAGGGGGATATTTCGCTCTTTTGGGCAATGAGCCGATTGCCACTAGTTTGGCCAGGCTTCAAAACCAATATTTCCTTGCCATTACAGAGTGGTGCCCATGGACTTCGAAGTGAGGAGCCAGATATGTTTGCTAGCAGAGCAGGTGAGAAAAAGGTGGTCCACATCCTCGACCTGTAATTTGCATAGACAACATCTAGATGGTCCATATATAGCTCTTTTGATAAGGTTGTCCTCTTTTGGTGCACAATTTGTGAGGATACACCACAAGAAGAGTTTGGCTTTTGGTGGAGCCTTTAATTTCCAAAGGTGTCTCCACCATCACTTTTTATTTTGTGGTTCCTGTAAATCGCACAGAGAGGTATACCCCTCCTTTGGTGTGTATCGACCCTTGGGGGATAAGGCCCATAAGATTTCATCCTCCTTCTCAGTAATCTTGATGTTGGTAGATCGAAGGGCTCTGAGATATTGGTTCTAGGCCAACTTCCAGATGTCCAGAATATCTAGTTTGTGAGCCGAATTCCATGCCTGAGAGATCCAAGAAGAGTTGTAATTGTTTGCAATTTGGGAAATGGTGTGGATGCTAGCTGACGCTAGATGTTGCCTAATGTTTGGTGGTAATTGGAATGCCTGTCCACAACCAGACCATGCATCCACTTCAATCATAACATTTTCCCCTTATCCAATTCTCCAAGCCACTTCTTTCTTGAAGATGTGGATGGATCTAGTGATGGCATGCCAGATGATGGATGATACAGGAGAGTGTGGGATGTGACCTCTGATCCAATCCAGGGTGGACCGAGGAGAAACATACTTGAAGTTACCTCTTGCCAAAGGCTGGTGGCAGTAATTAAGTGCCACCCCATTTTAGCTGCCAATGCAGTGGCAAAAAGATTGAGGTCTTTTAGCCCCTAGCCCCCCTAGCATTTGGGTTTGGAAATCTTCTTCCAACTGATCCATGCACATATCTTTCCATATTGCTTTCGCTTCCAAAGGAATACTCTACAAATTTGTTGAATTCTGACTTCCACGCCTTTGGGGATCCATTCTAAAGCCATCCAATAAACAGGAATTACTTCCAGAAATGATTTTATTAGAACTAATTTTCCTACTTTGGAAAATCATCTCCGCTGCCAAATGTTAACACAACGCTCCACTTTGGAAATTAACCAGTTCCAATCAGTGACACGGTATTCATTAGGTTTTAGACAAAAGCCTAGATATTTGATTCCTTCCTATAATTCCTTGTGTCCAAATTGAAAGAGGTAAAGAGCACGCATGCAATATAGTTCGGTACACCTTACCAAAACAATTGTGGATTTGCTGTGGTTGGGATCCATACCAATAGCTTTGTAGAATATATCCAATATTTTCATGAAGCTGGTGTTGTCATGGCATGTTCCATCAAGAAAAATGAGCACATCATCCATAAATAATAGATGGGTTAGTTGAATAAATTCAGATAATTTAACACCATTAATGTTCTCTTTTGCTTTTGCTTTTTCCAAAAGAATTGACAACCCTTCCATAATTAATAAAAATAGTAATAGGGAGAGTGGACAACCTTGTCGAAGTCCTCTACCTACATGGAAGAAATTAGATGTAGCACCATTGATAAGTATACTGAAGGATGCATTAGTAATACATCCTATTATCCATTTCATGAAGGAGTGGGGGAAACCAATATGAAGAAGAATAAGTTGTAAGAAGCTCCAACTGGTACAATCAAAGGCCTTAGCTAGGTTAAGCTTGAGAATAGTACTCTTGAGGCTTTTGAGCTTTATGGAGTTCTGGACTTCCTGAGCAATACCAATCGCTTCATGAATTTGTCTCTGGTTTAGGAAGACAAATTGTTCCTTGGCAATGTGCAGAGATAGAATAGGCTTAATGCAATTGGCGATGATCTTAGAGATGATATTGTATATACAGTTGCACAGGGATATGGGGCGATAATCATTTAAAGATAGGGGTTTGTCAGTGTTGGGTATGAGGGCAATGAATGTGGCATTGAAACTATCATATACTTGACCAAAAGTCCAACTAACCTCGATAAATTGGAGTAGGTCCTTTCCAACGTGATCAAAGAAGGTGAGGTAGAATTCAATGGGCCATCCATCCAGGCCACAACTCTTGTCCTTCTTGAACCACTTTAACACCTTTTCAACTTCCCACAAGGAGATCGGTGCGTTTAGATTTTCAATGTCTTCATCCTCCACAAATTTGTGCATAGATCTGGCAATCTGTAGTATCTTAGTAATGTTTGGATCCCTATGATCCTTGTAAAGATTGGAGAAGTGTCTAATCCCCATGTCCGCAAGTTTAGCATGGTTGTTTGCCACCCTGCCAGCTTGATCCTTCAGTTCCCAGATGGTGTTTATATTCCTTTTGCCTTTTTCACATTGTTGGAAGAATTTTGTGTTGTCATATCCCGCTTTGAGCCAAATGGCCCTACTTTTGAGTCTCCATTCTTCCTCCTGTTTCCACAACATTTTTTCTTTTTCCATTTCCAGGAGTATGAGTTGTTCCTTGGATTTAGTGGATAGGAATCCAAGACCATTCGGTCCCGTCATGATTTCTAATTCAGATTCAATTTTCTTTAATGCTGCCTCATCTTGTTTTTTCTTCCCTCTGGCCTAGCTTATGGTAAGAGTCTTTAATCTTGAAAAGTTGCTGAAGATTACTCATGCATGCTCTAAATCATATCTCTGGTCACAGTGGTTCCAATCGCTTTTGACCAAGAGGTGGAACTCTGGCTCCTCCAACCAATAAGATTTGAATTTGAAAGGGAACTGTGGTTTGTAGTTATCCTTCATAATCTCAAGATAAATGGGGGAGTGGTCCGAGGATCCTCCCGACCCCACTCATTGTCTGGGTTTAATAAGCTGTCAAACACCATCAGCAGGTTGGCCTTATTCAGAAATGATTTGGTATTCTAGCCGGTCTGTGACCTCCCAATTCGCTTGTTACGCAGTGGGTAGCTTTTGGGGCATAGCCCAGGATCAACGGAGATCAACTTCATCAATTAGCGCTCGAAGAAAGGCCGGCTTGGGGGTTTGGAACAACATTCGGCCCCCAAATTTAGCAAGGCTAATGGAGAATTTAGTTTACCTCTTTGTTACACGGTAATTTGTCATAGTCCCTACCATTCCCGTCCCATACAATGGAGGACCCATTTTGTGACACGAACATTGTCATGCCTTGAAAACATCATCAATGCATTCCTCTAAGCATGAGCTTCATTTCCCCTTGAGACATCTCCTTGCAAAATCCATGAAAAACAGCTCTTTTTGCATTGGCGCGGGCGGACAGTTCAGTGCTCGCGCCGTGGGGGAAAAATACTTCTGAGGCCGCCAACGCCGGCGCTCGTCCCCGGAAGCGATGGTCGCGCCAGCCAATTTAAGGAGTGTTTTTAAATAAAGATGGCGGAAGTTGTGTTTCAACAAACTCAGAAACCATTGCCTATCTTGTGTTGGGAGGTTTGGCTGCGGAAGTTCTATGGAAGGGAAGTGGTTTTTCCACCTCCCATGGAACCTTCCTTGTTGATAGGGCCAATCCTACAATAATAGGGATCCCAACTCCCTCCTTCCCCATCTATAAAAGCCTGCTCAATTCCATGGCAAGCTAGTCTTGAAGTGCCTAAGCTTTGAATCTCCAAATTCCCAAGAGCCTTTGTGTTGTAAGAGCCCTCTTTCTTCCCTTAAGGCCGACTCAAGTAAGGAGACTATCGTCGAGAGACTCAGGAGAGGTTTTCCCTTTCCCTGGCGAGCTTTGCGAGACGTGAACGACTGGAGACCCATCCGAAGGAGACCACGACGTCAGAACATTGGTTGTAATCTCTCTTCGATTGTTATTTAATGAATGATTACGATTATGGTTCCACTCTGTTTCCGATTATGTTAATATGAGTAATATCCTTTCTGACTGATATTTAGTTGCGTATGCTGGATTTTATGCTTGTATCTGTTTGTTTCTTGCATGTGTAGGTGTCCATCCGCGGAGATCGTGGAGGATCGTGATCTGCCGAGGCTGAGGAACGGGAACGCTCTCTTCTTCAGATCGTAGCATTGGATTCCAGGTAGGCTTCCATCTTTGGTCTTTTCATTCGTAACTAGGAACTTGCATCGTAACATTTCGTGATTGTTGCTAGACCCCTGCTGGGCTAGTAGGGATCGCCTCTGTCCGCAGAGGGGATTTACCTCCTCAACAATTTGGCGACTCCGCTGGGGATCGTCTAGATTTCACTGTCTCGTTTGGATTGTCTCGTTTGATTGTTTTATGATTTCCCTTGCTTGGTTAGCCTTCTGGGTTGGGTTCTCTTGCTGTTTTTTGCTTCTTGGTTTTCTTAGTTTACATTGATCTGCTTCTGGAATAGTTTTTTTTAATTTTGGCTGAGAAACTCGACTGGCGCGCTTTTTAGCCCGACAGTCGCGCCAATTGGCACATGTTGCTTTTGTTTAGCCCGCGCCAATTGCTTTCTGGCGCCAGTTGTAGCCTTACAGTCGCACCACTCCTGTAGGGTTTTTGAGTTTGCTTAGTTTTGAGCTCTCTGGATCTGGTCAGTGCTTTTCTTCTTGATTTTCCGACTACCTGAGTGTGTTGGAGTCCTGTTTGACTGGGAATTTTCCTTCGTCCTTTGGTTGTTTGCTTTTATCTATCGATTTCACGTTTTAAGCCCTAGGGCATCTAGTGGCTTAGTGTATCGAGCCCTCCTTGGGAGTTTTGGTGTTTCGTTTGTCCGGTCGACTTTCTGATTGCTCCTCCGCATCCTCTTAGTAGTTGTTCACTGTTTTGTTGCGATTTTTGGGTGATTGCTCGTTTTTTCATTCAAATTTCGTTTGGTCTTGCTTTGGGCCTAGATCACACGGTCCATTGGAGCCTTTGAGTCTTTTGCTTGGTTTTGAGAGACTTTGGTCGATTTGGGATCTGATTGCTTGTGTCATTGAGTGAAATTTGTTTGTTTTGCTCTCTCAATATCGTTTCTCAAGTTGTTCCGTTTGTTTTCAGTTTGTTTAGTGCATTTAGCTATCAAACGTTGAAAATTACAAAAAAAAAAATCTCTTTTGCTTTTGGTTAATTAGTGCGAATTGTAATCTTTTTGATTTTGCTAGTGATTAGTGATTTGAATGAAAAGTTTCCAATTTCATTAGTTGCATTAGAGATCTCATTGTTTGTCTTTCGATCATTTCGTTTGTGTAAAAGCTCTCAACTCTTCTGTAACTAGTTTTCATCGAACGAAATGTTGGACTGTGGCATGTAGCTTTGCATTTAAGAGTCTTTTAAGACATTACATACGATAGGGCCTGAAAATTGAAACCTAATTGAAGATCAACTATAAAATTTATTCAATTAACCTAAGGCAGCATTGAAATCTAACGAAACATATTTAGTGGTCTAGGCTAGAGACGTGTTCCGGCGTCTTTAAACCTAGCAGCTGTCGTTCGCCTTTTGGCTTTAGACAGCGCTAGTACGGACTTGTGCTCCCCGTGCCGTCGCGTATATAAAGGGAGACCCCTCTAGGTTTTCAATCCTTTATCCACAGGAAGCCGAGTCTGCCGCCCTATACCCGTGATACACCGAACACAGCATTCGGGGAGACTACCTGCACGTACGGAAAGTCCTTGGTCGATTTCCGTTTCATTATATAAACCAAGGTGTATATTGCGGTTCACGGATATTTGGTACACCCTTTGTGCCTAGTATTTCCTGAGCAGTCATTTGGTCTTTTCTGACTCCCTAAACTTGAAAAGACCGTCAAGCGCTTGTCCTTTCACGCTTGTGTCAAATCTGAAAGAGATAGAGTCATCTTTTATCGTTTCTCGACTCTTAAAACATGAAACGGTAAAGTTTCTTATTTTTCAATGTGGTAAAAATTAATCACCCACGATTATACGCCCTGTTAGATATTGCTTGTTGACCGTTTGATCGTGTGTCTTGACTCTTTTTCGGCCCGTGTGTGGTTTTGAGTTTTGATGGCAACTTTTTCAGAGTTTACCAACCAAGGAATCCCCTCAGAAGGGAATCCTGGTCATTTTCCTCCTTTTGGAAATGTTGGTGCTCCTTACATGGCAACGTTGTCCCTTCCTGGGTTAACTGTCGGGTTGCCTGTTTGGTTGTTCTCAACCTTTGTAGTCCCGAATGTCTCCACTACTGTTCAATCAGTTTCTCCACCTGAAGAACATCATGTTGATTCCAAGGTGGACCTCTCCCCTTCTTCACCTGTTTCTGTGTCCTCCTCGTCTACTTCGCCTGGTGAAAGCCTGGATTCGAGTAACCAGGTGGTTAAGAAGAAGAAGAAGAAGACAAAGAAGAAGAAGTCCGATAAGCGAGAGGCTAAAAGTGCAGCCACTGTTTCTGAAATATCTCCTCTTGATAAACCTTCCAACCCTCCACGGAAAGTCAAGTTCCCTTGCATGTTGTGCACGGGAGACCATCTTCTTCGAGACTGCCCTGGCATCCCCAAGGTGCTCGAAGCATGGTCCGACGACTGTCCACCATTGTCTTTGACTTCCGGGAGCCAGGTTGGGGGCACGTCTTCAACTGGTGCTGATAAGACTCTTAAGAAGCAGGGTAAGATCACCAATCCCTGTAAACTGTGTGAAGGGCACCATGCCATTCACCTTTGTCCTTATATGGACGAAGCCAAACGAGTTTTGGACAACCCAACCGATTCTACACCACGCCTTCCATCTGGTTATAATCGGCTTTCTTTGAATCCTCCGCCAGCTGATCCTACGATTGGTCAAGAGTCATCTTTTGTCCTTCCCACTCCCTCAGAAATTCAAATTCACGAATCCGTCCCTGACCAGCCATTGGTCGTAGGATCGGTTGAACTGGCCCCGTCCGCGGTGCACCAGGTTTTTTCTGTCGAGAGTGGATCTCACACCCCCCATGTCCTTTTGATTTCCTCAGATTCTTCAGACTTGGAGAAAGACTCTCCTATCCCTGTACTTCAAGAAGCTCCTCCTCCGCCTCCCATGATGGAGGCTTCGGAGGATATCCCTCCCGCCTTCGAGATGGAGGTTATGGAGGATGCTTCTTCTTCCGTAACATCAGGGGAAGACCTTCGCATGTCGATGGTAGCCCCTCCGAGTATTTTGGTCGCTTCCTTTGATTGGAACCGATTTGCAGGATTTCGCCTTCCGTCTTATGTGCCTTTCGAGATCACAGTACAGGCTCTTGGTCTGGTTGTACCCAGCACCATTATAGACGAAGGTGCCTCTGTTAGTATTCTGTCTTCAACTACCTGGCAAGCTTTCGGTTCGCCGTCGCTTGCGCCTGTTACGCAGAATCTGCTCACTTTTAACAGAAGGACGAGTCAACCGTTGGGGATCCTTCCAAGGTTACCTGTTACTTTGGGAGGTAAAACCGTCCATATGGACGTGATGGTCGTTCCAGGCCCCTTGGATTTCAATCTGCTCTTGGGGCGCGATTACACCTATGCCATGGGAGCGCTCGTCTCCTCCCTCTTTCGTGTGGTCTATTTTCCGCATGAAGGAAGGATTGTGACCATTGATCAACTTTCGTTCTTTGGTCCTAATGTGGTAGCTGGTCCGCAATCACCCCCTCCTGGTTTTTATTCACCCGTTGTATTTGCTCCACCGCAGGTCAACTATGTGTCTACCTACCCTGTGCCCGTACTCAGTGAAGACGCCGTTGTGCATAGTGTACTGGGGGCATTGGGTCCTGACTTCCAGGATGTTTTCCTTCCATTGGGAGTGGAACTCTTGGAAGCGCCGCCTTCTTGTTCATTTTGATGTAAGTTGGTTAGAGCATGGTTTCTTCCCTGTGTCAAGCTCTTTAAAAAATGAAACCAGGTTCTCGGAGCATAGTTCCTCCACTTGTGTCGAGCTCCTAAAAACAATGAAACAAGCTGTTTGAGGACAGTTCTTTTAAGTGTGTCAACCTCGTTAAAATAATGAAACACGAGCATGTTCAATTCGAATTTTTGTTTTGAACCTTCACTCCATTTTCAATGGACTGAAGCTTGGGGGGCATGCACCTCGAATTGAGACACCATGCTGGGGGGCATGCCCGTCCTCCTTATTTCAAGCATAGTTTGTGTTTTAAGCTTGCATAAAAATAAAACTGATTTTCAAATCATAGTTTGCATATGTGTGTGTTCATGTGTGCTTTCAAGCTTGTGTAAAAATGAAATGTGTGATTAGATACATTGTGTGAATACATTTCGCATTGGGTCGTTTGTTATGTAACTGATACATTAGATTACATTTGTATTAGACATTCGCATGACATATAAAAACATCATCACATGTAAAAGATCCATCCAAAATAGTCATATGTATATATATATATGTGTGTGTGTGTGTGTGTGTGTGTGTGTGTGTGTGTCGAAATGTTTACATAGAGTGTGTCACATAAAGTCAAAATATACATAATCGTCTTAAGTACATCCGGAGACGATACGTCTCTCAAAAAATAGGTGTGGTATAAATCCTAAGAGCTAATCCGCATGGTGCTCATGATAGCATGTGACTGCACGCACTAAGCGTCTCAGGATTCGGTGGATCCGACTTGGAACTCCCACCGTGTGGCGCTGGTATGCCATCAGTACGTCTGCCAGCCAAGCATAGTCCGGAATCCCTCGGGCAATGCCCTCAAGATTCTGGATCAACTCCTCTCCTCCGGTGCCCTCTCCCTGAGGATCAGGGGCGAGTTGTGTCCTCCGTGAGATTGGAGACATCCCAGCTGGTCTCTCAGGTCCCACATCTGCATACATATATAAAATGTGTTAGGACGAATGTGTATTAACAAAAAAAAACATAAAACATAAAAATAAAAAACATGAGGTCTTACCCAACTCCTCGTCCCAGTCATCTCCTTCTGGCAGTGGGAGATCTGGGTCTCCGGTGAAGTCAGTTCCTGCATAGGGCCAGTCTTCCACTACAATCAGCTGGCGCTGTAACCACCTAAAGAACTCCGGCCTCCAGGACATCTGTTGGCCGCCTCCAGCTCTGGGCATTAATGCTGCCCAGCGAGCCATTCTTGGCTCTCGTGGTATCGGATCTGCTACTGAGGCCCCTTGGCCCTGGAAGATTGGTAAGCGTTCTAGAATGAACGATACCAGGATGGAACCATAGCCAAACTGTTTCAGTTTAGCTTGTTTGCATTTTGTGAGCTGCCTTTTCATATTGATTGTTACTGTTGTTTCCCAGTCGAACGGTAAGGGACTCATGCATTCTGAGGCCAGCAGGAGTTGGGCCTTTGTGGCCTCGTGCGGTGCCTGCGACCCTGCAGCCCGCGTGATGGTATGTAGGACAACTCTCAATGCCAGATCAGGGATAGTGTGGATATCCACCTTCTTGCTTCCTGATCCCATTTGTGCTCCTCGACACACTCGTGCCATCACTTCTTCCATCTTCTCGCCAGATGGTCTGCTTCCAGTCAAGACAGGGATCAGACCTCTGCGGGACAATCCGGTGATAAAATAAACATCAGAAACCTCCAGCTCTAATACCTGATCTCGCAACCTGAACACTTGTTCATGTTCATCCCAAATACTGATCAAATACTGGAGGAGCTCAGGCTGAGCTCGTAGACTGCCCACCAGAACAGTCTGTGAGGTTTGATCCATCTTTTCCATTCCTATTCCTTCGCCAAAAACCAAATCCCACTTGAACTGTCGGTGTTTAGTGCATCTGTGCTTTTTCTTCCTCGACTTGTGGGAGGTCCTGTCGCGATGATTTTCTTCAGCTTCTGGTGTGTCGTCCAAGTCCGACATTCTAACTTCCTTCGAAGGCAGAACCAAATGAGTGATACCCTCAAAACATCCTGAAGCTGCTACAAAGGGGGGTTCCCCTAAACTTGTCGTGTGAGTTAGATCCTCCTCACCATGGTTGATTCCTAAGTGTTCGAACCCAAAAGAGCCCTTTGGTTTGCCATCATTTGCCCCCAATCTAGCTGTTATCGGTCCCAAAAAATCCGTCACAACTTGTGCTTGATGCTCCCAAATTCTGAGAACCGACAACGAAGGGATTGAATATGCCGGAGAGGCCAGTGCCGACAGATAGGGTTCCGAGTAAATGACCTCAGTTGCTGGGAGAGGTTCCGCTAATGTAAATGGTGTGAGATGAGTCACCAATCTTCATGTCTACATGCTCTTTTCCAACTAGGTCTTCCCCCTGAGGCGTCCCACTTGTCTACTGAGGAGTTAACCTAGCCCATATCTAAGATGGGTCTAAATTGTCTGATGTGTAGTCTAGCTCATCGTTAGTCATCTTCTCTGGTTGGGTGTACACCCCCGTTCTGAGTTCACCACAAAACTTCCGCGGCGACCTTACCTATTCCAAGGAGTTGCACAATTGCTGCAACCGTTCACTGTATCTGCTAGGGTCCAGAGAAATGGCCAGAGAAATAATGATAACCCTCTATCGGGTTGTTGGAACCGTTAGGATATAAACCAAAGTGCTCACCTACTGAGGAAAGGCATGAAACCTGTGACCGTTGCAACAAACCACTAATGTGGTTGAGCGATGACCTTTGTGTCAGTAGGCAAGTAGGAGGTAAGAGTATAAAAAACCTTCCCGCAGAAAGCAGTGCCCGGGAATCCTTCGAAAACCTCAGTGCCGAGAAGAAAACAAAAACAAAACCCACTGCCTTAGTTTACAGTGATTCCATTATGATAGCACAAACCATTGCACTTGGAGACTGTCGAAAAACAACTAGGGTTGTTGCAGGGTTAGGGTTTCGTCTGCCATCGCCAACGCTCTCGAAACAATGAACATTGCTAAAGAACACCTTGAAAAATTATCGTTGAAGCATTCATTTATTTTTTAAATACACATAATCATAATTTAATAATGAATTTCATTTCAAAGATAAATATTTATATATAATCATTATAATGTTTAAATTTTAAATAAATTTTAAAATAAGTAATATTATATTGAAATAAAAAATTGATTAATTTTTGACTACATAACATTATTTTATAAATGAAGGACCATTAAAAATATTGTAACTAAACAAATAGAAACGTTGGAATAATTCAACATTTACATAATTTAAGTTTTGAATAATCTATCCTAACACCATTTTATAAATCAATGAATAAAAATATTGCAACCCACAATTTAAAAACCTTAAATGATTCATTGTTTGGCTCCCCGTCTTCAGTGAATTTTGGAATAGTTAACATATTTTACGCCGTAAGGCGTTATTATTTGAAA
>CM076570.1:859379195-859545137 GCA_034641835.2 Pinus albicaulis
TAACATAAAAATGATATTTGAATTACTGTCCACACCAGATTACATACGTACATATAGATGAAGCTAATTCTAATCTTAGAGAGAGAAGTTGAGAGAATCTCTCAACTTCCTCAACAACCCAATCCAAACTAAGTAAGCGTTATCCTAACAAATCCTAATACCCTCCCTTAATGCTTACTTTACAAAACATATAATACTTAATCACAATTAAAACACTTTGAATTTTCATTTCTTTGTCTGATCTGGTCTTCATCAGCAAATCTACCCACTCTGCAATTTTTTGGACTTCGCTCTTTATTTCTCCACATCTTCGAGCTTACCTTTCAACCCATTTAAAGTACACCTGCCTCTGACCATCAATGTTGAATTTGTAAGATTAAAGATTCTTGACACCCCCGAAGAAGAGTCTCGACACTGAACTACCCTATGGAAATATTTCCATCTGTGAAATAACCCCGAAGAATAAATTTCAACAGTCTATAGGAAAATATTCCAGGTATATAATATGATCAGTGATCAATCTTACAAAGTGACCTTTACACACATGAATCTCACACTGTAACCTATAGTTGACACTCTTGAAGCCTAAATCACAACAAGACCCATCAACATATAACAAATTCACACAATCAAATTAGCCAATTGTTCTGTCGGCATCGAAAAACGTCGAGAACAACTAATTTAAATAATGCTAATTTGTTCAATAATTGGTTTTGCACTACACAAATCTCACAACAAAAAATATCAGCTTAAATCCCACACACTTGCAAATCACATTACAAAACATGCTTTAGAAAATTTTAAGAGATGGATCAGGAGGTTCATCCTCACTTGAAGAATCTTCATAAATTGCATCAGGTGAATCTTCTGAAAAATAGGCTCATTTTTTCAATTTTCCATTCAAAAGATCTTGAGCCTGAATTTTTCAATTGAATGTTGTATGTCCATATTTATGACAATAAAAACATTCAGTCTTATTTTTATTCACCCTTCCCTTGGAGTATAATGCAAGTTCATTATGTGAACTAGCCTCTGTGCCACCTATCCTGTTTTCTTCTGCCATAAGAGTTGCTATCATTTCATCAAGTGATTGATATGGCATTTGACTTAGAGTAAATATGGCATTATCATATTTTGAAGACAAGCTATTTAATAAAATTGCCTTTGCATCATCATCATCTACTTTAGAATTAATTTCTGACAATTGTCTCATCAAAGCTCTTAACTCATTTATGTGTGTTGACAATGATGTCTCACTATCCATTTGGAGTTTAAACAATTGTAACTTTAAGAAAAATTTTGCATTAACAGCTTTTGCCCCAAATACCTTATTCATTTCTTCCCATATTGCTGCAGAAGATTTCTTTAATTCAATAAGATGTAGCTGGGAATCTGCAAGTGATAGTCCAAGGATAGACTTGGCTCTTTCCACTCTTTTTTCCCATTCAATTAACTATTTAGCATCTGTAGGTGCTTTTTCTGAGCCTTCTACAATATTCCATAGATTTCTACTCATCATTTGGAACTAAACTTTTACCTTCCAAGTGTAGAAATTAAAGCCATTAAACTTTTCCAATACAAGTGGCTCCATGTTGAAAAGAAAAGCTAAATCTAAAACTCTGCAGATCTAAAACAAATTGCAACTTAAACTTAATAAAAAAAAATGAGCTCACGTTGCTTCACGCTGGTAGAGAAAAGTGGCAGATTGTCTTCACACTGGCGGATTGTCTTCCAGAATCTTTAACCAATTTAAAATGGATCTCGCTTAAAGAATAGTCGTCCATATTCTCCACAAACTGAGAAAATTGAAATAGAGAACCATCTAATAAATTCTATGTTCAGATTCACAAAACTATAAAAATATAATAATTAGACCATGGCTTTGAAAATTATGCAGGACAATGAAAATTCAGCTCTGTATTATGGATGTGTTGTACTATTCCTGTGCAGGTCTTTTCTTTTGGGAGACAAGACAAAGGAAGTGTCAATTGTCATGTAAGCGAAGATGCCGCAGCAGTAGGATTCGCTGGGATTGGGATGTGGGAATCATAGAGCAGAGACTAGGTGCATACGTCACATACAAAAATATTCATCCAGCTCAGGAGGGAGGAGTCGCTGGTCGGGATGTTTCCACATTGAGTGATCAATTGAGAAGCTGCATTAGATATTCAAAGAAGTGGACATTACAAGCCGCTCTGATACCAAATTGAGAACACTCTCTGCACAGGAATAACATAAAAATGATAATTGAATTACTGTCCATACCAGATTACATACGTACATATAGATGAAGCTAATTGTTAGAAAGTAAGCTTGATATTTTTTTGATTTCATATTTTGGGGGGAAGCACTTGTATGGCCAGGAATGGTAACGATGAACATAAACACCTAGATTCGGCTACACTTGTTAGAGAGTATGGACACCATGGTTATATCCCTATTAATTATTGATGATCCAAAATCTATGTTAACATCTATGCCACTTTTATGTAACAAGACTAGCTTTAATTTTGTCTAATATTAATTATTTTTTGAATTAAAATATATAAATGTTACTTAATGTAATTGATATTATAATATCTATATCATATTGAAATGTACAATATAAACATAATAGACTTTTATTTCCATTACTACATCTATCTTAACATGGTGATAACAAATCTATCTATATGTCATTAATGCAACAATAAAAATATATATACAGAAATAACCTTCGACCCATTTTTGTTTTTTTGTAAAAATAAAATCATTTCAAGAACTTATCATATTACCAGAATAATATGATCAAGAGGATGACCATAGATAACCTAATGCTTTCAAATTCGTACATCACACCAAGAAGAAGTCACATAATGAGAATGAATTAATTCTGAAAAAGTCTAATCTAGAACCGGTGATAATATAGGTCATGAAAGAAAATTAAGAAGTCATGTAGTGAGAATATAATTTCTTTGTGAGGAAAAAATAAACCAGAATAGTATGGAAGATGACAACAGTAATTAATTAACCAGTGGTTATCAAATAAATATTTTATAGCGATCATAAATACATGTTAGGGATAATTCAAACGACAAAAAACAAAAACACTGCATTAAAACTTGATATTCGCCTCAAGTCTCTTCAAGAAACAACCTTAACATCTAAATCAAAATATCCTAGACTCTAAATATTTTCTTTTCCATATATAATTTTACTGTGCGTCTCAACATAAACATGTTTAACACTCCTTTTTCTATCCAAAGCTTTAGGTGTAACACTAATGTCATTACATTACCTTACCAAAAATTAAAACAAATTTATTTAACGTAGAAGATTCCTTTATTTGAGGGAAATTCAAGAAACTTCAAAGTAAATGAAAATGAGACAACTACAATTTTTGAAAGGTATATACAAAAATAGTTCTATGAAAGCCATCCTAACTGAATATGCCGATATAAATCCATGTGATAATATTGATACCATGAGACTAGACATCTAAGATGTAGCTAGAAAGGTTCCATTCTTTTTTCCTTCCAGTATATAGTTGGAAACATTTTCCGATGTCTCTGCATGGTTGTGGTTGTACAGGCCAATCACGCTCGAAATATTCAAGGTATCTGTGTGAGTCTCTATACCACCTAAAATGCATATCTTTGATAAATATTTCAAATATACAAATATAAATATATGGATATGGTGTGTACTCTTGATTTTTTGATAAATATTTCAAATACAAATATAAATATATGGATATGGTGTGTACTCTTGATTCTCGATTCACGTCAGAGCGACACAAAGTTATGTCAATTCTCCTTTTGCCCGTTGTTATTATGTTTTACAGACTACATAATCATGATTATTAGAGAACTAATCAACCCGCTTATTGATCAATGATGGTGTTAATTACATTTACCAAATTCTTCATCACTAGGAAAGTTGCGTACCCGAAGCCCATTTTGTACTCTTTATCACAACATGTTTTATGGTTATCGATTTTCATTGGGAGGCATTTTGTTCAGCCATGAACGTCAGAATTTATGCCAAATCTATATCTAAGTAGATGCCAAGTTGTCAACAACGCCTAGGCGACCGACCCTAGAGCTTCATCAGGTACTGGTCGCTACAAAAATAATGTGAAAATAAATGGGTATTAATGACGTTTTGAGAAAAATTTTGACCATCAAAAATACGTTTTCTAGAGTTGCAATCACTTCCAGAAAGACAGGTAGTGAAAAATTATGAATGTCAAATATAGGAAAAATTCCTGTAAAATTCCATCCCCGGTGGGTGGATACATTTGATCATACCGTTGGACGAAATGACACCCTTCTCTATCATTTAATTTATACGGATCTATGGAAGAGTGGAATGTGTGCAACTTTCACATAGTCTATACAACTGTGTGGAAGGGTGGAATGAGTGTACATAGTTTTGGTATGTCTGTATTTGATGGTTGTTATCTTCGACGTGATAATTTTGTCAAGAAGGATATTTTCCTTGGGAATATAGATTTTCCTTTTATCCAAAAAAAAAATGCCAAGTGTTGGAGTTTTTGAATCATTTTTATAGTGTGGAAATGGATTCAACAACATAGAAAACCTATGCACGACCAAAATATTGAAAATGTATTTTAAATTTCCTAAATACTTCGTCAGATTTTTCCAAAAACAAGTTAGATTTTTCATTATTTTATGTCCAAAAATGTAACCTGATTACACTATTCATATTCAAAGTTGTTCAAGCAAGTCAATTGAAAACATAGGGCTTGGAATTTTATGTTCTACAATATTTTTGTTCGTTTTGAACTTATTTAAGCGTGATGGAAATACTGAAGCAGGAAAAGTGAGTAGGGAAAAAAATTAAAATAGTAAAAATACAAGTGACCAATTTAGATAATTTATTTAGTTATAATATGTATTTCTTGTCACTATTCCTTAAGGGATTGACTTAAAATAAGATTCTTATGCAAAATTTCAGTCCCCACTTCGATTATGAATTTTCCCTTATCACTCCATTCATTTAATGTTAAATCCAACCATGATGAAAACACTAAAATATGGAAATCACATTTATTTCTGAAAATATAAATTTGGAGATTTTACTAATGCTAGAAAATGCACAAAAAAATTATAACACCGAGAAACAGAAATAACACAGTGATTTTTTGTCAACCTGACCCTGGAAAAACTCCCTACAACACTTGGGGAAAACCAATTTGATAGATCTTCTTTATTTCTGAAAATATTTTATAAAGAAAATGAAATACACATGAAATATTCCAGCATTTACAAAATATAAATTTACCTCGATTTCCATGCATAAAATCCACCTCGAAAACTGTGCCACAGAAAATATGTTCACACAGCAATAAATGTTGTACAATATGCGTCAATAAATGTGCCCATAATGCTACTTATAGTCTGTATTGACATATACAGACTGTATGGAAAATTACAATAGTATTTCTCCTTGAAAGTCATGCCCAACTTTTCCTCGATTTTCATTCCTTTAACCTATTGCCTTTTTCCCTCGAAATTTGTGTCGTCCCTCATTGGAATGCGTGCCAAATAGCCTCTGTATGGTTCTGTTGTAAATTCCTTGCTTAGGATGTGTGCCAAATATTTTCTTCTCTCCTTCACCTCCTTCCTGCTCAGAAATTTCTCCTTTTCTCTTTCTTACTTTCTCTCAAATGCTCATGAAAGAATAAATCTGATCTATTCTTCTTCTTCTATCCTTTTACCCTAACCTAAGTGACTTTTGGGTGATCCCTAGATCTAATGGCTAAGATAGATTTAGATCAAGGGATGAAAATAAATGCACATTATTTTCACTTTTTCTATTTAATCACTCACCCACTTAAATAAAGACCCACTTAGCCTTTTATTTCCATAGTCACTTTTTCACTTTCTAATTCTTCATTGAATTTAATAAAGTCACTTTTAAATTAGAACGTAACTTTATCACTTATAAAGTCACTTGAATATTAGACTGACCTTACCACTTATAAAGTCACTTTTAGGAGAAGAAGTACAATATGTTGGAAAATTTTACCTAGGAAAAAGATCAAATCCATGGGGAACCACTTGTCCTCTGGTACCCAAAATTTAGCACTCCCTCTTACCGAGGAAAATGTTCCTCACCACACCCATCTTGTCTCTGAATTAGACATCTTTGTCCCGTGGTAGGCTTAGGTGAAGATGTTTGCTACCTATTCATTTGTGGAGATGTACTCAACCTTGACTGCTCCCTTTTGGACATAGTCTCGAATCAAGTGATACTTATTCCTAGTATGTTTTTCCCTGTCTTGAAAAACTGGATTCTCCATGAGTTTTATTCAATTTTGATTATCGTAGTGAGTCACAGAAGGTCTCAATGCCTGACCAAATATACCAAAAAACATTTTTCAAAGCTATATGGCCTCACATCTAGCTAAACTAGCAGCCATATACTCTGCCTTAACTGAGCTCAGTGCAACTGACTGTTGTTTCCGGCTAAACCACGACACAACTTCCGAACCCAAGCCAAAAAACCACCGTGAAGAGCTCTTCCTTTCTGAATCACATCCTACCCAATCTGAATCTGTATACAACTTGTATTGTATATGATGCATTGAACTTCATCAATGTAAATACTTCAACTGTTTAGAAAGATGATATACAATTCATAAACATAAATATAAAATTCCTTATGAAGCAATTTATTTTGTGCTCGTCAACAAGCTGAGAAAAATGAAAAGCCATGATCAGGCATGCTAATTGTTGATGATTTCCAATTACAATTAAACAACAAACTATTTTAATCACCTGCAAAATCTACAGTGGAAATTAGCGACGATAACAGTGTAATAAATAAGTAAAAATAATTTAGTTACATATTGGATAAACATGAATAAGTGTATACCTGTAAACTATGGTTCTTGAGGAATAGTATATCCCTGAATTTGAATATAGCAAAGAGGGAAATTTGTTAATAATATATAATAATAACAAAATGGAAATTCTGAGTATAAGATATGTGAATAAGCAATCAAGGGATTTACCTAGTAGAAATAGTTTCTAAAGGAAGAGTAAAGATTCTTTGAATGGACAGAACAAATTATACCTTTGTTCATAACAAACTAAATATGTTAATTCTGAAGGAAAATGAGGCAAAGAGTAGCTGCTATATTAAAGTGAAAATATCTGTGAAAATTGTACAGAGATGCCAATTGGAAATACTGAAAATAATATATATATATATATATATATATATATATATATATATACACACACACACACACACCTGATTGCATGAGGTATCTAACAAGGAACTCTAGGCTCAATATACAGAGAAAAACCATGATACTCTGTAGTAGTATTTAAATTATAAATTTTATATAGTTATGTGTGAGACAGAAAAGGGCATTCTAGAAATTAATTTAAGAATTTAGAAATTGTTAATAAAAACAAACGAATTGCAAAAGAAAATCTAAAGCTAAATTAAAGAGGAAATTGAAGGAATATAAATCTCGTCAAATTCTGACGAAGATAAATTATAAGGAAATTTTTTTTTGAAGTGTGAGTCCCCATACAAACCAATGCATAGAGAGAATAGAAGTCGGATTGGAAGAAAATCATGAGGGACAATTCGAGTAAAAATTAAAGGAAAATAATTTTGGTATCAATAAATATATTACAGTAACCCAAATTTCGATGTTAGGAATCAAAATTTTAAGTAAGGTTAAAATATATCTATAATAGATTTAAATGGAAGTTGTATAGTTTTCTTCCAGAGAATAAAAATTTCAACCAGTGTCTCTCAAACTATGAGAAATAGTGTCCTTGCAAATACCATAAGGTTAAATCAAAATTGACGCAGAAAATAAGGTATACAACTCGTTCCAGAAATGAATTTGGCATGGACTTTAAATACCTTCGTAAATTTCATAATTTCATACCTCTGTGGATTTTTGGAATAAGAAATTAATTAAAAAAGCCTCTAGGATTTTATGCAAATAGAATGAGAAGGAGGAGGGAGCTTACTATTTCATGAGGAAAAGAAAAACATAAAGGTTTTTATTATAGGTAAAATAGAACATAATGATTAAAAAAACGATTTATGGACATGAGACAAATACTTACCATGCAACGGGGCTAATACCCAGAGGCAAAATAAGGACGATAACCTCGATCTTGTGACAGGAGGAGTCCTGCAAAATTTAAAAATGAAACAGTTAAGCAATGAACAAGATATAAGCATTTCAGATTTAAAACAAAAACGAAAATACAAAATTGAACAACAATACCTCATAATCCCTGTCACACTGAAATGGAATGACTAAATTTTCCAACAATGCGTATAAGGAATGAGGAGATATTCAAGCCATAAAAGAGTTATTAGGGTGAGCTTTCGAATAATTTCAGATATTTTGGTTGCAAAAACTCCATGAAAACTCACTAGACCGAAACTAAAGCATAGAACTAAATGCCAATTGATTGCAAAGCGAGAAGGTAAAGGGACACCTTAGGGTTTCAATCGTAATAATATCGTCTGACAGAAGGATAGGTAGCCATGTGATCACATATTCCACAACGTCGAATACATTTGTAAACTAGAGTAGAAAACCATTGAAACTATGGTGATAAGATACGAAAATCTCAACGTACAACTACAACATTAAACCAATATGGCTCACAATTTTCCATAAACGTTAAAACAATTAAAATCCTTGCGTTGAGAAAAACGTAAAGGTAACTTTCCAAATTTTATGTGTGGGTCATAAAATGAAATTCTCATGGAGATTTGAATCATAAGAAAGGTCTACATTCCATTAGGCAGGAATGAGAAAATGCATACATAGAAAATAAAAGGTTCTATAATGTGCATATTATAGTGTTGAAACATTTAACGCAATATGAGTTAACATTAAATTAATTGATATGGTTACAGGGTTTAGCCATACAAATTAGAGAAGCGTTAAGATTATATTAATGCTCAGACTATACAATATGATGAAAGCTTAAGAAAGGGTTATGAGACATACGTTTACCCAAAGCCATTTTCCATATGTGTAAATATTAATACAACCTAGTGTTATGCAAAAGAAGCATATACAAATCATAAATTGAAAAAAAAAATAGATTATAAAGAGGGGGGCATGTAAAATTATATAGGTTATGATACAGTATGGAATATCATGCCAATTAGTTATAACGTTTTAACATTTATAACAAGTTAATGTTATGACAATGCATTATAATGTGGAGTTATAAAAAGTTGGGAATGAAACATATGTTTCTCACTCTTAACCATATATATATCATATGGAATTCCGAATGGGGTATATTTTAATACCCAATGATATATTATGGTAAATTAAGATTCGATATATGAATAGATATACATTAACAGTGGGTAATATTAATATATTATTACTCATTGTCAGTGTTCAAATATCCTAAAGGAGAATTCTAAAATAATTAGGATATGCAAAGTGTAAGATATATATATATATATATAGAGAGAGAGAGAGAGAGAGAGAGAGAGAGAGAGAGAGTTTGTGTAAACTATATATTTATGATATGACAACATGAAATAAAGTGGGAAAATTTTTTATTAATTGGTATAGAAAATAAAATGAAGATCATGCATACTCGATAGAATAGTAAAACATTCTCAGGTGCGAACCGATATAATTATACATAAGAAATTCACAATAGCTACACACAAAAACAAATTCATGTAAGGGAAATCTGTAGAATGATATTGTTGTGACTATAATAAAAGACAAAAATGTCAAGAAGGAAGAAAATAATTATTACTGTGATTTGAAAAAAAATATGTGGTAATTGGAGCTATTACAAATGGTATCAGAGCCCATGTTGAAACTATGGGCATATATGTCCCAACACTAAAAAATAATCTGTTGTGAAAAAAAGAAAGTATTCTTTTTTTCAGAAATTTAAATACTAATTATGTGTAAATCGTATGATTAAATATGAAGCATTCACACTAGTTACAATGATTAACAAAGTAAAATCGTATGTCGAACTGGGGGTGGAGGGACACTGCCAGATCCAATGGGTGGAGAAATACCACTATATCCAAATGAGAAATTTTTTTATTGAATGGACATGTTAAGAATATGAAATATAAAATGGTGTGGCTAATGGCTAACCATGAAAATTGGTGCAATCTTGTAATGAGTAATTAACCCCACAGTGTGGTCATAAAATTTAGAACCATATAATAATAAGCAAAGAATTTGAAACAACTCAGAAGGGTCTAAGGGTGGGAAATCAGCTAGATATAATCCTAAAAAGAAAAAGGAGAAGGATTAGGAATCCTGGCTCCTAAACATAGTAAAACACCTTTGGGTATACTAAATGAAAATAATGTTTAAAATAAAAATTATAAATCTACCAACTATAGGGTAAAGCTAACTGTGGTAGGAATAAACCAAAACGATACATATGTGGGATGGAAAAACCACTAATTGAGAAGACTCTCAATCAAAGTTCAAGTTTATATATTTGATTGAGAGAGGTAATGATGATAAAACGGGAAAACAAAAGAACCATTAAAGTGTTGAAGTGTTGGGGAATCTCACAGGACAATTTAGAACATTCAAGTGCTTCGAGAGATAGTAAATGAAAGGGATCGAAATATGTCAAGGATCAGTGTTGCCTTAGTAAATTGACAGGCTAAGTACCAATCAACAAAAATAAAAGTTGAAGGTATGAATTATGATCAAATGTTTTCCGATTTAATAGAGCTAGGAGCAAAATTTAGTTAAGTGAGTTTACATATAGTAGAAAAGTGTGAACAAAAATGCAGTGAACATGGTTAGTACAATTAGCCGTATGAAAAGGGACATGTGAAAATCTCTCAAATTGTTGTAAAATTAGAGGAATACAAAACATAATTCTAATTAAACCATTTTATCAGTAGAATGATATAATATGTTAGTGGGAAAAAAGAGGTTGGAGAAATAGAAAGCAATAAAAAATTGCTTACTAGACGAAAACAATACATTACACTATGGAAGTAAAAATTGTAATAGACAAAGAAGACAAAAAATTCAATACATGTGAGACAAATTTTTACATAAAACTTTAAAAGAATAGCAAGAAAAGGATGAAAAATGAATGTTGTACAAGTGGAAGAATTGGGAGAGAAAACATAAAACGAGAATGTGGAAAAATTACCAATGAGCAGAGAGCTCAAGGGGAGGGTTTCAGAAGAAATCCCTCAATAAATCCTTAAACTAGACATTGATTGTTTAATTAAACTATTATTGCTTCCCGGGCACCCCATAGAATGAGTAGTTGTGAACTACTAAAAATTGAAACTTCAATTACAAAAAGTTGTTGGAAAAAATGGTGCCTCCTTTGGAAACACTAGTGTTATCAAAAAGTGAGATGACACACTCAGAAGGAATATAGATCTCCAACAACTGAATAAATCTACCATAAAGACTAGATATCCTCTACTTAGAAAAGATTACTTAATTAATCAAGTGAGAGGAGCCAGAATGTTTTCAAAGATTTATTTAAGAACATGATATCATTAACTAAGAATAAAATATGATGAAATCAATAAAACAACATTCAGGACTAGATATAAAAAATATGAAATTGTAGTTCTACCTTTTGGATTGACAAATGCACCTTCTACCTTCACGTGTCAAAGGAATAATGCGTTATACAAATATTTAGACAAAATTGTTTTAGTGTATATAATATAAAGCAGAATATAAAGAAAATCTAAGAATTGTCTTACAAAAATTTAGAGAACATAAGTTATATTTGAAACTCAACAAGTATGAAATTGTCAAAGACAAAATTCAGTAATTGGGCAATGTAATTTCAGAAGATGGAGTGGCAGTAGACCCGGAGAAAATACAATATATCATGGATTGGCCTGTACCTACTGATGTCCCAACCATAAGATCATTCATGGGTATCGCTGGATACTACTGTAGAGTTGTAGAAGGATTTTCAACCTTAGCATATCCTATTAATTCTTTACAAAAACAGAAAGGAAATTCTAAGTGGACAACTAAGTGTCAACATAGTCTTGAACAGTAAAAACTTAAACTAACAATTGCTACTATTTTATGAATGTGGAGACATTATATATTAGGAAAGAAGTTTATAATGATGACAGATCATATGAGTTTGAATTACCTTTTCAATAATTTAAAGGTTATACAAGCTATATGGTTGTCTTTCCTTAGTGAGTTTGCCATGGAAATCCAACATATTAAAGGAAAAGAGAATAAGATTGCATAAAATTTTAGTAGGAATGCTCATCAAATATTCAATAATGCTAGAAGTAGTGTGAAAATTGACATATAAGGGTTGATACAAGAAGTGGTGAGTCAAGATCCAAACTATGAAAAACTACAAGAAAAGTTGCACAATGCTAAAATATTAGGATATACTCAAAATCATAGGGGGCTGAATATTATAAAAACATATTGTATATTCAAAATGTAAGCTCATTAAAACATGAAATTTTAGATGAGTATCGTAAACATCCTTATGCAGGACATACTAGTGATCAAACCTAAATTTAGGATTAAAGAAGAACATGTTTTGGCCTAGTATGGGAAAATATGTAGTAGATTTTTACGCTAGAAATGTGAGTAAGTAGGAGTGGAACATAAGAATCCAAAAGAACTATTGGATTATCTCCCTATTCCATAATGGAAGTAGGAAGTTGTTTCAATAAATTTGATCACCGGATTTCCTAGAACAAGACACTAACAAAATCGGTACACTTTTACTGATACAAGCTACTTTTGTCATAGGTCAAAGTAATTAATGTGTCGAAGAAAGAAATTTTGAAATATTATGGAGTTGCAAAATTGATTATATTTGAAAAAGCTGACAAAGTTACTTCAATTGGGTTTTTCAAAACTCTGTTTGAAGTAAAAAGAGTACCAAGTTGAAATTTAGTATCGCTTCTCACCCTCATCAACTCGCTAGAATAAAAGAATAATCAAAATTTGAATACATGTTGTGCGTTTATGTGATGGACAGGTGGATAGAACCACAAAGTGGGAATATTTTATGCATATGGCGGAATTGTTTCTAATAAAAATTATTAGGCTTCTAATTAAGATGTATCTTTTTGAAGCTTTTTTGTATGACAGGAAATGCTACATTCCGTTTAGGTAGAGTCCATTAGAGAAGTTGTGCAGAGGGGAAGAGAATTCACAAAGAATTTCAAATGGGAAACCATGTGTACTTGAGGATTAAGCCTAACGAAAGTACATTATATGCTAGCATTTGTGCTAAGTTAGCACTATACTACTATGAACCATTAGAAGTATTGCTACAGAGTTGATCTACCGATACATATTAATGTGGAAACATGAATGAAAATCCTTCCAGAAATACTTCTTATATTGAAGAAAAAATAAATCAAGCTCTCAAGTATAACAGTAAGTGGGGTAGAAGTGGGGTGGATGCACTTTACCTATGAGGAAGCTATTGGGAGGAAGAGGATGAGATGAAGGAGAAACATCCATCCCTCGATGAGGAATCAATAAAGAATTTGGGACACCGAGGACGACGTTCTATTTTAGAGCGGGAATATGTAACATCCCTATTTTTTCGCTTTTATTTTAGGTAGTTAATAATCATAAAGGTCAAATGGACCTATAAGAAATCTATATGTGGACATAAATTAAGGTTGAATTAAATAAATGTGAAAATTAACTATTGTGCAAAGAGTAGAGTAAATGGAGACCAAGGTTCCTTATCCATGATGATGGATAAGAATCCAAATACTTTCCCAAATTCTCCAAAAACCCTTTGAGAAAATAAATTAAATTAAATTAAAAATAGTAGATTCGAGATAAAAATATAAAATATACCTCTGTAAAGTGAAAAGTTACTGAGAATAGGTGAAATACAACTAGAAAGATAAAAAATATAGTTTTAAAGTACTTTTGTGAAAAAAACAAAAGGAAAGCCAAGAGGCAAAAAGGAAAACAACATCCTGATTTAACTAGACATAGTTATGGAAACATGTTGAGAGAAAGTAAGCTTAAATAATATGTTCCTGAGTAGACAAGAGGTTGTTTATTTTATGGAAGATAATTATTGGATAGACAAGAGGTTGTCTACACTTTTAAGGAACTGGGTCTCTGCTCGGGGGGAGTTGTGGCAAGAAAGATCAAGGTTGGGAGGAAAATAGTCTGCACAAGTGTTGGTATGCATAATTTATTAGAATTTATCTTAGGTATTCTATTCTTCCTTGATGATATTTTGGAATAGTTGGATATGGTTATATTTTATGCATTCATTTGGACGCTTTATAACTGCAATTATAAATCACTGTAAATAGTATTTGATCCAAGGTTATGCATATTCTTTGAATTTTAATTCATGCCACTGTGTGTGTTATTTGTAAAATTCTGAAAGGGAAATAATTAAATTAATGAGGTATAGACATAGTGGATTCTATTAGATTAACAATTGTCAATTCTGTGTGAAGTATATAATTCAAAGTTCATTAGTAAAGGCATTATGTATTTAACAGAGGGTAACTATAAAGATTATAGTCATATCTGTATAGTTACATAAGCAATTATTATAGTTGGACCAACCAGCAGAGTCTCTAAAACGACCAGGAAGGTTTAAATCTGTTGTTCAATCCTTATTCTAGAAATGAGTACAGATACAGTACAAAAAAAATGATTTGGACAAAATAACAATTATGTCTGAAATTGCATATTAGAAATAATTACCGTTAATACTTTAATTTATAGAGGATAGTGTAAGTATGTAGTACAATTCAAATGAAATAGATGAGTTTAACAATCCATTGAAATATTGGATACAAGTTACTTTCTTGTAAATACAATAATTTAGATGGCTAGAGTGGATCTTGCTAAATAATATAAATCTGTAAAAGTGGTGCGTAATAAACCAGAAATTATTATTAAAAATTACCAACAATATCACACAAATAAACATGTATTTCCAACAATTGTAGTTCAAAAAACTACTATTAAGCCAAGATAAATTCTATATCTGGCTATATAATTGGAAACTGGAATTGAGTAAGAAATTCAATAAAATAATAAATATATATTGAATAGATAGATAGCCTGTATTTATAGCCTTGCTGATAAATCATCATGAGGACATATCCAAAAAATGAGAATTCGGAATATAAAATAAATGACAACTGGTATATTATATCCAAGTTCATTGATAATGGATTAAGATCCATAATATTAAAATAGATATACGACTTGTATTGTATATGATGGTTTGAAATTCATCAATGTAAATACTTCAACTATTCAGAAAGATGATATACAATTCATAAACATAAATATAGAATTCCTTATGAGGGAATTTATTTTGTGCTCGTCACCAACCTGAGAAAAAGGAAAAGGCTTGATTAGGTATGCTAATTGTTGATCATAGCCAATTAAAATTAAACACCAAACTAGTTTAATCACTTGCAAAACCAACAGTGGAAACGAGAGAGGATAATGATGTAATAAATAAGTACAAATAATTGAGTTACATATTGGAAAAACATGAATAAGAGTATGCTTGTAAACTGTGGTTATTGAGGAATAATATATCCCTAAATTTGAATATGCCAAAGAGGGAAATTTGTTAATAATAAATAATATTAGTAGAATGGAAATTCTGAGTATAATATATATGAATAAGCAATCAAGGGATTTACCTAGCTGAAATAGCTTCTGAAGGAATAGTAAAGAGTCTTCAAATGGAAAAAAAAATTATAACTTTGTTCATAACAAAGTAAATATGTTAATTCTGAATAAAAATAAGGCAAAGATAAGCTAATATATTAAAGTCCAAATCTCCGTGACAATTGTAGAAAGATGCCAACTGGAAATACCGAACATAATATATATATATAATTGCATGAGGTATCCAATGAGGAACATTGGGCTGAATATACAGAGAAAAAGCATGATACTCTCCAGTAGTATTAAAATTATAAATTTTGCATAGCTATGTGCGAGACAGAAAAGGGAATTCTGGAAATTAATTTAAGAATATAGAAATTGTCAATAAAAATAGAGGAATTGCCAAAGAAAATCTAAAGCTAAACGAAAGAGGAAAATGAAGGACTATAAATCTCATCAAAATCTGACGAAGAGAAATTAGAGGGCAACAAATTTTGAAGTGTGAGTCCCCATCCAAACCAATGACATAGAGAGAAGAGATGTCAGATTGGAAGAAAATCACAAGGGAGAATTAGAGTATAAATTAAAAGAAAATAATTCTAGTATCAATAGATATGTTATAGTAACCCAAATTTCAATCTTGGGAAACAAAATTTTAAGTTTAAAATACATCTATACCAGATTTAAATGGAAGTTGTATAGATTTCTTCTAGAGAATAAAAATTTCAGCCAGTGTCAGTCAAACTATGAGAAATAGTGTCCTTGCAAATACAAGAAAGTTAAATCCAAATTGACGCAAAAAATAAGGCAGACAACTCATTGCATAAACGAATTTGGCACAGACTTTAAATACTTTTGTAACTTTCGTAAATTTGGAACTCTGTGAATTTTTGGCATAAGAAATTAATTAAAAAAAACTCTGGGATTTTATGCAAATATAACGAGAAGGCCAAGGTAGCCTACTATTTTAGGAGGAAAAGAAAAAAAAAAGGTTTTTATTATAGCTAAAACAAAACATAACGATTAAAAAAAATGATTTATGGGCATGAGCCAAATACTTACCATGCAACGAGGTTAATAACTAGAGGCAGAAGAAGGACAGTTTCCTCGTTCTAGTGACAGGAGGTGTCCAACAATATTTTAAAATGAAATAATTTAACAATGAGCAAGATATAAGAATTTCAGTTTTAAAACAAAAAAGAAACTACAAAATTGAACAACGATACCTCATAATCCATGTAACGCTGAAATGGAATGAGTAAAATTTGCAACAATACGTAGAAGGAATGAAGAGTTATTCAAGCCATCACAAAGTTTATGGGTGAGCATTCGAATAATTTCAAAGATTTTGGTTAGAATGACTCCATGAAAACTCAATAGAGCGAAACTAAGGCACAGAGCTAAAATCCAATTGATTGTAAAGTAGGGAGGATAAAGGGAAACCTTAGGGTTTCAATCGTAATAATACCGCTTGACAGAAGGACGGGGAGCCATTTGATCACAGATTCAACAACGTGGAATACAGTTGTAAACTAGAGTAGAAAAACACCGAAACTACGGTGATAAGATACTAAAATCTCAATGTACAACTACAACATTAAACCAATACAGCTCACAATTTTCCATAAACGTTAAAACAATTAAAATCCCTACGTTGGGAAAAACGTAAAGGTCACTTTCCAGATTTTATGTGTGGGTCATAAAATAAAATCCTCATGGAGATTTGAATCACAAGAAAGGCCTACGTTTCATTAGGCAGGAATGGGAAAATGCATACGTAGAAAAGAAAAGGTTTTATAATCTGCATATCATAGTGTTGAAACATTTAACGTAATATGAGTTAACATTAAATTAATTGATATGGTGAGAAGGTTTAACCATACAAATTAGAGAAGCGTTAAGATTATATTAATGCTTGAACTATACAATATGATGAAATCTTAAGAAAGGGTTATGAGACATACATTTACCCAAAGCCCTTTTCCATAGGTGTAAAGATTAATACAACCTAGTGTTATGCAAATGAAGCATATAAAAATGATAAATTAAAAAAAGAAAGTTAGATTATAAAGAGGGGGGCATATAAACGTATATAGGTTATGATATAGTATGGAATATCATGCCGATTATTTATAACTTTTTAACATTTATAACATGTTAATTTTATGACAATGATTTATAATGTGGAGTTATGAAAAGTTGGGAATGAAACATACGTTTCTCACTCTTAACCATATATATATATATATATATATATATATATATATATATATATCATATAGAATTATGAATGGGTTATATTTTAATACCCAATGATATATTATGGTAAATTAAGATTAAGTATGTGAATAGATATACATTAATAGTGGGTAATATTAATGTATTATTACTCATGGTAAGTGTTCAAATATCCTAAAGGAGAATGGTAAAAGAAATAGGATATGCAAAGTGTAATATATATATATATATATATATATATATATATATATATATATATATATATATAGTTTGTATAAACTATATATTTATGTTATGACAACATGAAATAAAGTGGGACAAAATTTTGTTAATCGGTATAGAAATTAAGATGAAGATCATGCATATTGGATTGAGTAGTAAAACATTCTAGGGTGCAAACCGATATAATTATACATAATAAATTCACAACAGCTACACACAGAAACAAATTCCTGTAAGTGAAATCTGTAGAATGATACTTTTCTGACTATAATAAAAGACAACAATGTCAAGAAAGAAGCAAATAATTATTACTATAATTAGAAAGAAAAATTGTGGTAAGTGGAGTTGTTACACTACTGATCTAAAAATTCTAAAGTGAGATACATTTACCTTTTTTTCATCCCATGATTTTTGAGGTACTGTATATTGGATAATGGTCATTGGAGATCTGTTTAGAACATATAGTGTTGTCGAAACTACTTTATTCCAATCATCATTTGACAACTTCTTCTCACGAAGCATACATCTAGTCATGTTCATGATTGGCTATTTTTTCCTTTTTGCAACTCTATTATCTTGTGGATTATATCTTCTTGTGTTCTATATGATGATTATTTTCTGTTAAAAAAAATCTTTGAAGTGATTGGAGTTGTATTCTCCTCCTCTGTTGGATCTGAGTACTTTCAAAAGCTTTCCACTCTGTTTTTCTAATTATGCTTTGAACTCTTTAAATTTTGAGAAAGTATCTTATTTATTTTTGAGAAAATACACCAATATATTCCTATTGTAATCATCATTGACGGTGAGAAAGTAAACACTACCATCAATGGAATTTTTCTGCATTGAACCACATATATATTTATGGACTAGCTCTAAAGGCTCTTTTTATCTAGAGGAAGGTGTCAGAAAGCTATCTCTTTCATGTTTTTCTAGAACACAAATTTCACAATTACAGTGTTTTTTATTCATAACAGGTAGACCAATGACAATCGAATGCTTTTGAAGAAGACCTAAAATTTTGAATGGGATGTGGCCATACCTATAATGCCAAAGTTGAGACTCATCTATTCTTGAAACATTGTGGGAAAAATACTATGAGATATTTCGACTTCTAAGAGTCAAAGGAAAAATCCTATTTTTGGTTTTTTCAACTCTTTCTAGCAGTCTTCTATTGTGTATTTTGTCATAGATATAACATGTGTTCCCTTGGAATATTAAATCATAACAATTCTCCATCAATTGACGTACACCAATGAGGTTATGCTTTATATTTGGAACATAATAAACATCAAGTATGTATTTTTGTTGATTTTGTTTGGTAAGAACAGGGACAATACCTTTTTCTTTAGCTTTAATACATGAACGATCTCCAAGGGTAGTTTTTGATGTTGTGGAAGCATCGAGATAAGAAAGAAGATTCTTTTTACTTGTCATATGATTGTTGCAGCGAGTATCCAACAATTAAATATCCTCGCTATGAGTGTGTTCGGAAACGTGGCGAGAAATAAACATTGTCTCATGGGATTCTCCCCCATTGTTGGAGAGATGGACACTCCCTCTTTGTTGATCTGACTCTTTCTTTCTGAATTCATGTTCATAATGCCCAAATTTCTTGTAGTAGTAGCATTGAAAATTAGATTTTCTCCATGTTCTGTTTCTCCGAGCTTGTTTTTGTGGAGGTATCCATTGCTCTACTACATGATAGTTTTCAGAAATGCCTCCACCTCTCTTTTTTTTGCCTCTATATCCTCTGTCTCTACCTCTTCCAAGAGAGAGATGTACTTTGAAATATTTTTCCATGGAGTCTTATGACAAGGTGAGTCTTATCTCGTATGCCAGAAGTGATCTAGTCAACAATTTTACTCAGAAAGTTGTAAAATATTTGGATTCGAGAATGGTTATTATAATCATGTCATATTTCTTGTGTAGGATTCAAATAGTTTTTTCAATAATATTCTGATCTATAATGATTTCACCAATGAATTTGATCTGATTGACTATTTCTATGAATCTAGTCATGAACTAATCCACATTATCTGTGTCATTTATCTTCAAGGTTTCGAATTTTGCTCTCAATGTCTACAATATAATTTTATTCACTCTATCATTACCTTGATACAGAACCTTCAAAATATCCCAAACTTATTTTATTTTTGATGTGCTGGTTATCTTGTCTAAGATAGAGTCACCAACCAAGTTTTGTATCAAACATTTGGCTCTTTGCTCATTCCTTCCTAGCTCTGGAACATATATCCTTTGATTATTATTCATGGCTGCTAATTGTTCTTGGATCGGCTATACATAACCGTTCAGAAAAATATCCAAATCTCATATTTTTTTCTAAAGAAAGTCGGGGTGTGTGGCAGGAGCTAAAATACACCATTTTTTTTTATTGGGGACACACGTCTTTTCAATCAAAAGAATTTCTCTAACAAGTTTTCTAAAAAAATTTTATTAAAAAAAAAAAGTCCTTTTACTTTTTGTGCATATATATGCTTTTGTTTGCCTTGGTGCTCGGTGTGAAATTCGAGGTTGTTTTTTTTAATACAAATCGACTTTGTCTGCGGAAGTTTTTTTCAAAAGAAAATCTTGCCACTTTCGATTTATTTGACTTTCGTTTGAGTGGATCAACGGTCTTATCTGAGATAATTACCTGCTTCATCTTTTTTTCCTTCTCGACTTTTTAGTCTCTTATGCTCTCTCTCAAGCCTTATGGGAGAGCCTTAAGGCTCGAGCCTTATGGGACATGAACCTCTGATATCATCAAAAAAAATGATAATAAAAAAGTGGAGTAGATATTTTTCTTCATAATATTTAAATTAATAAAAAACATAAACCATAAATGGCTAGAGTGGAAATGATATTAATATATCAAGAAAAGAGAAGGTGGTGTTATGCCTATTCCATCAATCATGGCCAAAACTAGGAAAGATCAAGAAATGGATCACAAAAATAGATCTCATAAATCACTTTCTCGACATGGCCAATACCAAGAGAGATCAATAACCGATCGTTCTATTAACTATGTGGATATCCCTTTTATTATTATTATTCCCATGCCCTTGGAAAGGAAAACGACAGGATCAATCCCTCCCAACTAAAATCTTTGTTGCTTTGTCTAGTGGAATATGTAATACAAACCTTTACATACTGGAAATAACAAATTTATATGTCTGGGGATTAAATTACTCGGAATTTTACTTTACTAGCAGGGTTTATTTAAAAATAATAATTCTTCTCATATTAGATGAAATGAATGAATCCACTATAGTAGAAATCATGGGCGAGTTGTAAGCTTAAATAACAATTCTATAATGCGGAATAAAATAATCAAAAGATAAAATTTAATGCCCAATAAATCATACCTGCAGCCATTGATGCTACTCACACTCATAATTTATTTTGTATGCAAAGCTTCCGGGCTACTTCACTATATAAAAAATCTGCATGAACTTCCAAGCTCTGCTGACTCTAACTTGATGGTGTAAAACTGAAGGGATTGAGTTAGTGAGCTTGGGGACCAAACAGAAGTATTTATAGCCAAGCTCCCCTCAAGCTTCTGTTGGCTATGTGTCAAGTGTTCCAAAAATCATGGTAGAGAACTGCAGTGGGAGTAATGGACCACTTCAGAAGCTCCCAACAAGAAAATTAATTAACTGAAGTTGATTTCTGTAATTTAAGGAAATGGCTGCAGTTGGTTTCCAGAAATAATTAATTGCAGTTATTTCTAGAAATAATTGGACGTTGGGAGAGGGAGCGTAACATTCTCCCACTTGGTCCATACTTCCAAAATTAATATCTCATCTTAAAACCCACTGATAATCTGCATTAAGTAATAGATACATGAATCATGTCGATAAGTCCTCTAATGACAAGTATTATCTTCCATGTATAACTATGTATTTATTTCTATTAAAATTTATGTGGCAAAAATTTCTTAATGAATAAACCCTATGTTTATTCTTGGTCCTACACAGATCAATTCTTTGAAATCAAATTAAGGTGCACATAAATATGAGAAAAACATCACAATAATTAATAATTTCATTAAAAATAACATTGTTCATACAATGAGAAATTACATAATGGAACCAAGTCCCATATTCATTACATGATCCTTGAATTTAAATGATGGCATGCCCTTATTCAAAGGATCAACGATCATTAACTCAGTGCTAACGTGCTCAATGACCACTTTATTTTCTTTAACATGTTCCCTTATAGTTAAATACTTAATGTCGATGTGTTTATTTCGACTCCCACTTTTGTTGTTCTTAGCCATAAAAACAGGAGCTGAATTGTCGCAATATATTCTCAATGGCTTAGAGATAGAATCCATAATTCTAATCCCAGAAATGAAACTCTTAAGCCATACACCATGTAAAGTAGCATCAAAACAGGAGATGAACTCAACTTCCATAGTGGAAGTGGCAATGAAGGTCGTCTTGGCACTCCTCCATGATACAGCTCCACCGGCCATCATAAAAATGTATCGTGATGTTGATTTGCGTGAATCAACACATCCAGAAAAGTCAGAATCTGAGTAGCCAATTACTTCCAAATTGTCTGTCTGTCTATACATAAGCATGTATTTTTTGGTTCCTTGAAGGTATCTTATTACTTTCTTTGCAACTTTCCAGTGGTCTAAACCTGGATCACTCTGATATCATCCCAACATTCCCACAACAAATCAAATGTCAGGCCTTGTGCAAACTTGAGCATACATTAGGCTTCTGACAGCAGAAGCATATGGAATGTTCTTCATTTGTTCCCTTTCAAAGTCGTTTTTCAGGCATTGGTTCAAACTGAACCTATCACCCTTCATAATGGGAGCGACACTTGGTGAATAATCCTTCATCCGAAATATCTCTAAAATTTTATTAATATAGGTTTCCTGAGACAGACCTGAGATGCCTCGAAATCTGTCTGTATGGATCTTAATGCCAATGAAATAAGATGCCTCACCCATATCCTTCATATCGAAATTTTTAGAGAGAAATTATTTCACCTCATGTAGCAAACCCTTATCATTGGTTGCTAGCAAAATGTCATCCATATAAAACAAGAAAATAGATTTCACTCCCACTGACTTTCAGGTATATACATTCATCCATAATGTTTTCTACAAAACCAAAAGAAGAAATTACATTATGAAATTTCAAATACCATTGGTGGGATGCTTGTTTTAATCCATATAATGATTTCTTGAGCTTGCAAACCAATTTCTCACCATCACTAGAGGAGAATCCTTCAGGTTGTTTCATGTAAACCTCTTCCTCTAGATCTCCATTGATAAATGCCATTTTCACATCCATTTGGTGCAACTCCAAGTCAAAATGGGCTACTAATGCCATCATAACACGCAAGGAATCTTTCTTAGATAAAGGAGAGAAAGTCTTCGTGTAATCGATTCCATCTTTCTGAGTGAATCCCTTTGCAACAAGTCTTGCCTTGTATCTCTCAATGTTCAATGAGTATTTCTTTGTCTTAAAGACCCATTTACATCCAATGGATTTTGCACCATTAGGAAACTCGACAAGATCCCAGAATTCGTTACTCTTCATAGAATTCATCTCTTCCTTCATGGCATCGTACCATAATTCTGATTCTTTGCAACTCATGGCTTGTGAAAAAGACTCGAGATCATTTTCGGCTCCAATGTTGTAGTCAGATTCTTGCAGATACACAACATAATCATCAGGAATTGTTGATCTCTTTGGTCTAGTAGATCTTCTTAATGTTGTACCACCATCTTCCTGAGAAGTAGGTGGTTCAACTCGTTGTTCAAAAATTCTTGGCAATTCTTGAACTATCTGATATACTGGAATGTCGTCAGCAACTTGTGGAACTTCAACAATTGGTTGTTCAACACCAGTTTGTACTTGAGGGGTGCTATTAAAAATAACCAATCTATCACTTGAGGTGGAAGGTTGAGATATTGAATGATCCTTCTCAAAAACTATGTTCCTCGTTTGATCGCTCCCACTGATCAAGTCTTTTTCAAGAAAATTTGCATTTCTTGATTCCACAATCCTAGTGTTCCGAGATGGATAATAAAATCTATAACCTTTATACCTTCCAGCATATCCAATGAAATACCCACTAATGGTCCTTGGGTCCAGCTTCTTCTCTTGTGGATTATATGTTCTCACTTCAGACGGGCATCCCCAAACGCGCATATGTCGCAAACTCGGTTTCCAACCTTTCCATAATTCAAATGGAATTGTAGGAACAACCTTGGTTGGAACTCGGTTTAATATATACACTGTCGTCTTAAGTTCTTCAATCCACAAGGATTTAGGAAGATTGGAGCTGCTAAGCATACTCCGCACCATGTCCAATAATGTTCGGTTTCTTCTTTTTGCTACACCATTCTGGTCGGGTGAACCAGGCATGGTGTATTGGGCAACAATCCCATGCTCTTGAAGAAATTTTGTGAATGGCCCAAGTGCTGGTCCATCTTCTATGTATCTACCATAATATTCTCCACCTTTATCTGATCTCACAATTTTAATTTTATTGCTGCATTATTTCTCTACTTCAGCCTTAAAGATCTTAAAGGCATCTAATGCTTCGCTCTTTTTATGAAGCATGTAGAGATACATATATCGTGAGTAATCATCTATAAAAGAGATGAAGTATCTCTGACCATGTGAGTCCATGTCTGGACTAAATATATCAGTATGTATGATCTCTAATATGTCTGAACTCCTATTGGCATCTTTCTTTGACTTGTTGGTCTGCTTTCCCTTTATGCAGTCCACACAAGTCTCAAAATCAGTAAAATCTAGAGTATTAAGTACCCCTTCATTTACCAATCTTTTAATTCTTTCTATGGAGATATGACCTAGTCTTCGGTGCCATAATTTAAAGGAATTTTCATTAATAACACATCTTTTAGTGCCAGTGTGAACATGCATTGAATCATAAGTGACATTGTTTTGTAAATTAATGCAGTAAAGACCATTAGACAAAATACCATTCCCAACACAATCAGATTTTTAAAATAAATTGAAGGATGTTTCTGAAAAGTTAAAGGAATATCCAAAAGGTACAAGCTTTGAAACTGAAATCAAGTTTCTACAAAACTTGGTACATAAAAGGTCTTTTCTAATTCTAAAACAAAGCCACTACTTAAATTTAAATAGCATGTTCCTATAGCTTGCACATGCGAGCCCATCTTATTTCTTCATAAGATGCTTTGCTCACTGCCCACTAGCTTCCTTAGGTTTTGCAAACCCTAAAAGGAATTCGAAATGTGAATTGTTGATCCAGAATCAATCCACCAGGTGTTAATATTGACATTAACCATATTAGATTCATAAAAAAAAAACAAGATTGGATTACCTTTGTCCGCAAGCCATTTCTCAAATTTGGCGCATCCTTTCTTCATGTGGCCCTTCTTTTTACAAAAGAAACACTTATAATTCTTCATGATATCAGCTTGGGGAGGTATTTTACTTTTCCCTTTCCGATTGGCTTGAGATTTTCCCTTTCCTCGTGTTGCTAGCATTGCACTTTCTCTCATTTCCATCACCAGTCTCTCTTCCTCTTGAACACACATGGTCATGAGTTCATTAATTGACCATTTATCCTTATGTGTGTTGTATGAGATTTTGAAGGGTCCGTATTGGTGCGGAAGGGTGTTCAGGATGTAGTGCACTAGGAAAGACTCTGATATTTCAACCTCCAGTTTCTTCAATTGAGCCACAGTGTCCCTCATTTGCATGATGTGCTCGCGCACACCTTTCACACTGGTGAGCCTTAGGGATGATAACTTCATGATTAGGGTGCTTGCTAGTGCCTTGTCTGAAGTGACGAATTGATCATCAATGGATTTCAGCAAGTCTTGAACCTTTTCATGCTGATCAACGGAACCATAAATACCAGCTGAAATTTTAGTCTTAATGAACATCTGCTCAGGCGATTAGATCGTTCCCATCGTTCATAAAGCATAATGTCTGCTGCAGTGCTGGTATTAGTGAGTTTCGGTGGTTCATCTTTCCTAATAGCATAGTCTATGTCCATCCACCCCAAATGAAGGAGAACTCTCTCCTTCCAAACCTTATAGTTATCTCCCTTAAGTTCAGGGATATCAGAAAAAATTTTAGAGAAATTTACAGGTTGTAAAACTGCATAAAATTAAAAATCACATGCTTATGTTAAAATTGAGGAATAAATAAAATTTCATGCTTTACCAATGTAAATCATGCTTTAAAATTGAATCTAATGACATAAAAATTGTCTGTGGACTAAATTTTCAATTCAAGTAGATTCAGTTATTCTTTATGACATAATTTATCAAATTATTCACTTAATTCATAATTCTAAGAGTATATTATGATTATAATTTGATATAAATTCTATCTTAGTTTTGAACTTTATGATAAAACTATTAATTCATAACTCCTGTGGGTAAGTTATGAATATTTTATCCTAATTAATTAAATAAATATAACAAAAATTCTTGTGGGATAAAATTTATTATAATTAGTATAATTAATTAGAATTAATGTCTAAATATTCTTTATGTGATCCTAATCAATCATAATATATAATTTTATTTAATTAGAGATGTTGTGGCTATGCTCTAATCAATTAAAATTATATGGATCACTAGACATTATTTACATAAAAATTAACTTGATATGAGAATAATGATAATTTGCATAAATAAAACTAAAATATTCATGCATAACACTTAACGATGGGTCTCGTATACTGATCCAAAATATCATGTTTTAATTAAAGAAGAAATAATTAATTCATGCAAATTAAATTGGACAGGAATTATCCAAATTGCATATAATTAAACTAAATAAATATTATAAGCATGAAAATTGAGCAAAAATTAGACATATTTCTAAATAAACTTTAATTCATAAAATTCTCAAAATATGACATTTAGCCAAACATGTCTATAATCACCAAGGAAGAGATAAAAATTTCTCTGATACCAAATGTAAGATTAAATAACAATTCTATAATGCGGAATAAATACTTAAAAAGAATCGAAAGATAAAATTTAATGCCCAATAAATCATACCTCCAGCCATTGATGCTACTCACACTCAAAATGTATTTTGTATGCAAAGCTTTTGGGCTGCTTCACTATATAGAAAATATACAAGAACTTCCAAGCTCTGTTCACTCTAACTTGATGGTGTAAAACTGAAGGGGATTGAGTTATTGAGCTTGGGGACCAAACAGAAGTATTTATAGTCAAGCTTCCATCAAGCTTTTGTTGGCTATGTGTCAAGTGTTCTGGGGATTGAGTTATTGAGCTTGGGGACCAAACAGAAGTATTTATAGTCAAGCTTCCATCAAGCTTTTGTTGGCTATGTGTCAAGTGTTCCACAAATCATGGTAGAGAACTACAGTGGGAGTATTGGACCACTTCAGAAGCTCCCAACAAGAAAATTAATTAACTGCAGCTGATTTCCATAATTTAAGGAAATGACTGCAGTTGGTTTCCATAAATTAAGGAAATGACTGCAGTTGATTTCCAGAAATAATTAACTGCAGTTATTTCTAGAAACAACTGGCCGTGGGGAGAGGGAGTGTAACACAAGTTTTTTTAACCAAGTAGGTTTTGAACGCCACCTATATGGTGAGCCAAATTTAGAGGGAATAACCAATCGCTAGTGTTTGAGAAAAGTAATATCCTCAATCTATATTTTTTTTGGTTTGCTATAGGGATTTGCTACCTTTATCATTTCCACGTTGTAAGCATTGTCTTTACATGCATCCATGGTTGAAATGTTTAGGAAGTTGCACATTGTGGCTACAAGTACTCTTTTTATGACTTTAGGTCTACAATCTGGCTTACATGGAGATTTCCTCTGGTTATGCTTTAGAAATAAAAGGTTATTGGAAAGTGTGTGTAAGTTAAATAAATCTTTCATCTTCTTCAATGCATCATGAGCAACAACCAACACAATAGCTTTGTTGTTCACATTTCTCTAGATAACTAGTTCTTTATCAATGTCTCGCTGACAAACACATTGACAACTTCTCCTTCACAGACAACTTTCCATAATTCATTGAAAATAAAAATGTACCTTATCTTTCTCAACCATTTATTGTAGTTAGTTTAGTTTTCTAGTGAATATTACACAAACTATGAATATGAGAGAGTGAATCATTTATTGTTCTTTACATTGCTAGTGAATATTACACCAACTATGAAGATGAGAGTGAATCTTATGTCCGTGGTTCTAGGCTGCTACAATATTACGCAATGAACCTAAACCTCACAAAACTTTTAACAACTAGAAGTTAAAAAAAAAAAATGGAGGGAAAGGTGTACTAAGCACACATATTCCACCCGGATTGATGACCATGCTTCAGCTTTGTGTGGTAGTTGGATTCCACACAAATTATTTTAGATTCCCTACAAAGTATTTACAACAACATGAAAAGTCAACAATGACACGTAGCGAATTGAATACCAATAATAGACACGTATCCAGGTTTCAAAGTGCAAATCGCAAATTAGCAATAAGATCCATGGTTTCGACACACCATTCCAAATATAAATTGAATTAGGATCCCACTATTTACAATAAAATGACAATGTAGTTCGAATTTCTGGATTAGCTCTGTCTCTTAATGTGCAACAATGATATCACTTCACATTTGTTGCTTTACCGTTGCACGTAGCACTTGGACAGATTTAAAACGGGTTCCAAAGTTCGCAAGGACAATATGCAGCTCTGCAAACTCAGTTAGAGAATTAGAAAGCGAGCATAAACACTATTCGATGGAAAAGGAAAAGGAGTTTGGAATGATTACGCAGCTTTGCAATTTCGGCTACAGAATTAGCGAGCAAGCAGAGGTAGAGACAGAGCCCTCATTTTGATGAAGGGCAGCGGCTTCTCTGTGGGGTTCATTGACAATGACAACGAGAGGCTCGAGATTAAAGCTGTTCTCACAAAGGACGATGAGAATGAAGAGGGTGGAGGCGTCAAGACCTGTCTGCAACGCATGTGCAGCTCTGATAATGCACGTCAGGCTCACGATTTTGATAATTTATGAGGTTATTAATATTTATGGAGTTATAGTTTTATTAATGTATTTGGTAGTATATGCTAGTTATTATTGGATTTAATCAAATATAAAATTTAATAATGAGATGAAATTATAATTCCAGAAATATTAATTGCCACGAGTATAGCGGTCAAAACTCTTATGTATTAATAAAGTTATAACTCCAAACATATTAGCTGCCACAGGTATGGTGATCAAGACCCTTATGCATCCCAAAGAACTTTGACAAACCAGAATAACAGCCAAAATAGACAGACAATTAGTGAAGTAGTTCTAATTTGTGATTCTTAAGCCCAACACAATCAAACACTAAAGCTAAAATTTATAAATTTCTAAAAATTTCTAAAATTTCCATTTTTCAGGTCAAAGATTTGTACCTTGACGCAACACAATCAAGTGCTAGAAAAACTAAAAGCAAATAACACACGCTTAAATTTATCAACTTGTAAAATTTCCATTTGTGAGGTCGAGGAAATCTAATTTGTGATTCTTTCACTTAACACAATCAAACATTAAAAACAAATAACACAAATAGAAACTTATCTTAAAACTTATATTTAAGATTAAAAAAATTATATATATAAAATTATAATTGTAATATAGTAAACAAATCGTTTAACTTATATAATTTCAAGTTATTTTGTTGTTTAAAATATAGTTTTAAGAAAATTCAAGTTTTTAAAATTTTTGTTAGATTTTTATTAAAAATTAGCTAATATAATTTCAAGATATTTTGTTGTTTAAAATACTATTTTAAATGCATAAATGAATTTTGTACTCTAAAAAATTCATGGACACTCATAGATTAAACAAATTAAACTCAAAAAAACTCAAATTTTAAAAAATCTCTCTTAGATTTTTATTAAAATTGACCAAAAATTCATTGTGAAAGAAATCATTTCATTTATGAATTAGACTAAACCATAAAAAAATAAAATAATTATTTATACATTTATTAACAAGATGTATTTATAAATATATTAGAAACTCAAATATTATTAAAACATAAAAAAATAAATATATTAAAAAACTAGATTTATAAATATATAATATCATTCTTATATATTACAATATATTTATCTAATCAATCTATATTGTAATAGTTTCTTTATTTAATTATTAAAGTTTATTTTTAATTTCATTGAATATTGATAAAACTTCTCAAAATTTATATTAGTTAAATTAAACTTTTCAATACATTAGTTTAATAAAAATAACAAATATTTTTTATAAATTTATTTTATTTTTACAAAATAAACATTTTTATATTCCAATACTCATAAATCCCAACATTTCACATCACCTTTAATAACTATGATATATAAAATATGTATTACATTTTCATCCATAAATAAACATTTCATATATATATATATATATATATATATATAATAAGAAGTATATATATATATATATATTATACTTCTTATATATATATATATATATATATATAGATATAATTTTAACAAATAAAAGAAAAAAACACGGAATTTTATAATTGATGGACATGGATTGTATCTAAAACTATTAGACATGAATTTATTCTCTTCCTACCACTATGGGTGACGTGATATATCACCGTTATAGTGGTTAGGCCTTTGCCATTGTTCAATGTTTAGTTTGGTGACGCATAACGTATTTTTTTTTGTTGTTGTTGCCGTTGTTCAGTGTTTAGTTTTGCAATCGAGATCATCAATATATCTTCATTATAGTGGTAACATATAATGTATCACATTGTGGTTTTCATTATTTAATATTTTAGTTTTTTAATTTATGTTATCAAAATTATAGTTAAAATCATTTTTTAATTATAACTTTTGGGGTTTCAATATGATATTTGTTATCTCGACATGATATTAATATAAATTATATTAAAATTTATAAATTATAAAAGTTATTATTTTAAATATGTATAAAATAATGTAATTTGAAATATTTATAATATTTTGATAGGTGTTAAAATAATTTATAATTTATTAATTTAAATATAAGTTGTACATTTATTAAAAAAATATTTTTTTAAATAGCATATAAGTTTAATTATTGCATCATTAATATTAATTATAAATGGTATTAAAATTAAATTATTAAAGAAAGAAAAATATTTATAACTGAATAAGATTTTATTTTTAATAAAAACTATATTAAAATATAAATAAATAATAAAATATATAATAAATGTGAAAATATGTTATACTTATATTAGTTATATTTTGATGATGATGACGACGATGGTTAACGTCTATTGAGACCAATATTTGGTCTATCGGTGCTAAAGAAAAGAGCTATTTCGTTTGATTTAAGATTTTATTCCTATGCTCAAAAAGACTAGAGAGAAGCCTCGTGAGCTCACTATAATTTTGACATCTTAAAAGGCTAGGAAGGTTAGTGTTGCAACAAAGATTATGAAATTGAACTCTAATGTGGTTGTACGCAGGGCACTCTAAGAGGAAGTGATTTTCATCCTTGATGTTCATATTGTCACAAAGATGGAAGATCCTTTCCATCCATGGTGTTTTAGGAACTGTCCAACGACCTATTTCACTATGGAGCTCATAAGAGTTCATTCTAATCTTGGCTATATTAATTTTCTTCTTTGATCTAGTTAAAACAGAGAGATACCTTTGATCTTCTAGGGTGGGTTGATGACCTCCTTATAATATCTTAATTTTCTTTTAGCTAGTAGATCTTTATCATACCACATTTTTTCTTTGAACTTGGAAGTAACAATTTTTTTATTGTTATTAATGTTTTGCGATGCAACATTCTCGTTGATCTCCCAGTGGTTTAACCAGGCCCTCGTGTCTTTATACCAACCTCGTTTAAGCCTTAAGTGGTTTTGGCTGGAATTTAATGCTAGCTTAGGAAGTTTATGGTCTCCTATGCTATTGAGCTTGTGCTTGTACAATAGAAGCCTAGTCATAGCTAGGCTCTCGATAGGGGAAAGACCCACTTCTATAAGGAGAATAGGATAGGGTGTATTGTTTTTAATTTTAAGGTTATACGTTATAAAACACTTATAGATTTTCTCAATCTTTCTCTAGGATTCTCTAGAGATGTTGCAACCCCAAACCTCACATCCATATAAGATAACGGGGGTGACTAAATTTTCAAAGAAGAACTTCTTTCTATCCCACATGACGAGGTTTGTCGTTTTACAATTATTTTCAAGACCAAAATAAGCTTTCCACCCCCCACTAATCCTTTTCTGAATGCTATAGTTCCATTTGAGCTTGTGATGAATATGAATTCTTAGGTACTTGTAAGAAGACACTTCCTCCAAGTTACTATTGTCATACATAAAATTAGCGTAAGTGTCCTTGTTGAATTTGATAATCATAACTTTTGTTTTTCAGTGTTAACAGACATACCCATGGTAGAGCAGAAATCCTTAAGAAGTCTAAGTTGCATCCTTAAGAAGTCTAAGTTGCTTATGAAGATCAGATGGGCACCTTGCGAGAAGAACAATATCGTCAGCATAGAGAAGAAGGATGATGACTATCCCAGATAAGATCGTGCGAGCACATCCTGCTTCCTCTAAACAACCTTCTAGCTTGTCAATGTAAATGCCAAATAGGGTAGGAGAGAGGGGGAAACCTTGTTTAAATCCGATATTACGCTTAATATATTTCGATATTACCTTCTATATTTTTCTTTCTTTAATAATTTATAATTGAATAAGATTTTATTTATAATAAAAATTATGTTTAAAAATAAATAAATAATAAAACATATAATAAATGTGAAAATATGTTATAATTATATTAATTATATTTTAATCGGATCTTAATCATATATATATAATTTATTAAAGTAATATTTCGTTATAAAATTATTCCTTTATCAATTTTTTTTTTAATATCATGGTGGGAATTAAAGCATTGAATTAACATTTAGGAGTGTGTTAACACGACACCTATCCAAAACTTCGTTGACAAAACTATTTTTTTATCATTATATAAAACATGTATTTCTTTTTAAAATAATTTACATTAACTAAATTTTAAAGTAAATAAATTTTGTCAATATTTAAAAATAAGTAAATGTTGAAAACAAAGTGATATAAATAACCCATAATATAGAGAATCTTTAATCAATTTTTTTTTTATTTAATTTAATTATTTTTTAAAATAATGTAAATAAATTTATTAATAAATAAGTTATTTTATCTTACTTAATTTATTTATAAATACAATCTTTTCAACAATTTAGTTTAGTTGACTTTCAGCTAACTTCATTTTAATCCAATATTTATCCAATTTATTTATGGGTTAAAAAAATGAAAATCCAAGGTTGATAAAACAAAATCTTTCACTGACGCATAGAAAAAGAAACTGAAACTTTCAACATTATTTCGGCCAAATTTTAAAAGAAATCAGGACGACGACCAAAAAAAATACTACGCATTTGTGCTGATTAAAAAAAACGAAGGATTTTGAGTGCTTTAATTGGACGGTTAATGAGCTTGACTATTGATTTCATTAGACGAGATTGCGAAGTAGAATTTCTCTATTCGTGCCTTTAGCGTTATGTTTTACATAAGTTTATGATTGTTTGTAGCGGTCATATTTAGAAGAAGAATTTTTAAGTGTAATAATTCATTGGTTTAACTCAATGACACCGAAATTGTTTATGAAATGATTAGCTTGCCAACCGTGTTCACTCTTAATCTCATTTCCAGCCAATTTACCAAAGATTAGTGATTAGAAATAAGTGTTATAAGTAAACAGATGGTCTAAATTAACCTCTTTCTAAATCACTCTTTAAGAGTTCTAACAGGAACTTAAATGTTTACACGATGAAATTTAAGGTTTTAAATTTTTCCACCAGCCACTTTTCACGTGTCAAAATTTTCCCCAAGCCGTGTGAAATACAATTGATTACTTTGCCGAAAAAAGTTATGTAGAATGTACAATTCAAGCCAGTCAAGGCACGACATGCATGTAGTGTGGTATATTGTTCGTTATTGTTGGAATATTGAAAATTTTAGAACAAACAGTGGAGAGAGTAATACTTTCCTCTTGTAACACATAGAAATCAAATTTTTCACTCACAGGAAACAGAGTTTCAACTCAAAAAACAAACTTTTATTTCATAAAAAAAATCTGTTACAAATTCTTCCTCTAATAGAGGGATTCAAAAAAAAACGTGACTACTGCTATCACACAGTGCATAGAGAAGTCCTCACTGTCTCTCAAAAGAAACTCTTTGTCTCTCTGGACAAATACGCTGCTGTGTATTTTAAATAACGCACTGTTGTGCAAAAAATGATTATGTTCTGTTTAAAACAAAACAACAATATATTTGCCTCACGGGCCTTTACATTCTATATGCGTCGCGCATATAATAAAACATAAATCATAAAACATATATGCATCGGCGCCGCATTTTAAAACATAACACGCGACCATTTAAAATTGTGATTGCGCGATGTTGTGATGTTGCGATGCAATCGCATTGCAAAAATCTGGCGGAACATTCTTATGGCGGAAAACTCTTTGCGATATTGCGATTTTTGATCGTACGATGGTGCGACAACGCATCGCGAATTTCAACTGTAGTAAGATATATGACATGCGATTGTGCGATCGTGCGATGGCACGATCCGCGATCGCATTGCGGTTTAACGGCGGTGACATATGGCAGAGGTAACACAATGAATATGCGATATTGCGATGGTGCGATGGTGCAATGGCGCGACGATCGCACATCGCAAACTTCCATATCAACAAGACATTAATACTTCAACAACTTGCGATCTTGCGATTTGCGCTAAAGTGGTGGGGACCACTTGTCCTGTCTTTTCAAAAATAAAGTCTTCCGTCTGTTTTAAACAAATTTCTTCATTCTGGTTGTTGAGGGCTTTAAACACCCGAAAATACTGTATTAATTAAATCTGTTCTTCTGTGCTATGAAGCCATGAAAGTCTTCATTCCTCTGCCCTGTTAATAAAAACGGCTACCGCCTTTGATAAAATATCAAAGGGGTCAAATCCCATTTGTTTTTTACTACACCTGTGGAGCTTTCCAATCCTTTTGCGATTTTCATTAATTTAAATGGCAATCGCCTTTGCATAGGTTTCAGTGTGCCGCTTATATTTTACTTTTGCAATTACTGCTGATTGACTTCAGAAGTTGGAATTAATTTCCAACACTCCCCCTTAATTTCAACTGCTGGGTTTTTCTGCATACCCAGGCATTTCCTGAAATGTTCAAAGCTTTTCTGCGCAAGTGGCTTTGTGAAAATATCTGCAAATTGATCTTCTGTTCTGCAATGTTGCAAAACTATCTCACCATTGTTAACCAATTCACGTATGAAGTGAAATTTGGTATCAATGTGCTTTGTCATTTTATGAAAAACTTAATTTTTAGACAATGCAATAGCTGAGCTATTGTCACAATAAATCACTATGCCTTTTACTTGTTCTTGGCATAAACTTCTCAACATTTTTCTCATCCAAACTGCTTGACACGCTATTGCTGTAGCTACCACATATTCCGCTTCTGTTGTAGACAATGCTACAATGGGCTGTTTCTTAGAAGCCCATGAAATGGCTCCTGAATCCATGTGAAAAGCATAACCGGAAGTACTCTTCCGATCATCAACACTTCCAGCCCAATCACTGTGAGTGTATCCAACTAAATCTAGACATTCTAAAGCAGTATAAAAAATACCAAACCTTTTAGTACCTTTAACATACCTCAGAATTCTTTTTGTTGTCTGCCAATGTGCATTTTTTGGCTTTTCCATGAATCTGGAAATCAAACTAACAGTATGTATTATGTCCGGCCTAGTTGCAGTCAAATACATAAGGCTTCTAACTATGATTTTGTATAAACTAGGATCAAAATCCTTGCTACTGTCCTCTCTGCTGAGTTTTAATCCCATCATTGTGGTAGTGATTGCTGCTTTGCATTCCTGCATGTTAAATCTTTCAAGCACCTCATTAACATACTTTGTCTGTGAGATAAAAATCTCATTTTCATCTTGTTCTACTTCTATTCCTAAGAAGTATCTCAACAAACCCATGTCAGTCATCTCAAATTCTTCTTTCATGACTGTTTTAAAATTTTCAATAAGGTAATCATCATTACCTGTGAAAATAACATCATCAACATATAACACTACAATCAACATTTTACCATCATTTTCATTGATGTAGAGGGTGGGTTCTCCCTCACACTTTTCAAATCCATTTTCTAGTAGATATGAATCTATCCTACTGTACCACGCTCTTGGCGCTTGCTTCAGCCCATAAAGAGCTTTCTTCAACTTGCACACTTTGTGCTCTTGGCCTTTCTTTTCATAGCCAAGAGGTTGTTCTATGTAAACCTCTTCCTTTAACACTCCGTTTAGGAATGCTGACTTCACGTCCATTTTATAAACATTCCACTCGTTTTGTGCTACTATGGACAGCACGACTCTCACTGTTTCGATTCTAGCAACCGGTGCGAAAGTTTCCTCATAATCTATCCCATGCTTCTGCTTATAATCTTTGACAACAAGTCTGGCCTTGTGTCTCTCTATTTTTCCTTCAGCATTACTTTTCGTCTTGTAGACCCATTTAACTCCAATGACATCTTTACCTTTTGGGAGTTCAACCAAATCCCAAGTCTTGTTTCTTTCTATGGCCTTTATCTCCTCATCCATAAGTTCTATCCATTTCTTATCCTTAATAGCTTCTTCGAAATGAACAGGTTCATCAACATGAAAATATAAAGCAAACAAAGAATTGATACCTTCATTTGCTATATCTTTTTCATAAATATCTTTCAAACTTCTAAATTTCTTACCTCTTTCAGTAGGTGTACAAATGCTTGAAGAAGCACTTGAATTTTCTCCTTGTGGTGTGCTTGGAGAAGAACTGTCATTTCTCCTCAAGGGTGTGCTCTGCTGCTCTTGTGTTGGTGCTGCTGTTTGGGGATGTATTTCAACCAACTCATCATTACTTTCATCATGAGGTAAACAATGTTTTACATTCACTATTTTCTCTATGCTTCCATCCCAAGCTTCCTCTTCAATAAATTGAACATCTCTACTCACAATAAACTTCTTGGTGGATGCGTTGTACAAGCGATAAGCCTTGGATTCCTCACTGTATCCAATGAAAATACATTTCTCCCCCTTGCTGTCCAATTTCTTTCTTAGCTGATCTGGAATGTGTGCATAAGCCACACATCCAAAAACCTTCATGTGTGTGACACTTTGCTTTTTGCCACTCCATGCCTCCTCCGGCACTTTGTTCATAACAGCTTTTGTAGGGCATCTATTCAAGATGTACGCTGCACAATGTACAGCTTCAGCCCAATAATCATTAGGAAAATGCTTTGCCTTTAACATACTCCTTGCAATGTCCATTATGGTTATGTTCTTCCTTTCAGCTACTCCATTTTGCTGCGAAGTATATCTAGTTGTAAACTGCTTATGAATACCATTTTCTCTACAAAAACATATAAAATCTTTAGAGATATATTCACCTCCTCTATCAGTTCTTAGGACTTGGATGTGCAGCCCACTATGGTTCTCAACAAGTGCTTTGAAATTGCAAAAAATTTCAAACACTTCACTTTTATTTTTCAAAAACTAAACCCAAGTTTTTCTTGTAAAATCATCTATGAATGTTAACACATAGTGGTTGCTTGTAAGCGATGGAGTTTGCATCGGTCCACACACATCTGAGTGGACAATCTCTAAGGGTGTTTTTTCCCTTGTGTTTTTCCCGGAAGGAAAACTTTCTCTGTGTTGTTTCCCCAAGATACAACCTTCACAAAGGTTTTCCGGTTTCTCTATCAATGGTAAACCACTTACCATTCCTTTTCTGTTCAACAAATTAAGACCTCCAAAGTTGAGATGTCCAAATCTCAAGTGCCATAACCAATTATTATCTTTTGGTTCGCTTTGGAAAGTCTCTTGTGCCACTGCTGATATTTTTTCATCATTCTTCAAGTCTGCTCTCATTCTAAGAGGGAACATCTTGTTCTTTGTCATCTTCACTTCAGCAATACACTGTTTGCTGGGTGGTTTATCCATGATGGTACAAACATCATCCTCAAAGAAAACATTATACCCCTTATGGACAAGTTTTCCAATACTTAATAGGTTACACTACATTCTTGGAACATAATAAACATCTGCTATGGATTTCTTTGCGCCTTTCCTTATTAAAACATTTACAATTCCTTTTCCCATAACAGAAACTTTGTTATCAGTTCCTAGTGTGACTTGTGACTGCACACTCTCATCTAACATAGAAAACATTTCTAAGTTTCCTGTCATATGGTTACTACAACCGGAGTCTAGAAACCATAAATCTTCATTCTTTTCTTCAGCCATATTACAAGCTAAAAACAAATTATTTTGGTTGACATTTTCTCTAGTGAAATTTGCACTAGTTTTACTTGCCATATCTTGCTGCTTCTTTCTACATTCATTAGCATAATGACCATATTTTTTACAATTGTAAAATTGGACATTGGATTTGTCATACCTCTGTCCTTGAGCATTTTGCTGACCACTTTGCTGGCTGTTGCCTTGGCCGTGGCTGTGATCTTGACTATTGAACCTTCCATGTGAATGCGAAGGGTTGTTCCTTCCACCTCTGTTTTGGCTTCTGCGTCTTCCTCTCTTGTTTCCTCTGCCTTGCCCACTTCTTCTTCCGAAAGACATCTGGGTCTTAAAGGCATGTTCCAGAGATGAGTTTTCACTTCTACCCAATCTCTGTTCATGGGTCATCAATGATGCATGAAGTTCATCCACTAAAAACTTTGTGAGATCCTTAGTCTCCTCTATGGTGGTGACAATCACATCAAATATTGAGGGTAAACTTCTCAAGAGTTTTTCCACAATCCTCTTGTCTTCAAGAGTCTCTCCATGAGATCTTATTTTTGTGACCATTCCAATAACATGAGTGAAGAATGAGTCAATGGTATCTGACTCTTTCATACAGAGGGTCTCAAAGTCTCTCCTCAGCAACTGAAGTTTTGTTGTCTTCACTTTTTCCATGCCTTGATAGGCTGTCTTGAGAGTTTCCCATGCTTCTCTGGATCTCTTAGCTGCTGCTATCCTCGAAAACACACTCTCATGCACTGCTTGATACAAAAAGAAAAGAGCTTTGGATTCTTTATGCCTATTGCTCTTCAACAGTTCTCTTCCTGCCTGAGTTAACATCTCAAACTCTTCTACATCTATTGGCTCTTCAAATCCTTCCTCAACAAATTTCCATAAGTCTTGGGAGACAAATAATGCTCTCATAGTTATTGGCCAGTAGTCATAATTTTTCCCATTAAACTATGGGAGATGGATATTTCCCATACCCATACCAGTGCTGGCTCCAGCTATTCTGCACTATTAACTATGATTCAAAAACACTTGACTGTGTATTTAAAATAACTCACTGTTCTGCAACAGTAACACAAAAACTATATAGAGAAATACCTTTGGATTCTTTTGGCTGAGTCTTCACACTGCTGGAGAAGCTGCTGCAAAAAAAAACTCCTTCCTTCAGCTTCTTTGACCTTCAAAGAGCCTGGACTAGCTCTGATACCATGTTGGAATATTGAAAATTCTAGAAAAAACAATGGAGAGAGTAATACTCTCCTCTTGTAACACAGAGAAATCAAATTTTTCAGTCACAAGAGACAAAGTTTCAACTCAAAAAAAAATATTTTATTTCATAAAAAAAATCTGTTACAAATTCTTCCTCTAACAGAGGGATTCAAAAAAAAAACGTGACTACTGCTATCACACAGTGCACAGAGAAGACCTCATTGTCTCTCAAAATAAACTCTCTGTCTCTCTAGACAAATACGCTGTTGTGTATTTTAAATAACGCACTGCTGTGCAAAAAATGATTCTGTTTTGTTTAAAACAAAACAACAATATATTTTCCTCACGGGCCTTTACATTATATATGCGCCATGCATATAATAAAACATAAATCATAAAACATATATGCATCGGGTCCGCATTTTAAAACATAACACGCGACCATTTAAAATTGCGATTGCGCGATGTTGCGATGTTGCGATGGGATCGCATCGCAAACATCCGGCGGAACATTCTTACGGTGGAAAACTCTTTGCGATCGTGCGATGGTGCTACAATGCATCGAAAATTTCAACGGCGGTAACATATATGACATGCGATTGTGCGATCGCGCGATGGCGCGATCGCATCGTGGTTTAACGGTGGTGACATATAGCAGAGGTAACACAATGAATATGCGATATTGCGATGGTGCGATGGGGCGATGATCACACATCGGAAACTTCCATATCAACAAGACACTAATACTTCAACAACTTGAGATCTTGCGATTTGCGCTAAAGTGGTGGGAACCACTTGTCCTGCCTTTTCAAAAATAAAGTCTTCCACCTGTTTTAAACAAATTTCTTCATTCTGGTTGTTGAGGGCTTTAAATGCCCGAAAATATTGTATTAATTAAATCCGTTCTTCCATGCTATGAAGCCATGAAAGTATTCATTCCTCTGCCCTGTTAATAAAAACGGCTACCGCCTTTGATAAAATATCAAAGGGATCAAATCCCATTTTTTCTGTACTACACCAGTGGAGCTTTCCAATCATTTTGCAATTTTCATTAATTTAAACAGCAACCGCCTTTGCATAGGTTTCAATGTGCCGCTTATCCTTCACTTTTGCAATTACTGTTGATTGACTTCAGCAGTTGGAATTAATTTCCAATAGTTATTAGATTTAAATGATTTTAAATTTAATGATAAGTATTATATGCCACACCATATTAAATGGTGAATATCTCAAGAAATAAAGCTCGCTCTCTTTGTACATCATCTTCTTTAGGCTGATCCAGTCTATCTATCTGATAAAGCCACAAGAATATGTTGCTTTCCCTTCTATCGTTGTCCTGAAGTAAATATCAACATCACCAATACTTCTATGAGTAATTTGAATGCTCATAGTATAATATATTGCTCACCATTAAATTTAGACGACACTAAATTTAATAATAAATAATATATGCCACACCACATTAAATAACAAATAACTCAAGAAATAAAGCTCGCCCTCCTTGCACATCATCTCATCCATCATTGATCTAGTCTATCCACCCACTAAAGTGGCAGGAATATGTTGTTGTCCCTTCTATCATTGTCCTGAGGTAAATGTCAACATCACCGATGCTTCTGTGGGCAATTTGGATGCTCCTTCCTCTGGCCGTTCATCGAAATGAATTCTGCTTGTAGCCTTGCAGATCTGTAGCGACTCTGATCCTTAGTCGCCTTGAATTCTTGGCCATCAAAACGGTAAGTGACAGAGAAGTCCACTTATCCGCAGAGCAGTATAAACCAATTGACAGATAAGGGCGTCATTTCGTCCAGCGGTTTGATCCAACCTATCCACCCACTAATGTCGAATGAATAGGTCGCTTTCCGAGGTAAATGTCAGCATCACTGATGCTTCACTGGTCAATTTGGATGCTTCCTTCCTGTCACTGCTCATCAATATGAATTCTCTTTGCAGGCAACTAGGGTCTCTCATCATGCCTCACCAGGAATACTCAGTGATATGAACAGAATACATATGTTTGGCCATGAAAATAGTAACCTGACACAGCAGGGTGATCCAGAGAACTATTTTCCATGTGCATGCACTGAAAACAGTTGGCTCTCACAATTTTGGCCAACAGAAGGAAAATATAGTCTTAAAAAGGAGGAATTACCAATCAGTGCAAAGAAGAACCTGAGAATAACAGGGCATGCAGGAATAACCATACTGAGAATTTCCCGAACACGCTCCAAAAAAAAATTACGAAGTACCACGATCAAATGCGTAATAATACAACAATGATTTGACTGACTAGAAAGAACAATTAATCCAACAAAGAATTAATATTTGTGCAACTGGTGTTTCATCACTCTGAAAAGGAGTTGTTTATGGAGGCAGAGAAATTGCTTGGATGGTCAAAATTTGTTGAAATGTGAGTAAAATGTTTTTAAGAAATGTTGCAGTAGCAGTGTTTGAATCATGTTTTTATAGTGGAAATAGATTTAGCACCATCAAAAATCTTTAAGAAACTTAAAATATTAAAATTTGACAACTATAAAAAAAAATTACAAAAATCCCTACTAAATTTTCTTAAAATCTTACCAAAATTTACATAATTTTCTTAAAAAAAATAGTTTAATTAAACTAAGGTGTCTAAAAATGTTTAAAAAAAGAAAAGAAGATGATGATTAAACAATCAACATGCATTAAAAACACATCGAGTGTATTATATCTCTGACACGACTAATTTCCACTCATTTTAACATGCTTAGTTAATTTCCCTTCACTTTCACATTAGAATTTTAAATAAGTTCAGAATGAGGTGGTTCGGTGAAGCCATGTTAAATTATGAAAAGAATTATTATTTTAAGTAAGAGCGTTGGATTCGTTGGGCTGCTTAACACTATATTTTATTTTTTATTTTCGCTTAAATTTTAATGAAATTTAATATTTTTTAATGACAGTTCTTTATTGTTCATTGTTTATGGTTTTTGATTGTTCATGTTTATTTTTTTTTGTTTCGATCATTGTTTATGCTTTTTTTATTTTAATGTTGTTCGAATAGTTATTTTCACAGGAAAGTGTTCCGTGTTCCTTATTTGAAATTGGTTGGACAAACACAATTCAATCTAGTTAATTCTCTTGCTTCATTTTTTTCGTTTCGTCAAATCGATTTTAACCAAATTGCATCATCGATCAAATCTCCTTTGTTCTGTCAAATCGTTTTTGACCAAGTTGCAGGTTCCTAGGTGTCAGAGCACATTGTCGCTTTACAGTCGAATCTCGGCCTGATGGTAATTCACAATTCGAATATTAAGGCTAGCCATATTGAATAAATGAATGAATGAATAATATTTTAACGTTCACGAGACTAAAAATAGTTTATGGGACTATTAGCATCTTTGTTTTTTTCCTTCTGTAATTCAATCCTTTAATTACTCAAATTGATGATGCACTTTCCCAACCTTCTAAGATCCTAACATACTGTGGTAACCATCCTTGATGTCTCTGAAAGCGTCCCATTCCAAAATGAAATGTTTTTCTGATTCCACTGCCCCAGAGGTGCAAAAAGTACATACCCTTTCTTCCCAAGATTCTTTAGGTCTCTTCCAACGTCCCGTTTCACACCGAAGTTGATGTGATTTAGTTCTTAATTGAGCAATAAGAACCTTTACTCTCCACAGAATGCTAGCGCCAATGTTTTTTTTTTTGTTTGAGATCACAAGCGGGGTTGAATTCTTTAACATAATACTTCTTCTTCCTACCCAACTCTTTTCCCCATATACCCCTACGGAACTTATCCATCACAAAATTCTTTAACTCCTTGCTATTTTTGGGACATGCATTTAGGTAAATATTCCATTTTTTCATCCATCTGATTTTTTGTCTCATTTATGATTTCTTTCTTTCACTCATACCTTCATTGAAGATAACTTTCGGCCATCTACCTCCTCCCATTTGCTCAATTCTTTTTAGATACCTTATAAGACGCACCATGGAAATTGCTTCGATGGGAGATACCCTTGTTTCACTCAACATTATCTCATAGGAAATCGAACTTTTTATTTTGAACTTGCTCATGATCAAGCGTTTTTTATTTTTTTCAATTTGTTTCCATTTTGAAACAAGGATGTTGTTAGCCCACAATTCACACCGATATAATATCACTCGAAAAAATAGGAGTCCAAAAAGTACTTTGATCGTGTTCCGATCCCATAACACTACCTCTCTACATCTATTTTGAAGTGCATATAATGCTTTTCACCCTCCTAAAATTCTATTCTTTTTGCAATCCTCCCAATTAATCTTCTTGTTGAAATCAATCTCGAGGTACTTGTATTCATTTAATTCTTCAAGAATTTTCCCTTCAAAGAAGAACGTATGCTGGCTTTTCTTCCTTTTATTAGAGAAAAACATTATTTTGGTCTTACTAGTATTGACTTGCATCCCTGCCACTTTAAAAAAATACTCAAGGGCATATAGGTGCATCTGCAATTCATGGGCCGATTTAGCAACCAACATAAGATCATTGGCATATAGAAGAAGCTTTATCACAAACTCCCCTAATCGAACACCATCCGCACCTTGCAAATTTAGCCATTCTTCAGTTTTTCAATATATAAACCAAAAAGGGTAGGGGATAAAAGACAACCTTGCTTGACTCTAATGTCACTTCTAAAACTTTCTGAAATGCCTGCTGATGTTCTAATTTTGACTTTCACCTCTTCATAAATCCTAAGGATGGTAGCTCTATATTGTAAAGGAATTTCAAGTCCTTCCATTATAAGCCACAACTTATCTCTAGTGACCGTGTCAAATGCCTTTTTGAAGTCAACAAAGCAACAAAATACTTCTTCTTTGCTCCCCCAAAACTTTTCAACAATGTGCCTCAATGTGATCCCATGATCTACTGTAGAATGCTTCGACCTAAAACTTGCTTACCCTTTTGCCCTCTTTTCTTTTACTTCTGCCCACTTACTGATTCTATTTTCTACCATGCCACTGAAAAGCTTTGCAAAAAAAGGATTGATCATAATAGTTCTATAGTTGGAAGGATTATTAATGTCTCCACTTTTAAAAGGAGGAATTGCTAGACTAGTTGTCTAATCCCTTCGGAATCCTTGCTGAATGACGTTGTTGAATATTTCCATGATGTGGGGTGCCAAAATATTCATTCCCCACTTTAGATATTATGCTTGAAGTTCAACCAAGTCCTTTTCCTTCCCTGCTTTCAAATTTTTAATTCCTGCATCCACCTCCTGTATTGTGAAAAGCTTTTTAGATCTGTTGATCCTGGGAGGAGGCTCAACCTCTAATTTTTTTTCATAGAGTTTCCTTGCATAGTCAAACCACTGATTGGCTGTAATATTATTTTCAAATTGATTCTTCCTTGGTTGAAGTGCCTGCCAAAAACGTTTTGGGTTATTCTTGCCTAGACATATCAGCTCTTCCCACCTTGTTTGCATGAACTCATATTTTTTCTTTTTAAAATATGCTTATATAACTTTACATTCATCTTCCCCTCTCCCCTTTTCAAGGTTCTCCATTCCATTTTTCATTCATCATCGAACCACACATTCACAAGAAAACAATTTGATTTTGATTTCCTATTTTTTGCTCTTTTGCACTTCTCAAGTACACCCTGGCTTATATTTGTTAAATCATGACTGTTGAGGATTTGGAGACCAATTTTCTCCTTCTGAATTGATTTTCTCAACATTATTTGAAGATAGTGCAGTTTTCTTGTGTTTGAAGAATTTTGTCCCCTTGATGCCGATTGTTGAGAACATTGGGTTTTCCTCCTATTCTATCTTTCTTCTAACCAAGATAGATTTATATAAATTGGGTTATGATCTAATTTTAAGTCCCAAATATGCTCTCCAATCTTAACTTCATCTATTCTTTCTACTAGGCTTTGTGAACCAATAACATAGTCAACTACACTTACCCCATTATGTGTTGCAAGTGAAGTTCCCAGAAATTTTCCATCTTTCTAGACCATTGCAAATAATTAAGTTGAAAGCACCACACAACGTAAGCAACTCCTCTCCAAAATTATGACTAACTTTGTCATATTTTGAACATCTCCCCCATCGAGAATTTTCCTCTTCAATGAGCCAAATAGAATTGTGATCCTCTTTGCAACAAAAAATACTAGCTTGTTGATTTGTTGTTCTAGCATCGAAATTTCCACATAAAAGAACTTCTCCCTGTTGATAATATGCAGAAATATCTTGCTTTAAAGCTGCATATGGATCTCTGTTGTCCAATCCCTTATTTTTGTAAGTTTTTTATACTTGAGGCACAAAATAACATGCTGCAATTCTTATGTCATTCTCATTCTCTGTTATGTTGAACCATAAACATTGCTTTTTTGTATCTTCTTTCACTAACTGAATGTGACGACCTTCTTTTTATTTCACTAAAACCAGTATTCCTCTGTACCCTTTGCCATTTTATGCTGCCTCGTTCGAAACTGCTAACTTCAAATAACAGTCAAACATAGGAGTTTTGCAACCATCATGTTCATGAGTTTCCGTGAGACAAATTATGTCTCTACCTTCTGCAATAGGCCCTATCCTACGTCCCCTCCTCTAAGGGTAACCTCTACAATTCCAACAAACTAGACTTAGGTAGACCTGGGTAGGATTTGTTTGCTACGTGGTTTGGCACACAAAACACGAATTTGAGTCTTCACCCCTTTTCCTCCATGTTGATCCTGTTGTTTTCCTCCCTATTATATAAATACTTATTTTTTCTTCATTGTCAACTTCTTTCCCTGTTTTTCCATGAGGCCCAAACACTGCAATAATTTGATTACCATTGTACAACCATGCTTTTTTCCCTTCGTTTCTTGCTTCTCTAACTTTCTCCACTTCTTCTTTTTTCTCTTCTTGTTCCTTGCTAGTTAAATCTTCATCTAGGTAGAAGTGTGTGTCTTTCAAGAGTTTCTTTTTGCTTAAAAGATGATGTTTCTCTTGCACACTTTCCATGATGAATTTTATAGGCCAAGGTCTTTCTTCACATATCTTTCCCACCCTCCTTGCTTGACAAATTTTCCCTCTCCACTATAATTTCTCTCTCAAAAAGTCCCTTGTCAAATTGAAAGTGCTTTCATGCTTTCCATATTCTCTTATTCCCCTGATAATACAGTTTGTTTCTCTCTCTTTTTTTTCTTTATGCTCTCTTTCCTGTGCTCTATGAGAAATTACATCTTCTTTTTCCTCTATCCTGTGACCATTAGTGTCCTCAACCCTAGTTTTGATTTCTTTTGGAATGTATGTCTTCTTGTTCTCTTCTGTCTTCTTTTCGGAAAGGACTGTTCGTTGATCCATTTTTGTATCTACCTAAGTTGTTTTAGAGATTATCACATCTTTGTTTTTTTTCATTGCATAATTCACGCTTTTCCATGCTGCTTTCATGTTTTCCCATTCTCATTTTCTTGCCTCTACATCATCTTGTAACATTGTTACTTGCTCTTTCAGAATTCTATTACATTCCATTAAACATTGATTTACAAGTGTGATCTCTGAATGTTTTCGGTCTCTTTCCTGTTCGCTGGCTTCTAAAATTTCCAGCGTTGCCCTAGATTTCATCAACTCTTGGACATAGAGATCTGATGACCAAATAAGAGGTGTAATTGTGGGACCCTACATGATTTCCTCTTCTTTATTTTTGTTTCTCTTTTTTTTCTTTTTTCTTTTTATGGGTCTGTTTCCTTCTTCTTTGTTCTCATCTAAAGCGTGCAAGTGTGAGTTTTAAAATACCTTGATATTGTTTTGAATTTACCCAAATTCATTTTCATGTTTTGTGAGTGGAAGCAATTTTGACTTGGCTCAAGGGATTTGTTTCCACAAAATATGAGATTTCCTTCCATTTTTAATATTTACTATTGATTGGTTTGCCATTTTTGGATTTTGGAGCGAATTCAGACTTTTCCTATGGCAGGACCTGAGCTCTGGCGCAGTGAAATCCTGGGTTACATTGTTCATGGTGCCTTCGAGTTCACGCTGCCTGCTGTTCACAGTGCCTTCGGGTGTTGTTCACTGTGCCTGTTCATGGTGTTGTCTGTTCACGGGTGTTGTGCTTCACGGTGTTGTGTGTTGTGTGCCTTCACGGTGCTGCTGTGGTTGACGGTGTTGTGTTGTGACCGAAACGTTACAGGCTTGGTGCTATATATTATTTAATTCACCTTACTAAGTATATCTGACAAGTTTTCATCACTAAAAGGCTACAAGTTATTAAATACATTTAGGCATGTGCTGCTCGCATTAGATTTAAATTCGTTTAAATTTAAAAGTAAGCAACATGTGTCCCACAGCATTTAGTAAAGTATAAGCCGTGAAATAAAGCTCACGGATAGCCATGGGTTGATGATAAGCATGTCATACATGGGCACGAACAAGATATGATATGATGCGCATGAGCCATGAACTATTAACAGCATATCCATATGTAACTCAGTCGGGCGACATTAATACTATTCAAAATCATGAGCCTATTTCAATTCCAATTCAAATTTGAAATTAGCTGCCCAACATTCAGCGCTAATTTTATTTATTCAAATCTACTTATATGATTTTTATTTATTCAAATATATTTATATGATTATGAGGGATTCACACCGTTTTATTGACAAACCCCACCCAGTGCTACCTCTTTGTTTCAAATCTATTTATATGATTTTGATGGATTCACTCCGTTTCATTGACCAACCCCGCCACGTACTTCCTTTTTGTTTCTCATTTAGGTCTATCGTTGCTTGTATGGAAGCCCAAAGAAACGGCATTCGCAGTAAGCTGAGCTAATTTTACAGGGAATGAGCACTAGCAATGCACAAACAATAAGAGTTGACCCGTCTGTTACCTGCACAGAGCACCGACCAAAAAAAAAATAGAAATCACAAAGCCCTGACTGAGAGGTGCAGCATCAACCTAAAACAATAGAAAACAAAGGCAAAGCATGGACATGAAAGGATCTCCCATAGTTCAGCTTCTCTCTTTCCGGCTTTGGACGCTGGATAATCTCGTTTCCTTCTCTTCTCTCTCTGAAATTTGAGTCATTCCTGTGTACTCCTGTGTACTTCCTAGTCCAAAGATTTTTTACTTCATATTAATTATCTTGTGTACTCCAGCGTACTTCCTAGTCCAAAGAATTTTTACTTCATATTAATTAATCAGGTTGATGCAAGAACAACAATATAAAAGATTTATCATCATATTTGAAGAGTCTAGTATGGCCAATGAGCATCTTCTTTTATTTAATATATATAATCTCAATATAATATTGATATTAAATCATATAAACTTTACCTTATAATTAAAACTAAAAAAAGAGCGCAATTGAATAAAATTACATGTAAAGCTATCCTACATATTTAAACTAAAAAACTTTAGATCCCAATAAAATAATAATGATCGACTAAAATTACAATGTTAGTCTATGTTAAGTTTTCGAATAATAGAACGAAATTACAATGTGAGTCTTTGTGAAGTTTTCGAATAAAATTACGAGGTTAGTCTATGTGGCGTTTTTGTTGTTATATTTGTATATATTTAGTTATATGTTTGAAAAAATTATTATAAACTAAATTTTATTTTAAATGAAACTTTAATTAAATTAATGCTTGTGAAAAAAGTGTATAATTATAAAAAAAATTAATTGAAAAAATTAATTAAATTAATTGAGAAAAATTCACATTTAAGTTCTGGGATGGGTGACCACTTTGGAAGTCCTGGTTATCGGGTGAGAGCTTTGGAAGTGATGATTCACGCTATGTGATTCAGTTCACTAGTTTCAATCCCACTTTTGCACCCATGTAATTAGGACTGATAACTAGATGTAGATGTCTCATTGGGCAAGATCTCTTTTCAAATATTCATAGGGAGCTATAATTTAGGGGGAGCTCATGTTTTCTTTAGCTTTAAGCAGAAGTTGTTGATCCAGACATTTTGCAGGTACTCTGAGGTATGCTATCAAAATTGTTGAAGCACAAGTATGATGAATAGTAAAGCTATAATTCATCTTAATTTATAAGGCTAAATTCTGGAAGCCTCGTTTAGGTTGTACATCGAAAGCAGTGAACCATGTACTTTGGCTAGGCGTACAAGATATAGCTTAAATAACTCTCTACCAAAAGTAGTGTCTTGGAGAGAGCCAAGGGGACATTCCAACTGAAAATACCAAGTTAATATGTTTCATTGATCCCATAAGCCAGAGAATGACCATTCATTGACCACATTGACCACTCAAAACCCACTCTCCACATTCTTGTGCCAATAGGCATATTAACAGAAATATTCTAACCTTATTATACATGATAGTAGGCAGCAAAGCACTCTCAAGGCACAAGATTCAAATAGGTAATTGAATATACAAAATAGATAAGAACATACTTGGTAGAAGATAGTAGACACCCATGAGGCATGAGATTCAAATCATAGGAATCAAATCTATCATCATACTTTCTTGGGAATTATAGTAGCTACCTAGACACCCTTGAAGCATAAACTCCAAATAATAACTCATCTAGTGAAATAGTATCCATAATAAATGAATAAATGAGAACATAGTTGATATAAATAATCCAAGCACCTCCCAGGCATGGCATCAACATAATAGGAATTACTTCTATAATCATATTTTCTTGTGCTTGGTCCTAGTTACCCAGGCATCCCCAAGGAATGAGATTCAAATGATTTATTATCTAGCTTAAGATATTCAGAATAAGAAGAGCATAATAATTGTAAGTGTTGGCGATGAGCCAATACACAGTGTAATCGGTGCTCAAGGATGAGTCTTTTGATCATAAACAGAACATAGCATTGAAGGGAGTACAAGATGTTCTGTGTTTACCTTAATTGCACAAATATCAATGCATATGCATATTTCAAAGTTTAAGCTCACAGGGTTGTAACTATTTGATAGGAAAACGTTTTTCTATTTTGAGCATCATTTCCCCATGGAGTGTTTTCAGTGTATTCACGCATTCATGTTTTATAGGAATATTTTATCCACAATTTTAATTTCTTTCTACTTTCACATATCGTTAAATATTTTTATTCTTAAAAGTTTTAATTCTATGACTAATGTGACTGCTTTATTGTGCCGAGGGAAATATATCCAAGTATCGATCCATGGAACGGAGAAATAGAAATCGAAAATCTTATCTTATATGTAGAATTTTTTCTTTCAAATTATCTAGTGTTGTGCTCACTATTAATTTGAAAAGGCCATCAATGGGCAACTGAAACAAAGATGAATTTTATTGATAATGTATTAACTGATTTATTAAATAAATACAGGTGGTCAATTTTAAGCACTCTTGAATAGATTGCAAAAACTGATTGGCATTGCATGATGTTGAAAATATTCAGGTGGATTAATGCAGAGCATAAGAACATATTGAGTTTAATGGCACAATTGACACCATGGAAGATTATTTGGAACAAGTGGTGGAGTATATGGTGGTTGAGCAAAGGGTTGCAACACTGTGTATGCATTTGGAAAAGACCTGTATGCAATGGTGGGTAAGCACATCAAATCACATTGCATTCATGGCATGATATGATAGAAGCATTAAATGATAAAGTCCTACCAGAAATTGGGGCTTCACTAACTAATGAAATTTTGGAATGCAGTTATATCATTCAGACCCTACAATTTGGTGGTAATTCCAATCCAATGGGCCACATGTATTACTGCAAAGTCATTAGGATATATAGGAGGTTCCTATTAAAATATGGGTTCATAATTTTATACACACCTTAGAGCCATTTCCAAAGAAGTGATATTATGAGGTAAAAATGCAGTGAAAAACAACTAGCTAGGTTGAATTATGAGAAAGATTTTACAACACTTTATATAACTCTACAAGGAGGAGGCACAGATTGCAAGGTTGATAGAGTGCATTTGGTGTTTCCCATATATTGACCATCCAAAAAGTCTAATAATATGTTCCAAAAAGAAGTACCCCTTAGAGGAAATTTTGCATTTGTGGTATAAAGAAATCGTTCCCTTCTGAAACTATTAATAATGTGATAGGTGGTATTTCTCTAGAAATGAGAATTATTGGTCTCCTTATTGTTCTCTTAGATGTTGATAGTGTATAGGAATGTGGTGGAAATAATCGGGAATAAGATAGATCTACATTCTATTTAAAGGATCATTTTTCAGCAAGGAATGTGTTGTAGTGTAATGAAATCTGCATGTTGTAGTGTAATGAAATCTGCATGTAAGGATCATTTTATTGCCAACCCTGCAATGCTTGGTCTAATTACATCTTTAGGAGAGTGAATGAGGAACACCAAAAATAACACAAATAGAAGATTTGATAGAAAATCCATTTGAATACCAAGCCACTCATGGGCACCAACATTGTGGAGAGTAGATCTAGTATACGTATCAGTGAATTCATCATGGATAATTCTTTCCGTAGCTTTTGGAAGTATATTTATTTTTGTAGTTTTCAGAAGTATACATATCTAACTATATCTTGCACGCATATCATTCAACTCAAGGATTCTCAAAGGTTGCAAGTGTAGAAAAAATTATCCCCGCTATCAAAGGCACGCCTATAAGCATACATGTACCAAAAGTAGAAACAGAGAGAAATGTGGGTGCAACAGAGAAAAAATATGTTGTGATAGTTGATGCATAAACATATTTTTTTAGCCAACTACATTATTCCTGCCTCAAAATTTCTAGCTTCCAAATAAATCCTGTCTCCCAAGCCTGCAAATCGAGTTTGATAAAAACCAATGGAACAAATGAACATTTACTTTAGAGTTGAATTCACATGCTCAAATCACTAATCTACATTTCAGTGTAGTCTAAGAAGTCTTCTTAGGGATATCATTAATGAATTTCCACACACATTTGTTTGCACCATTAATCCTTTCAGGAGTCTTTGTTGTTGGTTCACCATTTCTGTGGAAAATCCCCCACGCCTTTCCATGACAATAATCTCTTTTGAGCTTGATGCTTGAGATTTTGTAGAAATTCTTGTGTTGCCAATATATTTTAACCAATTTGGAGCCAATTCCCCAATCAGTGAGGGACTTGGTAGCATCCAACAATGTCTTCTTATTCTTCCTATTTTTCTTGACCACTGCGCCTTTCCCTGCAGCGAGCTTAGCAGCAGCAGTGCCAAAACCTCTCTGCAGAACTCTGCATGCCCACATCAACGTTGTTTTTCTTTCCATAACTTCGATATCCCCTGACACACAAAATTTCCCTTCCTCCCTTTCAATCTTTCCTGGCACTCCTCGAAATCATATGCCACGAGTGAAACCCCTTAAAACCCTCTGTAGATTACTTTTTTTTGTCATACACTTGTGGTGACATATGAAACCTTTCAATAAACGGTCATTTTATTTATCCTCTTTACCAAAAAGTAGAGAACCAATGCTCTTGGTAGCAAGAACACTCCTCCTATGGATGTGCATCTACTCCTTCAGTGGATTCAATCACTCAAACGATTTCATTACATATGCAAAGTGGATTCAATCTCTCAACCATTATAACTTTGGCACCTGATATTTTATATGAATAGATAATACCTTTGATGTTAAACAAATACTGAGCTATTCAAATGTCTAGGAAGGGGAAGGGGAAGGAATTGGGTACCACAAATGTCGAGGAACGGGATGGAGAAGGAATTGGATACCAAGTAATATATATGTGACAAAAAATTAATCAAAACAAAGGATTGCATTGGTCATTCTCTAGAGAGGGCGTTAGGGAATCCTAGAAAAAAATATCCCTCACTCGCTTGTTTTACTTATGAGCAATGAGAAGCATCATTAGAACTATGAAGGAGGGAACTTGTTAGATTTTATACCAAATGGTATCACAAATGCAAGCGCTTTTGGTGCTTGCTAGAAGAGCAATATATTCACTCTGTTGTTGAACAATTCATGCGTGATATTAGTTTATTTGATCAATTTCTCTCAGACCAAAGCAACTCATAAGCCCAAAAATATTCATGTGTAGTGGGTTTGATAACCATGCTGATGCTCATTTAGCACCTAAAACAAGCCCTTAACCTAAAGTTGCTAGCATCATAGAATATTTAAATACTGGTGGACAACATGAATGTCCATGTTACGGGAATAAGCCATGTAAAGAGCTCAAAGACAATTAAAGATGCATTGACTTCTTTTGCTGACAATGGGTTTGGAAAAAAAAAAGGCCTTGAAAGACAAGTTGCTACTGACATTGACTCTCCTCAAAGGGGAGGGCATTTTGCACATCATTCAAGTATAATGGTAGCAAAAAAGAAATATTCTGAGAAGTAAATAAGTTAAGGGTAGGCGGACCTACGTATGATCAGAAGCCAATTTGTTTGATGTCAACTAGAAGATGGAAACCTGGAAGAGAATATCCAATAAAATGTTACCCTTTGATATTCATGGGTAATATATCACTTCATCTCATTCGGTCCTCCTATATAATTTATAATGCTTGCTTATGCATGTAGAAATGAGAGCTGCCTCACAAGTTATTGCATGCTAGTCAACGATGTGCATCCTTTAGAAGAATTGCAAACTAAAAATGTTTTCTGGGTGTTGAGAAATGATGGACAAGTTTCCCATCCCACATCATCCCGGATTTATATTGTTTGATAAGGTGCATAAATATATATATTTTTGTGAGTTTGCTAAGTAAGACAAGAAAGAACTATAGAGGAATTTCTTTTCTCAACAATAATTAAACAAGAATGGCTGTGAATTTAATGTGTCAAAAGTAGAGTTATAACGCTTAGAGGAAATTAATTCGAGGTGGCCTTTATGGCATTGCCCTTGTTGCAGTAAATGCATCAACTAATCACATATATGGGTTGATCAAAACATGCTGAAGGTTTTGAAGGAGGTTGGTGAAAGTGTTTTAGATTTTCAGATAGATCTTGGGAGGCTTTAGTTATAGGCCTTTCCCCATATTTAGTATGTTGGAGATCACATGCATATTAGGAAGAATCAAATGAAGAGTTATTGACAATGACATGATGGATTTATTTTGGATATCACATGGATTCATAAGTCAAAGAAAACTTTATCTGAATTTGGGCTAGAGATGTTGACCAATGTTCCTATTATGTATGGCCACAAGCCTTTGGTCTCGTCTTACAAACTGCTAGTAGAAAGAGTTTGGAATGCGATTTTGTAAAAAGGCTGAATTCATATGTATATAGTGTGGTGAATAAGGTACGAAATTAGTTCTTCCAATATCAACATTGGATGTATATTAGCACATACAAGCTTTAAAGATTCATTTTTATAAATAATTTTTTCCCCAACAATTAAAGCACTACCATCTACGACAAGAAGGATGAAAATAGTCCTTGCAGGATTCGAGGATGAATACATGTTATTTATTGAACCTATGGATTAACCATCACTTGCCTCCCATACCAAAAACAAATCCAAATAGTTTTAAAAAATGTAATTGCAATAACATTTGAAACAATATTGTGTCCTCTAAGTAAGCTGCAGAGGAGAATTTCTGGAGCTGGTTGGAGAAGACATTCATGGTGTCACAGAGTTTATAAAATTTCTTGTGGGTATGGATAAACATATCATTTTGTAAAGCACGTCCAAGGTTGTAACCTCTTGCTGAGATATTTAAATTGCAATGGATTAAAACATGTGGATTTGAGTTTTATAGATGGATGGATAACAAAGTTTGTTTATGGAAGAGGGGGTGCTTCTAATGGATTTATGTAAGAGTGGATTAGATTTTTCATGTGTTTAGTAGATAATAGTGTTTGGAAAATTTTATTAGATGAGTAGGCGATTTGAACCATGTAAATTATTATTATTATTATGCAATTTTATGGTCACGACTAAGACAGACACCATATTGGTGTACGATTCTTCCTTGTTTGTGGGAGAAGAGCATGAGGTATTTCCACAACAGTACAAATTTCTGGAGCAGGGGCCTACGTCATCTTTCCCAGAACTACGCAGTCTTTTGTGGGGGCCAAGTCACCCTCTTCTTCGATGGACCACGAGTGCCACCCTAGGGAGGTAAATTCTACTCATCTTTGGTATCTGGGAGGATACCACACATTTCTGGTTCAGTTAGGATGCAGGAAAGGTGCAGGAAATGAAGTTGTGGGGGATTTTCTAGCATTTTGGTTCCAACTCAACCAACAGTTGGAGGAGCTAGGGGGAAATTGGGCCAAAATTATGAAGCCAACATTTGGCCAATTACTTTGTGGTTTTTTGTGGGTTATTGGAGGAGAACCGAAGGTTAATTTCTTGAAATTTTCAGGGCACAAGATGAGGCCCTAACAGCTATTGTTCATAGTCATTATTGCATTTCTTCACTAGGTTAGCATAGAGATTGTTGGGGACAACCACATTGCATGTTAGAGTAGCTGATTTCATCACCTTGGAATTGTTAGGTTGCCTTGGGCAAGACCAAGTGGATGATTTTTTATCTTACCTTTGTACCCAACATTTATATTAATAAAATGGCTCAACTTACTGTAGTTAATGGAGATATCTTGGTGTTTAATGTGTTGTAAATTATCTCATGTGTTTGTTTATTTACTATGCTTGCTTTTCTTATCATTGTAAATTTCCATTAGGAATATTACAATGGTATCAAATCATGATCTTGGCCATCTGTGGGGAAGCTAAAAGATCGTGAAGGTGTTAGACTCACATGCACAGTGATTGGTGTGCTTTTAGACACTCTAATGATGCAAAAAGGGGAAATTACACAAGGGCTCTTCGAGGAGTTGATGAGGCAAATCCAAAAATTAGCTTGTGAAAGGGATTGAGGAGCTGGGGTTGTTTGGAATTAGATTGGGCAAATCATGGGGGATGTTCCAGTGCTTTGGTGGAGCAACAAGCACAACATCTGCTATTGGTTACAGTTGCTACCTGTGGAGGAGGGCCAAGAATTTTGAGGTCAATTTTGGCGTGTCAAAACTAGAGCAAGCCCTTTCTATGTTTTTCTAGATTTTTGAAAAGGATCTCAAAAATAATTTGGCAGAATTTTTTGGGAAGATTCGAGGGGTCAATAATGGGTCCCAACTCAACCAACAACTGGAGGAGCTAGGGAGAATTGGGCCAAAATTATTAGGTCAACATTTGGTTGATTCCTTCATGGGTTTTTATGGGTTATTGGAGGAGAGTCCGAGGCTAATTTACCTAAATTTTATGAGCACCACAGGAGACCCTAGAAACCATTATTTGAAGCCAACAATGCAATTTTTCACTAGGTTAGTGAAGAGATTGTTGGGACAATCACATTGCATGTTAGAGTAGTCGATTTCATCACTTGGTCATTGTTAGCTTGCCTTGGGCAAGCCCAGGTGCATGCTTTTTAATCTTACCTTCGTACCCAACATTTATATTAATAGAATGGCCCAGTTCAACGCAGTTTATGGAGATTTATGGGTGCTTAATGTGTTGTAAATATTACGTGTTATTTTTTTTTTACTATGCTTGATTTTCTTATCATTGTAAATTTCCATTAAGAATATTACAGGGAATGTAAAAGCAAGATTTGATGGAAAATACATCAGAATACTAATCCATGCATTGGCCCCAACATTGTGGAGACTAGGTCTAGTATACATATCAATCAACTAGAGATTTCTCTCCATGAACCAAGACTCCTGGTCAAAACTTCTAATGTTTTCTGCTCCAGATATTGATTCTCCAAAATTTTGTATGATTGGAGCTCTAGAAACTAATTAAAACTGAGCCACTTGACTAGTTGATGGTATGTAATATTGATGATACCATATACAAGTTGAACCCACTGGTATAAACACATTGAATACTAGCCAATAAATCTGAGACATGACTGCAATGATCCCATAAATTTTTATAAATGCAAAAGCCAATGTTCCTGGTTGTGTAGGAATCAATGTGTTCACTGCACTATGATCAGTTGATATATGATTTAGTATTCAACCAAATGGAGTTGCATCAAAGGACATTGGTACACAAAATATACACATGTGCGGATTGTTGAAAAGTTGATTTCCAGTTTTAAGTCCAACCATTGAAAGAAGCATAGAGCTCATAAGAACGCAAAAAGAGTGACTTAATTTCAAATAAACATAAATGAGAATGAGAAGGGAGTTTATAACAGGGGAACTATCATTTTCTTTTGTAGGGGTTGCCCATGCCACCTAGTAGTTTCTAATTATTTGAAGTAGCTGAAATATTGTTTGGTCCATTAGTATTATAGGTATCAAATTACTGTTGTATGCAACAATAATGTAATACCAGTATACCGACATGTTTACCCTTCTTCCTCTGCATCCATCCCTTCACATAGATGAAACATATTCACCTCTCTGGAATTTGAGATGCGTAGAGCCAAAATGGAGAAGAAATAGCTCTGCATTCTCAAACAAGCCATATTAGCAAGGGCTTATATGCACTACACTTCTACTCAACAAAACCAATGTTAAATATACAAGCGTCTGCTCCAAATTTATATTATGTTGGTTAAAAATATTTACTAAATGTAGAATATTTACAATGTTCTCTCAAGATCATATTTAGAGATCCATGAAAACGGTCCAACATTATCTTGCCAAAACCCCGTGCTAAACGAGTTAATGCTCTACCAAGCCACTAGAACCCAACCTTGAGTTACATATGAGTAAATTGGCATGGTTTGTTGCCTATTCAAAACAGCTATTACTACATTTTATATGCATCTTCATGGAGAAAAACCCACAAAGCCTAGAAATTTTTCTAATTTCAAATTTTTGTTTACAATCTGGTTGTTTGTGCTAAAAGGAAATGTAGCACATGTTATATTTCATTCCCCTTGTAATTTTATTATTGCCATTGTGTTTGTGTTTTTTTAAGAAGAAAATTTAACAGGTCCTAGTTTTCTTTTGGCATACACCTTTGTTGCTGGAAATATGTTTGTCTTTCTACTAAAAGTAAATCTAGGACATGTTAGATTTATTTCACCTTTCAATTTGTTATTGAGAATGCCTTGTATCTATGATAGAAGAAAATCTAGCACAAAATAGATTTATTTTTGCCATGCAATATTGCTTTTGGCAATATACTTGTGTTTGTGCTAAAGGTAAATCTAGCACGAGCTAGATTTATTTAACCCTGCCATGTTGTTATGTGCTTATGTTTTTGCTATAGGAAAATTTAGCATGGGTTAGATTTCCTTCACCTTGCATTGGTGTTATCGATAATCTGCAGTTATTTATGCTAGAACGAAATATATCACTCATTATATTTTTTTCATCTTACAATGTTGTTATTAACAATGCACTTTCATTTATGATAGAATGAAATCTAGCAAGTGTTAGATTTTATTTTCTCGATAATGTTGTTGTTGGAAATAGGCTTGAGTTTTTTCTAAAAGTAAATATAGCACATGCTAGATTTTTTTTTTGCCTTACAATTTTTTTATGTGCTTGTGTTTGTGCTAAAAGGAAATTTCGCATGCGCTAGATTTGTTTCACAATGCCATGTTGTGGTTGGAAATATGGTTGTTTGTGCTAGAAGGAAATATGCTAGATTCCATGAACTTGCAATGTTGTTATTAGAAATATTTATGTGACTATGTTAGAAGGAAATTTAACACATGTTAGCTTTATTTTCTTGCAATGTTGTTATTTGCAATATGTTTTATCTTGTGCTAGAAGTAAATTTAGTGTGTGTTAGATTTATTTAACACTACAATGTTGTTATGTTCTTATGTGTGTTCTAGAAGGAAATATAGCATGTGCTAGATTTGTTTCATCTTATAATGTGCTTGTGTTGTTCTGTAAGGAAATATAGCACATGTTAGATTTCCTTTGCCCTATAATGTTGTTGTTCTCAACATGCTTATTTTTGTGCTAGAAGTAAATCTAGCATGCACTAAAATTATTTCACCATATAGTGTGCTTGTCTGCTTGTGTTTATCCTAGAAGGAAATATTACACGCATTAGATTTATTTCACCTTATAATTTTGTTATTGAAAATGAGCTTATGTTTGGTCTAGAAGGAAATATAGTACACATATGTTTCCCTCACCTTGGAATGTCTTGTGTTTGTAATAGAAATAAATCTATAGCATGCACTAGATTTCTGCAGTCCTATAATGTTGTTATGTGCTAGAAGGAAATATAGCATGTGTTAGATTTATTTCATTTTGAAACATGTTTGTGTTTGTGTTGGAATAAAATTGAGCACATGTTAGATTTCTTATACTCTACAATGTTGTTGTTGGAAAAATGCTTTTATTTGTGCTACAGATAAATCTAACACTTGCTAAATTTCTTTCACTCTACAATGTTTCTATGTGCTTGTGTTTGTGCTCAAATAAAATCCAGCACATGTTAGATTTCTTTTATCTTGCAATTTTGTTATTAGTAACATCTTTGTGTTTAGGCTACAAGGAAATCTCACATGTGCTAGAAATTTTTTTGTTCTACATTGTTGTTGTTAGAAATATTTATATGCTTGTGTTAGAAGTAAATATAACACAAGCTATTTTTTTCTCACCCAACAATGTAGTTATGTGATAATGTTTCCATTAGAAGGAAATATAGTATGCATTAGATTTCTTTGACCTAGCAATGTTATTATTTTCAATGTTCTTCTCTTTCTGATGCGAAGAGATCTAACCTGTGTTAGATTTGTTTTGCCCAACAATGTTGTTGTTGGAAATATGTTTGTGAATTTGTACTAGAAGGAAATCTAGTATGTGTTATATCTTCTTCAAAATGGCATCCTGTTTTTGACAATATGGTTATTTATGCTAGAAGGAAATCTAACGCTTTGCATTGTTTTTATTTGGAAATGTGTTTATGTCTATGCTAGAAGGAAATTCAGCACACACTAGATTTCTTTTTTCTTGCATTGTTGGAAATATGCTTGCATTTGTGATAGAAGTAAATCTAACATATGCTAAATTTATTTCACCTTGCAATGTTGTTATGTGCTTTTGTTTGTGATAGAATGAAATATAGTGTGCGTTAAATTTGTTTCACCTTGCAATGTTATTATTGGCAATGTGATTTTGTTTGTGCTAGAAGAAAATCTTGTGGGTGCTATATTTCATTTTCCTTACAATGAAGTTATTGGTAATATCATTGTGTTTATGCTAGAATTTAATACAACATGTACTAGGTTTCTTTAACCATACAATATTGTTATTTTCTTATGTTTGTGTTATAAGGATATGTTGCATGTGCTAGATTTCCTTTTACCCTGCTGCAATGTTGTTGTTGGCAAGATGCTTATGTTTATGCTAGAAGCAAATATAGCACACGCTAAATTTATTTCACCTTGCAATGTTGACATCAGCTTTTATTTCTTCTAGAACGAAATGTGGCATGCTTAAATTTCTTTCACCTTGCAATATTGTTGTTGGAAATGTGCTCATGTCTTTATTAGAAACAAATCTAGCATGCGCTTCATTTAAATTTTTTGTAATATTGTTGTTGGCAATGTGCTCGTGTTTTTTCTAGAAGTAATTCTACCATATGCTAGATTTATTTTACCATACAATGTTGTTATGTGTTTGTTTTTATGCTAAAATGAAATTTAACATGTGTTAGATTTCTTTCACCTTGCAATGTTTTTATTGACAATGTGCTTGTGTTTGTGATAGAGGGTAATATAGAATGATTTTTTTCACAATGCAATGTTGTTGTTGGAAAAATTCTTTTATTTGTCCCATATTTCATTCTTAGACCACATATTCCATACAAAAGGCCTTCTAATGATTTGAGGTTTTAAAATTTCTTATATTGTAACAACGATCTACGTAGGCATGGGCTAAAAACTCATTGTCTTAAAAAAGTAAGGGCAAATTTCGCAAGCATGAAGATGTCTTAGGAAAGATTATTGTTGCAATGTTTTTTTTGACAGTGTGTTTGTGTTTGTGATAGAATGAATTTCATCATGCGTTAGATTTACTTTACAATGCAATGTTGGCAATCTCTTGTATGTGATAGAAAAAATTCTTCAATGTGTTTTCCTTTTTATGGTCTCTATAGAAAACTAATAATATACATGACTATAAAAGATAAATTTTGTGTAAACATGATGTTGTTGTAGTATCCACTATTGTTGTTATTTATTCACAATGTATTGTTGTATTTTGGTAACGTGCGTATGCTTGTGCTAGAGGGAAAGATAACATGTTCTAGCTTTCTTATAGATACAATTAAAAGAAGATAATAAAATATTTAGGGGTGGCACCCTTTTTCTATTCAACACCATGATTAGCTATTATTATTATTTCTACACTTTTTGTTGTTCTTGTTCATTTTGTTACACATTCAATGATGCAAGTAGTGATAGTATTTATAAATTCATATTTTATTTGATAATTTGAAACTATGATAATAGTTTCTTAGTTTATTTTCAGAAACCATGGACCCTGAAGCTACTGGGAATTCAAAGGAATCATCCAAGGAAAAAGGAAGTTCACCAAATGCAACACCAAAACCTTTAAATGGTATGAAAATTTTAAAATTAGTTTGGACTTTGTTACAATGGTTGATAATAAATTATTGTTGATTAATGAAGTTCATGTTATTCTTATTTTTTAAGAAAACTTGCATATGCTTTGAGCTTCTTTGATTTTGTGCATATGTATGAAATGAGATGTTATAGAAGATGAATTCATATTTTTTTTTAAATCAATTAAAACTTTACCATTATAAATTCTTACAAATGTTTGCAGATGCTAAGAATTATGGTACAAATTGTGAGATTCTAAAAATCTATTTTATATTCATTTTTAGATAATTTGACACAATTCTAGTATGCAATTTACAACTTAATGAATTTTTATTTATTATTGAATAATCTCATACCTAACATTACTATGAAAATTGAAATATACCATGTTAGTTGGATTTTCCACATTAAAGACCGAATTTTACACAAAAGCACATGCATATAGCACCAGGAGTGGGGTTTTAATGTGAAAACCCCATACTAACATGGGTATTTTTCTTTTCCTGTCAATTTTGGTGTCATATAGTAAACTTGCATTACACATGTACTCCTTTATTATTGTGTATCTAAATTAAAATAGTGTATTATAAGGTTGTTTAATAATATATTTTACTTCATGCCTTTCGTAATTTATTTATTTCTTTATTATTTTTTTCATAAGTTGTGGAATCTCTTGTTCCTGAAATTCAAAGTAAAGGAGTGAAGAGAAAACGAAAAACAGGTGATATACAAACAATGACTCCTTCAATTGGTATTGTTATTTTATATTTTATGTATACTCTTATAATTTTTCTTTTCCTAACAATTTTAGCTAGGTGATTACTTTTGGTGTCATACAGTAAACTTTCTTAACACATGTACTCCTTTATTATTGTGTATGTAAATAAAAATAGCATATTATAAGGTTTAATAATATTTGGTATTTCATGTCTTCCATAATTTATTTTTTTCTTTATTTATTTTTCATAAGTTGTGGAATCTCTTGTCCCTGACATTCCAAGTATAGGAGTGAAGAGAAAAAAAAAGTGATATACAAACAATGTCTCCTTCAATTGGTATGGTTGTTTTATTTTTTATGTATACTCTGTTATAAATGGTTAGATTAGGTGGTCTTGTATATTTTAAAATAACATTACATGACAATATTCGAAATTTTAATTTCATTTTGATTTTGATTTATGAATTTTTTTTTTTTGTATGTAAAATTGGTTGGCACCAAAGAAAGTGAAATGTTACAATCATCATTTAAGAAAAAGAAAAAATCATCTCAAATGGCAGTATCAATAACACCTTCAACTTATACCTTTGAAATGATTAAAAAATACAACGCCTCTAATAAATATGACTTTGTGCACGATTGGTATGTCCAGATAGAAACTCCCATGAATATGTATCCTGATATGTACCTATTTGGATCCATAGAGGGAAAATAACCTTAGATATTAGGAATAATTATTAATTTCTATGCTTATAATGAAAATGACATTAACTTTCAAGTGGAGGCGATTAAAGAAAATTAAGTAAAATTAATTTCTTGTCAAGTGGAGTATACAAAGATTTGATTGAAGCTTCAAGTAATGATTCACCAAATATGATACTACAAACAAGACCAAAATATTATATAGATGATTAAAGATGATTCATTGTTTATATAGTTGTTTCATGCTTTTATTCATTGTCACAATTTATAACATTTTTTATTTTTATGATAGTGACAGGCAAGGAGAACAAAGACATTGATCAAATGCATGTGAAACAAAGCTATAATCAAGCAAATGATATCATATTAGGTAGTTAACATGAACTTTTTTGTTTATTCTTTTGCTTGTTTTTTTATCCAATTAATCATTATCACATTTTATTACATATTAATTGTACATTACAGAGACAAATAATGAGAAAAAATACAATAATATGAAGATTGAGAATCAAAGTTATAATCAAGAACAAAATATAATATCCAGTACTTATAATTTTCCCACTTGTTTTCCTTATTATTTAATGAATTTTATTCATTTTCACAATTCAAACTATTTTATATGTTTAATGTACAGACAAGTAAAGAGAACAAAAATGATGATGAAGTGCACAATTATAATTATGAAGATAATTTCATATCGGGTACTTATTACTTGTGTTTTTGTTTTTATTGTTATTCTTCAAATTTTAATGCTTCTAATACCATAACATTGTATATGTTTATTATAGGAACAAATAAAAATAACAAAACTAACAATCAAAATAATGTTAAAAGTGTGTGTGTGTGTGTGTGTGTGTATTTCGTAGGTTACATTCCTAATGCTTTTCTTTAATTGCGAATTGTGTATTGAATATATATTATATTACATAATTTGATCATATTTAATTGAAGGTTTAATATTTTTACCTCCAGGTTCTGTGAAGATGATAAAAGCGAAGATTGTTTCATTTATAAATAGTCGAAAAGGCACTTATGGTTATTGTATTGTTTCGATATTTTTTTAGTAATTTTTGTAACAAGAATAATATGGTTTGACTAGACTGTTTTTTATTGTATTTCACCCCAAATAATTGAAAATAAATTAGCTATTCTCTAATTAAACGACAGTTTTTTATCATAGCATCAATGATGAAGCAACAAACAAAGGACATATTGAGAAAATGGGAACTGATGTAGATTACAAAATAGAGAAAAAGTTATTTTGGATTCATCCACATGCAAAAACATTTTTTGAAATGTGTTTCAAAAATTAATATTTTTAAAAAACAAAATAGAACAAGAGTTCTAAAAAAGTTGGTTTCAGAAAAATTACAAGATAAACTTGTGTCTATGTTGTCTTCTTCGGAGTGTAAACCAAAAAAGGGAGACAAGGCCATTGACAATCCAAAAAAAGTTATACACACTAAATTTTTGAAAATTTTTGGGAAATGCATACCGAATATGATGCAACCAATACTATCATAGTGGAGTGTTCACTTGAGATAATGAAAGGAAATCCAAAAGAAGATGTGATTCTTTCCCCTTAGTTCATTGGAAGAACTCAAGAGGATTATTGGTTGATCGGTGAGCTATGGAGAATGTTGACTAAACACATCAAGGCAACATAGGTGCAAGAAATTTTGAAGGATGTTCAATCACATCAAATAGTACCTTAATATTATTGATGTCTATTTCATGTCATAATATGTATGACATCATGAATTATTACTATATTTTGTAGCCCTTTTAAATTTAAGTTGACTTCTATTTAACAATACTAATAAAATAATTGTTGATTTGGTTTGTCATAAGTAGAATAAAATAATTTTATGTTCTTTAATTTTGTGAGATATTATTGTATTGATAACAGTTATTGATTTGAATGGTTGTTTAATGTTTTCGTATAAAAAATTCTCATGTTATAGAAAATTTTACAATGGATTATATTGTATGTAAAAATTAGTAGATAATTGATCTATTTGTTTGAATTCGATCATTACAATTATTTTTTTCAATTGTGGTTTAAGTTATCATTATACCTCTTACAAAATAGTAATGCAAATGATGGTTCACTGCATTTTTATAAACTTTTTTATTTCATATAAGTTAAAGAACCATATTAGGATGTATGTAGCACCAACAATAAACATAGAAAATTCACTAAAAGAAGCACCAAAAGAAACTATAGAAATTAGCATATAATTAAGTAGGTTTGAAATTTAAAAATTGTATTATATTACATGTGGAAACTAATATTTAATAAGTTTTTTTAATTGCAACCATTGTAATTATATCTTTCAATTCAAATTAAAAAAATCATTATAAGTCTTAAAATCAATGATTTAAATGGTGGGTCAATGTGATCCTATACGACTTGCTTATTCCATACAAATTTGATAGAGTTATTAGGTTTTATGTATAAAGTAAACATATCATTACTTTGTTAATTTTACTGGGGCCATTGTAATGATAATTTGTGATTACCATTAATTCTTAATAAATACTAACATCATTTTTGAGATGTTAGGTTTTTATATCATTAAGCAATAAAGTGTTGAAGTGCAGATATGTTACTATCATACTTGTGGCTGCAGTGCAGTTGCAGACACAAATGTGCATCACTATAAGTCAAAAGATGTTGTCGATATTTGAAATGGAAGGAGTTTTCTTCTAATCGTACACCAAATATGAACAAAATTTTTATATTCAAAGAGAACCAGATTGGGAGTTCAGTGATAGGTCTTATTTTTTAAGGCTTTTTCACTTAGAACTGTTAAAATATTGCTTAAAAAATTATGATGTTGCAATATGGACATCAAATGTCACTGAAAAGTACATCTGACAAGTACTTGAAATATCAAATATTGATATAGAGGACTTTAAATTCGCATGGAACAAGTCTCATTGTCATTTGCAAACAAAATTAGAAGCGAGGAGGAAAATACAATTTTATGAGAAAAGGTTGACTGATGTGTGGTCCCAATATGGAGATAATTATGAAGAATCAAATGTATTGCTAATAGATACAACAAAGCATACTTCTCAATTCATTAGATATCGATCAAACCACATCTTGATAAAATCCTATACAGGAAAAGAGCAAGATACTTGGCTTATGTAGGTTTTATTCCCCTTTCTTAAGACACTTCATCGTATGAAAGAGAAACGTGAGTACATTCGAATGTTCAATAGAACATGTACATCATTGTAGTGGATGAAGATAATTTTCTTTATAAATTTGTTCACAAGTACATTCCAATTTTTTAATGCAATTTGAACATAGTTTTTCTGAATCAATTTGTATGATTTTATATATTTTGGAATATTATATGAGATTTTATTTTATTTTTTGTCAGAGGAAAAAAATCAGAACTTTCTATTAATAATAATAAAAATTACAATGGGAATTGTCAATTATATTATTATTTATAATTGTTTTTGCAATGACTTTGTTGTATCGATTTTGTTTTGCTAATATGTGTGTGTATGTGTGTTCTTAAATGAATTATTTTCCATTGAAATCATCTTACACGAACCATCAAGGCATGCTTGTATTTTTATTGACTTCTATTTACATATATGCTACTCATATATAAATGTGAAATATAAGTTTTGAAATAGAGCTCATTGCAAAAAAAATTGCAATTCTTATTCGAGAAATTATAATAATTTACTTGATAAATGCTACATGCACTATTGGCTATTCGGGCTAATGGGAAATGTGTCATAGGTAAATGATTTGAACTTTTTGAAGCATAAGATATGTGATTTCTCAATCCATATTTTACATAAATTTATATACTTCAATCAATTAATGGTTGTAATTAAAATCATATCATATTGAAAATCAACAACACTCAAAAGTTAGTTATTGACTTTTTACCGATAAAAAGCATTAATATGAGTGCATAAATGAGATATTTAATTTTTGAGATAAAAATCTATTATAAATCATTTTTCATTTCTAAAAAAATACATATAATTAATGATAATGATTGCTAAGTGGACTATGAAGGTTCGATTGGAAGCTATCATAGATAAATTATGTCTTTGAACTTTATTTGAAGTTTTTTTTTAATAATTGAAATCATATCATATGAGCCATAAATATATTATTATATTTTACTTAGTTATATCCATTAATATGAGTGTATAAATGTGATATATAATAACCATATAATATAAGACATTTTTTCCAAAAATAAATCTAATAATTTCTTGATAATAAGTATTAAGTGGACTATTTAAGCTATTGGTGATGGGTCACAGGTGAATACTTCAAAGTCCTTAAATTGCAAGGCATTCAATTTTTAATCCATAATTTATTTATTTATTTTTAAAATCAACTATTTGCGTATGTAATCATCTTATCCCATATAAGTTAATAATGAATCCATTTATTGACCTTTATTTGTCTACCACTTAGTTTGATATGAGTATTAATTTTATAGTGTATTTTTTTGAAATAAGACTCCATGTAAAACAAAATGTTTTTCTTAATAAAACATGGAAAAATTAATTAAAAATGTGTTAAGTGGGCCATCTAGATTAATTAAAGAGATAGATCATAAATGGTTGTATTTAAACTTTTCGCAGCATAATAAATTTATTTTCCCATCCATTTTAACATTTTTTTCATTTTCAATTCTTAAATAATTTACTTGTAATTTAAACAATCTCATAGAATCCACCATGACTTGAAGCTATTTATTGTATTCTATTTGGTTATATGCATTAATGGAACTTTATAAATGTGATGTATTTTTGAAATGTAGCTCCTAATGTAAATAAATATATATTTTTTATAAAACAAACTAGAAGTAATGGATAATAAGTTATAATTGGTCTAATATAAAGCCATTTACTAACTTTTATTTGCTTATCACGAAGTTTAGTATAAGTGTATAAATGCGACATTGTTTTTTTGAAATAAAATTCCATGTAAAATAAAATGTTTTTCCTAACAAAACATGAAATAAGTAATTGATAATGAATAGTAAGTAGATTCCTCAAGTTCTCTTAAGATATAGATCATAAATAAATGCATTTCAACTTTTTACAACATACACCATTTGATTTTCCCATCCCTATTAACATTTTGTAAATTTTAGTTTGTAAATAAATAATTTCTAATTGAAATAACAAAAACCAATAAATGTATTATATTTTTGAAATAAAGCTCTTAATGTAATTAAAGATACATTTTTTAGAAAAAATAATAATTTAAAATCAATCGATGATGAGTTCTAAGTGGTTTATTCTATTTTCAATCGATAACTTTTTCTAACTATGCATTTTTAAATCAATTACTTTTATATACAATCATGCCACATAAGTCGATAAGTCAAGAAACAATTGATTGATTTTTATTTACCTATAATGTGGCTTAATATGAATGTATAATTGTGACATTGTTAATGTGAATGTATAAATGTATAAATGTGGATTAATTAATTCACAATGAGCATTAAGTAGACTATTCAGGCTCATTCAAGAGCTGCGTCACACATGAACATATTTAAACTTTTTTCCACCATATGACATGATTTTCCCATCAAGATTAACATTTTGTAAAATTCATTTATTAAACAAACTATTTGTAATTAAAATAATCTCATAGAATCTAACAGGGCCTGAAGCTACTTATTGTATTCCATTTAGTTATATGTATTGATACAAGTTTATAAATATAATATATTTTTGAAATAAATCTCTTAATGTAAGGAAAGATACATCTTTTAAAAAACTAATTAGAATTTATTGATAATGTGTTTTAAGTGGTTTATTTAGACCACGTGGAAAATCTTGTGTAATAGATAAATGACTTTTAATACATATTTAATATTCAAAATTAATATTTTAATGATAATTTATTAGTAGTTACATTAAGTATTTAATAATTAAAGATCATGAGGACTTATACAAATTTCAACTAAAATCCATAAGTTGTGTTTCACATTTATTTATTCCCCATTAACAATTTTTATCATTTTCTCCTCTTAGTGAAAGTAATGGTCATTCATGGTTTTTCGTACAATAGGTTGGAACTATTACAATAGGACCATTACTAGTTTTTGACAATGTTGACAAGGAGAGATAAATATCCGGACTGCCATAAAGTGTACTATTTTTTGAAAACCCTTTCTTCCACTACTTACTTGTCTATGTATATTGGCTCTCCAGGCCCATTAATTCTTGTTTACTTCAATTTATGACGGTGTCCATCATAATGGAATGGCTTGAATACCCATTTAAGAACTATCATTCAATGTACTTGCCTTTGAGTGGAGATAGATCAATGATACCCAACCTTCTTGAAATACCTAGATCAATAGTGCCTAGCTTTTATAGTGGATGCATGGATGTTATAAAGAAGAATTATCACCTCCTCATTAGTGTTACTTAAAGGCATGAAGGGGTAGAAAATTTAACATAATTTGTTTTTACTAAGTTTCTAGTAGAGTAGTTTCAAAGCAATGCAATGGATACACCTCCTTTCCACTTAAACTAAGATCCTCACGTCACCAGTATTCAATCAACAACTCTCTCACAGGTTATGGTAATGGGGGCTAGAGTCATCTAACACAAAAATCAAACATCGATGACTCTAGTATGTTATCCATAACTATAATATCTTTCTTGTATGTTAGACATACTAATATGATTTACCTTAAATAAATTGTTTCTAAGAGTTTTCTTTCACACTCATATTGTGCATTGATACTATTGTACCTAACAACCTCATTTTTTACCTATTCATGGTTTCTAATTTGTTTGACGTTCCTAAAATTATTTTTATCTTAAATTAAGTTAATATGGTGATTCACAAAATAATTAATGTTGTTGAAAGCCTTGTAATAGAATACTTCCAAATTTAATGAAATCTGTGTTAAATGGTTAAATCATTGAAATCATATAATACCTATAAGCCTTTTCTTATAAAATTTGTGAATTATAACATAATGTGTGACATATAAATTATAAAATTGGAGTCAAATTTGTGTTATATTGCTAAATTTTTGATAATGCAATGTTTCAATATTATGATGAGAGTATTTTTAATGATGTTATTATATATTTCAATTGTTAAAAATATGTGGTTTTTTAAAATATTACAAGTTTGGATCTCTAAGGGAGTAGACTATGTACAACTCTATAATCATTGAGGTTAACTAGTGCTCACTTTCTTACATGACATTTCCTACCAGATCCAAGTTCCAAAGTTAAATGTTGGAAACATAAGATTGTGTTTATCGTTAATATGAATGGAAAATCCACCTAAAGCAAAACTCATTTTAAACTCGAAGTGATTTTAAATTGAGATCTATGAATAGATGTTATGTGGTATTACATCATTTACCTGTGGTAGTAATAACAAAAATGAAGAAGAAAATAATTCAAAGTTAATGTCTAACTTTTTCAATCAATATATATATATATATATATATATATATATAACAAAAATGAAGAAGAAAATAAATTCAAAGTTAATGTCTACCTTTTTCAATCAAAATATATATATATATATATATATATATATATATATATATATATATATATATATATATATATAATCCATTTCATTAATTTTCAAAGTCTTAAAAGAAATATTAATATAAAATTATTTCCGTGTCAAACATTATAATCTTTAGAGAATAATAAGAAATAATTTTTTTATTCATATCTTCATTTTCATTTAAAAAAAACAATAGAGTGATCTCAAATATTTTAAGAGGTAATTGAAGTTAGCATTTAGATTTTTTAATCTCTCTTGATATTTAATAAATTCAAGATTAACAAGGATTTAAACTAGTTATTAAGATTCTCAAGATAGAGTAATTTAGTTTACTTTATATACTCTATTAATTTCTATATTTACTATTAAATCTTATATTTGCTAATAAATATATTTAATATCCCAAAAAAAATTGGGAAGTTTCACATTGTCCCTACAAGTACACTTCTTATGACTTTAGGTCTACACTCTGGCTTAGAGGGAGATTTCCTAGAAGAACAAAAAGAAAAGAATGTCGGGTTATGTTTTAGAAATAAAAGGTTATTGGAAAGAGTGTGTAAGTCAAATAAATCTTTCAACTTCTTCAACACATCATGAGCAACAATTAACATATAAGCTTTGTTGTTCATATTTCTCTAGATAGCTAGCTCTTTATCAATGACTCGTTGGGAAGCACATTGACAACTTCTCCTTCAGAGACAACTTTCCATAAGTCATTGAAAATAAGGATGTACTTCATCTTTCTCAACCATTTATTGTAGTTTAGTTTACTAGTAAATATTACACAAACTATGAAGATGAGAGAGTGAATCATTTATTGTAGTTTACTTTGCTAGTGAATATTACACGAACTATGAAGATGAGAAAGTGAATCATTTATTGTAGTTTACTGTTCTAGTTGTAGGCTGCTACAATATTACCCAATGAACCTAAACACCACAAAACTTTTAACAACTAGAAGTTTAAAATAAAATGGAGGGAAGAGAGTATTAAGCACACATATTCGACCAGGATTGATGACCCTGCTTCAGCTTTGTGTGGTAGTTGGACTCCACACAAATTATTTAGATTCCCTACAAAGTATTTACAAGGACATGAAAAGACATCAATGACACGTAGCGAATTGAATACCAATAATAAACACGTTATCCAGGTTTCAAAGTGAAAATCGAAAATTACCAATAAGATTCATGGGTTCCACACACCATTCCAAATATAGTTTAAATTAGGATCCCACTATTTACAATAAAATGACAATGTAGTTCGAATTTCTGGATTAGCTATCTCTCTTACTGTGCAACAATGATATCACTTCACATTTGTTGCTTTACCGTTGCACGTAGCACTTGGACAGATTTAAAACGGGTTCCAAAGTTCGCAAGGACAATATGCAGCTCTGCAAACTCCGTTAGAGAATTAGAAAGCGAGCAAAAACATTATTCGATGGAAAAGGATAAGGAGTTTGGAATGATTACGCAGCTCTGCAATCTTGGTTACAGAATTAGCGAGCAAGCAGAGGTAGAGACAGCTTCTCTGTGGGGTTCATCGACAACGACAACAAGAGGCTCGAGATTAAAGCTTTTCTCACAAAGGACGATGAGAATGGACAGGGTGGGTGTAGAATCTGAAATGGCCACTGCTCTCTAAGCCAGCTAATAAACTAGAATAAATATGACATAAAAAAAAAAACAATGAAAGACAATAAAACTAAAAAAACACAGATCAAATGAAATCACTGCTCAACCTGTAAATCTCACATTACTTCATCTATGTAAATACATTCTTATATAATAAACCTATTACTAATTCTATTTTATCAAATACTAATTATTTATTCTGACTACTGCCAATGATTCTGAGCACTGGCCATCCTAATAATTTGCTGCACTAATTCTTAATAACATAGAATCACAAAATTTGTTGACAAATTTCAGCAATTAAGCATTATTCTCAACACTCCCCCTTAATTCTTAATGAGGGCTTACTAACTTATCTCTTAGTGCCAAAAACTGATCTTTTGCAACTGCTTTGGTGAAGATATCTACTAGCTAATGCTTAGAATTTATGTGCTTCAATTCAACATGTTTCTTTTGCACCAAATCCCGAATGAAGTGATATTTCATGTCAAAATGCTTTGTCCTGATATGATGAATTGGATTCTTTGCTAACTTGATGGAACTTAAATTATCAAAATAAATCACTGTAGGTTGAATTTGCTTCTCTCCAATTTCTTCCAAAAATTTTCTGAGCCAAAGAGCTTGTGTACCTGCTGAAGTAATTGCAACATACTCTACTTCTGTGGATGAGAGGGCAACAATGCTTTGTTTTCTTGAGCTCCAAGTAATCAAACCAGAACCAGAAGAGAAACAATTTCCAGATGTAGACTTACGGTCATCCACACTACCTCCCCAATCTGAATCACTAAATCCAACAAGATTGAACTTTTCAGTAGAGTAGTAATGAATACCAAAATTTAGACTGTCTTTCACATACCTTAAAATTCTCTTGGCTGCCTTCATATGTATTTGAGATGGATTTGTCATATACCTTGAAACAAGTGAAACTAAAAATGCAATATCAGGTCTTGTGTGGGTTAGAAACATCAAGCTCCCCACAATACTTCTGTAAGTTGTATCATCAACTAAATCAGCACCATCATCCCTACATAATACAATTCCTTGAGCACTTGGAGTAGGGGATCCATTACAATCAAGAATATCAAATTTCTTCAACATATCATGTGCATACTTTGTCTGGAAAATGAAAATTTGATCCTTAGTTTGATAAACCTCCATTCCTAGAAAATATTTCATGAGACCTAGATCTTTCATCTCAAATTCATTCATCATAGCAACTTTGAACTCATTATTCATTTTGGAACTACTACCCATATACAATATATCATCAACATACAAACTTATGATCAAAATATCAATACCTTCTTGTTTGTAGTAAAGGGTAGGATCATTCTTACTTCTCTGGAAGCCTTTCTCCTGAAAGTATCCATCAATCCTAGCATACCACGCTCTTGGTGCTTGCTTGAGACCATACAAAGCCTTCTTCAACTTGTAAACATTATTCTCTTTTCCTTCCACTTCAAAACCTTGTGGCTGCTCCACATATACTTCCTCTTCTAAGTACCCATTCAAGAAGGCACTTTTCACGTCCATGTGATGTACGCTCCACCTTTTCTGAGCCGCTAATGAAATCAACATTCTAATGGTCTCTTCTCTTGCTACTGGTGCAAATGTCTCTTCATAATCAATTCCATACTTTTGTGTGAATCCTTTGGCAGCTAATCTTGCCTTGTGTCTTTCAACACTCCCATCACTATTAAATTTGGTCTTGTAGACCCATTTGGTGCAAATCTTTTTCTTGTCATGCGGAAGCTCTGTCAATTCCCAAGTGTCATTCCTATGAATGGAATCTATCTCTTCTTGCATAGCTTGCACCCAAACCTCATTAGTACATGCATCTTCAAAACATGATGGTTCAAAATCAGCCTTGGCTAATAAAGCAAAATTCACTGTCTCACCTATTGGGTTTTCATCATGTGATTGATTTGCAGTCCTCTGATATATGTCACTCAATCTCCTTACCTTCCTTGTAGAACTTGGAGAAGAATTTGGACTTGAACTTGATGCTGATGAAATTGATGAAGGACTTCTTGGTGGAGTTAAACTACTAGATACAGAAGCATTAGTTGGCTGCTCAATATCAACAAGTATATCATCATTCAAAACAAATTTTTTCTTCTCAACATGGCCTTTTTTATGACCATAAACTCCCCCTTCATCAAAAATTACATCTCTTGATACAATACGATTTTTAGTGAGGGGATTATACATTTTATAAGCCTTGCTTGTCTCACTATACCCAATGAAAATGCATGACTCACTCTTTGCATCTAACTTTTTCCTATTTTGATCACGTACATGCACATAAGCCAAACAACCAAAAACTTTGAAATGATTAACATTAGTCTTTTTTTCATACCAAGCTTCATAAGGAGTCATCTTCTCTAGTGCACTAGTGGGGCTACGATTGAGGATGTAGACTGCTGTAGCAACTACATCTCCCCAATAAGAATTGCTCAATCCCTTAGTTTGTAACATGCACCTTGCCATTTCAACCACAGTTTGATTCTTCCGTTCATCTATGCTATTTTGTTGGGGTGTGTATGATGTAGTATGTTTCCTCTTGATGCCATTCATATCACAATAACTCTGGAAAGATTTGGAGCAGAATTCTCCTCCACGGTCAGTCCGCAAACATTTGATCTTGGACCCTTTCTCATTTTCCACAAGTGCCTTGAAATTTTTGAATGTATCCAAGGCTTCACTTTTGGCCTTCAGAAAATATACCAAACAATTTCGTGAGTAATCATCAATAAAAGTGATGAAATATGATGACTTACCCAAACTATTAGTTTGCATAGGACCACAGATGTCTGAATGAACAAGATGAAGTGGATGATGAGCCCTCCATGCACTTCCCTTTGGGAACCTTTCCCTTGCATGCTTGCCTTTAGCACATCCTTCACAAACCTCCTTATGCTCCTCTACCTTGGGCAAACCAGAAACTAATGCATTTGAGGTTAGAAGCTTCAAACTGTGAAAATTTAAATGCTCATACCTGAGATGCCATAGCCAACTTGAATCCTCATAAGCCATATTTGCAAGTGTTTTGCTATGTTCATCAAACCTTAAGGGAAACATCCTATTTCTTTTCATAGGCACAATAGTGATCACCCTATTTCCCTTATTCTTATCATAGATAGTACATGTCTTATTTTCAAAGACTACTTTATAATTTTTCTCACATAGCTGCCCAACACTTAACAAATTGTGCTTCAATTGTGGAGTATAATAAATATCATGAATACTCTTTAAACCTTCTTTTGTCTGGATCTTCACAGCTCCTTTGGCAGCAATCTCCAAAGATTTATCATCACCAAGCTTGACCTGAGATTTAAAACTTCCATCCTTGGCTGAAAACAATTTCTCATTCCCTGTCATATGGTTAGAGCATCCAAAATCTATGTACCAAACATCTTTACTAGTATTTTCACCTTTGGCATAAGATAAAAATAAGTGATCTGGAGGATACTCATTACTTTCTTGAGCATAGTTAGCATTTTTACCTACTTTCAATCTGCATTCTCTTTCAAAGTGGCCATATCTATTACAATAGTAACATTGAACATTTATCTTATCAAATCTACCTCTTCCTCTGAAACTACCTCTGCCTCTACCTCTAGAAAATTTTTGGCTTTGCCATTTACCTTGATCTTGATTGGTTTTGGCACTACTGCTACTTTCATCTTCATTATGTGTAATTTGTAATTTAGAGGAAAAAACTTTCTCAACAACTTCAAAAGTTTCTTTCAATATTTCTTCATGAGACATGAGAGATCCAACCAATGATCAAACTTTAATTGTGTCAAATCCTTGCTTTCTTCTAATATTATGGCAACATTATTCCATCTAGGTGTTAAAGATCTCAATACTTTTTTTATTAAAACTTCATTACTTACAGTTTCCCCAAGTGTAGCCATTTTATTGACCACATCTTTGACTCTCACACAATAGTCACTTATACTTTCAGCTTCTTGCATCTTCAGATTGTCGAACTCTCTCTTCAATGTCTGAAGCTTGACCACCTTAACTTGATCACTACCTTGGTAAGCTTCTTGAAGAGTCTTCCAGGCATATTTGGAAGTTGTAGCTCCTGATATTCGTGGAAATAAGCTCTTATCAAGAGCTATCTGAATGTGAAACAATGCTTGAGCATTCTTCTTCCTCGCTTCCTTTCTTGTTGTTTTTTCATTGGCTGTAAGGGCATTCCAATCTTCTGGCTCATCATAACCTGATTCAACAATCTCCCACAAATCTTTTCCAATCAAAAAAGTCAGCATCTTAATGCACCAATAATCATAATCGTTCCCATCAAATTCTGGAACAGGCATGTTAGAATTTGACATTTTTAACTTTGGCGAAATTCCAACAATTAAAAAATTTAGCCCAAAACAATTTTACCCGCTCTGATACCAATTGTAGAATCTGAAATGGCCACTTCTCTCTAAGCCAGCTAATAAACTAGAATAAATATGACATAAAAAAAAAAATGAAAGACAATAAAACTAAAAAAACACAGATCAAATGAAATCACTGCTCAACTTGTAAATCTCACATTACTTCATCTATGTAAATACATTCTTATATAATAAACCTATTACTAATTCTATTTTATCAAATACTAATTATTTATTCTGACTACTGCCAATGATTCCGAGCACTGGCCATCTTAATAATTTGCTGCACTAATTCTTAATAACATAGAATCACAAAATTTGCTGACAAATTTCAGCAATTAAGCATTATTCTCAATAGTGGGGGCGTCAAGACCGGTCTACAATGCATGTGTAGCTCTGATAATGCAGGTCAGGCTCTGATAACACATGTGCCATTTTCATAATGTACGAGGTTATTAATATTTATGAAGTTATATTTTTATTAATGTATTTGGTAGTATATGTTTACTATTGGATATAATCAAATATAAAATTTAATGATGAGTAATATATACTGCCCCAATGTATTAAATAGAGTTATAGCTCTAGAAATATTAGTTGCCACTAGTATGGCTGTCAAGATCTTTATACACTAATAGAATTATAACTCCAAAAATATTAGTTATCAAAATATGGCGGTCAAGACCCTTATGCATTCTAAACTTGTGCAACTCTTGAAAAAAAAATAAACAACTTTGACAAACCAGAATAACAACCAAAATAGACAGACAATTAGTGAAATGTAAAGTTGGCTCTATTCTAATTTCTGATTCTTTGGCCCAACACAATCAAACACTAAAAACACAAAGCTAAAATTTATTAATTTCTAAAATTTCCATTTTTCAGGTCAAAGATTTGTACCTTGACTCAGCACGATCAAGTGCTAAAAAAAAATAAAAACAAATAACACACGTTGAAATTTATCAACTTCTAAAATTCCCATTTGTGAGGTGGAGGAAGTCTAATTTGTGATTCCTTCGCTTAACACAATCAAACATTAAAAACAAATAACATTAATTTTAATATAATTAAAAAAAGTTTAGTTTAATTTATATGTGAAATAAATCTTTTTCATCGGAGTAGTATAAAATACAGTCTCAACAAAATTCAAGTTTTTAAACATTTTTGCTAGATTTTTATTAAAAATCTGTCAATATAATTTCAAGGTATTTTGTTGTTTAAAATATAGTTTTGAATGCATAAATGTATTTGGCACCCTAAGAAATTCATGAGCATTCGAATGATGCAGATTAAACAATTTAAACTCAAGAAAACTCAATTTTTAAAAAATCTCTATTAGATTGTAATTAAAATTGACCAATAAAAATGATAGTAAAACAAGTCATTTCATCTATGAGTTAGACTAAGCCATAAAAAATATAAAATAATTATATATACATTTATTAACCAGGTGTATTTATAAATATATTAAAAATTCAATTATTATGAGAACATAAAAATAAAAATATTAAAGAAATAAATTTATAAATATATAAAATCATTCTTATATATTATAATGTGTTTATCTAATTAATCTATATTGTAGTAGTTTCTTTATTAGATTATTAAAATTGGTTTTTAATTTCATTGAATATTGATAGAAATTGTTTATGAAATGATTAGCTTGCCAACCGTGTTCACTCTTAATCTCGTTTCCAGCTAATTTACTAAAGAATAGTGATTAGAAATAAGTGTTATAAGTAAATAGATTGCCTAAATAAGCTTCTTTCTAAATCACTCTTTAAAAGCAGTAACTTAAATGTTTACACGGTTCAAATTTAAGGTTTTAAATTTTTCCACTAGCCACTTTTCACGTTTCAAAGTTTCCCCTCACAGCGATATACGATAACTTACTTTGCTGAAAAAAGTTCTGTTGAACTTACATTTCAGTTAGTCAAATCACAAGTAGTCTGGTATATATGGCTCATCATTAAATTTAAACAACTCTAAATTTAATAGTAAATAGTATATACCACACCCAATTAAATAACAAATAACTCAAAAAATAAGACTAGTCCTCCTTGCACATCATCTCTTCCAGCGCAGATCCACTCTGCGCTGATCCAGTCTATCAACCCAATAAAGCCGCAGGAATATGTTGCTTTCCCTTCTATCGTTATCCTGACGTAAATGTCAACATCACCAATGCTTCCGTGGGCAATTTGGTTGCTCCTTCCTCTGGCCCTTCATCGATATGAATTCTCCTTGCAGCCTTTGCAGGTCTCTAGCGACTCTGATCCTTGTTCGCCTTGAATTCTTGGCCATCAAAACTGTAAGTGACAGAGAAGTCCACTCATCCGCAGAGCCGTATAAAGTTATAAACCAACCGACAGAGAAGGGCGTCATTTCGTCCAGTAGTTTGATCCAACCAATCCACCCACTAATGCCGAATGAATAGGTCGCTTTCCTAGGTAAATGTCGACATCACCGATGCTTCAGTGGTCAATTTGGATGCTCCCTTCCTGTCACCGTTCATCAATATGAATTCTATTTGCAGGCAACTAGGGACTCTGATGATGCCTCACCAGGAATACTCTTTGATATGAACAGAATACATGAGCTTGGCCATGAAAATAGTAATCTGACACAGCAGGGTGATCCAGAGAACTGTTTTCCATGTGCATGCACTGAAAACAGCTGGCTCTCACAAATTTGGCCAACAGAAGGAAAAGATAGTCCTAATAAGGAGGAATTACCAACCAGTGCAAACAAGAACCTGAGAATAACAGGGCATGCAGGAATAACCATACTGAGAATTTCCCGAACACTCTCCAAAAAAAATTACGAAGCACCACGATCAAATGCGTAATAATACAACAGTGATTTGACTGACCAGAAAGAACAATTAATCCAACAAAGAATTAATATGTGTGCAATTGGTGTTTCAGCTCATTATTTTGAAAAGGAGTTGTTTAGCGAGGTGTTGGAATTGTCTTGACGGCTAAAATTAGCCCGAAATTGAGCAAAATATTTTTAAGAAATGTTGGAATAGCAGTATTTGAATCATGTTTTTGATGGTAGAAATAGATTCAGCACCATCAAAAATCTCTAAAACACCCAATATATTGAAATTTGATAGCTATAAACTGGATTTACATAGCTAATTGAGTAAGTCAAAATGTTAAACCGGACATGACAAGACATTACACCATCTCTACCCCATATTGGGCTGCAGAATTAAAAACTAATGCGAACAAAAAATTTATATTTTTAGCTAGTTTTAATTAATCACTTTGTTTTTTTTTTAATGAAAAAATTAATAATTTAAATATTTAGAATTCATAATTAAATGTATATTTTTTTAAATAATCAATATAATGATAAATTTCCATGTAAATGAAGTATTATGTGCGAGGATATCCACCGCACAAATGCTTCATATTTACATTGTATGTACAGAAAAAGACCTATGTACACATTTATAGTTTATAGTGGTAACTCTTGGAATCATCCCTCTCACACTAGTACAAGAGGTTGACAATTCCTCTTTTATATATATATATATATATATATATATATATATGACTAGCAATTGCACCAAATGTTGCAAAAGAAATGCCTCAAGGTAGTTGGGTAGGAAAGAGCAACATTAAGTGAAAGTGTGGCCATATGTTGCAAAATGGTGTAAGTAGAATTTTGGATCTTAGTTAAAGAGGGGGTCTCATGATCCAGGTGGATATCGATGCCCACCCGCCTATTCCACTTGGGGCCCCACCATTGTCTCTTTCAAATTTTTTCACAACTTACTATTTTTAGCAGTTTTTTGGGTCCTGAACTTCCGGAGCCATTTCGAAGCCCCAAACGGAGATAGTATGCCGAAGTTACATCCTCGGGAAGTTGAAACACCAATTTACCCAAACGGGGCCCATAGTTTTGGCGCTTCATCTCCTAGGGTTAGCTTTTTGGACGTTTAGAATTCTCCATTGTTTCTCCATAATAAATAGGCCCTCGAGTCTCATTGTAACACAGTTCAGAGGTCTGTAGTCACCACATCTCTTCTCAGAGATTTGCTACCAGCACCCTAGCTATTTTATTTCCATCATGTTTGTAAGCATATTTCTGTGATTTGATATTAATGAAATAAAGCCTTATTTCCATTGTATTTCTATGTTTATGGTTATTCCTGTATTCTGTTGCGTTCCTGCATAAATACGGATCAGTGGTATCAGAGCGGTCTGCTTTTTCTTGATCCTTCTTTGCATGTCCCCAACGAGGTCGGGGTATAAGGAGTTAGGGCACGATCTGGTGGAACCTTTTCAAGATCAGCCTTGCAAACCCCGATGGATGCCCATGGGGAAAGAAAAGAAAGATGAGGGAGCAGGAGATCCTATCAAAATATTTTTCGAGGAGGCCCTCAAAAAATAAAGGAACATGATGATGGATAACTTTTCCCAGATCCTTCAACGACTGACCACCAGCAGTGCATCTACATCCAGCAGCGACTTTGGAGGCATGACTCCCTTTAAGGTACAAGTAAACTTTGACATTCCCATATTTGAGGGCCAAATAGATGCAGATGCCGTATATAGATGGTTGAATCTATTAGAAGGATATTTCTCAGTTCATGACTTTTCCGACCGGGAGAAGATTATTTTTGCACTCCTCGAAGCTACCCCCCATGTCAAGGACTGGTGGGAAACCTGCTGTTAGAAAAAGGATGAGACAGAACCCTCTCTGTTCTTAGTTGTACCCACTTGGAATTCTTTCCGAGATGCCATTAAGGAACAATACTATCCCATGGGGAGCTATGAGGACAAGTAAATACAATGGACCATGCTGCGGCAACAAAGGGATCAAGATGTGCATGAGCTAGCAAATATGTTCCATACCCTACACACAAAGTTGGGTATCAAAGATTCATAGAAACATTTGGTGCTAAAGTATTGCGGTTGTCTGCACAGATACATTAAGGAGGAAATGGAGTCCCTCGACATCTCCTCGCTTGGTACGGCATACCGATATGCTACCAAGATTGAGCAGAAATTCAAATAGAAGAAGCGAGACTTTGGATATGTGAATCAAAAGCAAGGGAAAGGTGCCCCCAAACTGCAAAACAAAGGACAATGCCAAGGCATGGCAACCCAAGACAACCTGCCAAAGACAAAAGCAAAGAACAACACTGCGAAGCCAAAGAAGGACACGGGAAAGTGGTGTGAGTTCCATAAGAGCTCCACTCACAACACAAGTGAGTGTCGGGCCAAGCAATTGCTGGTGGCCGAGATGAGGGCTTCTGAATCAGGTGTATGCTCCGACTCTGAATCAGATCCTGACAAGGTGAATGACAAAGGGAAGCAGATTATTGATGTGAAGCCCAATGCCACTGTTTCCACTACGAAGATCCAAAAGGAGGAACCAGAAGATCCAGAGGAGGCAGAGCATTTCTTCCACTCCCAGATGTGGGTAAAGGGTTCCCCACTACGGTTCATTGTCGAAAATGGGAGCCAAAAGAACCTCATTTCAACAGATGTCGTGAAGCAGTTGGGCTTGCCGACCACAACGCACCCACAACCATACACCATCGGGTGGCTTCACCAAGGATGGGATCTCCGCGTCAGTCAGCAGTGCCACCTTCCCTATAGCATCAAGCCCTTCACGGATGAGGTATTGTGTGACATTGCTCCTATTGATGTTTCTGATGTATTATTAGGCCAACCATACTTGTGGAAGCAAGAGGTTATGTATGAGTCTTGGCCTCACGTTGTTATTGTTACTTTGGGAAATAAATTGTACAGGATACCAGAGGTACCACCGCCTCCCACTATCTTTTTGGTTACTGCAAAACAATGCAGTAAGCTCATTTCCCAAACTACGAAATTTGTTTTCCTGATGATATGCCCCCAGGGCAAGAAGAAGACTGTGGCCACGACCTCCAGACATGGCTCCTCTGCACGACAATAACAAATGGACAAGGTTGTGGAGGAGTACAGGGACATCTTCACCTCACCCATAGGGCTTCCTCTACACTGTCAGGTCAAGCACCCCATTGACCTGACCCCAGGTGTGCCACTACCCAATGGACTGATCTATAGGTGCTCTATTATGGAGAATGATGAAATAAAGAGGCAGATTCAAGAGCTGCTGTAGAAAGGTCACATCCGACCAAGTTCATCGCCCTGTCGAAGCCCGATAATGTTGGTACAGAAGAAGGATGGGACTTGGAGACTCTGTATTGATTATCGGGCACTGAACAAGATCACTATTCAGAATAGGTACCTAATCCCACGGATTGATGACCTTTTGTACCAACTCAAAGGGGAAAAATATTTCAGCAAGATCGACTTGAAGTTTGGGTATCACCAAGTACCAATTGAACCCTCTGATGTGTGGAAGACTACCTTTAAAGCCAAGGAGGGCCTTTTCGAATGGCTTGTCATGCCTTTCGGATTGAAAAATGCTCTCGCAACCTTCATGAGGTTGATGGATGACATTTTGCGTCCATTCACCAACTCATTTGTAGTGGTATACTTGAATGACATTCTGATCTTCAGATAGACTTGGGAAGAGCACCTCCACCACATCTGAGAAGTCCTCCAAACACTACGGCAACACAAGTTGTGTGCCAATTTGGAGAAGTGCACTTTTGGCATGACCAAGGTTCAATATCTGGGATACATTATTGATGAAAGGGCGATGCATGTGGATCCAGCCAAGATCCAAGTCATGCAGGACTGGCCAGCCTCAACCACCCTAACAGAGCTTTGCAGCTTCCTGGGTCTTGCTAATTTCTACCGTAGGTTCGTGTTGGGATTCTCTCATATCACTTGGCCCTTGAGTCAAGTCACCAAGGGAGGAGCGAAAGCCAAATTCTGTTGGTCGGAATCTCAACAAAAGGCGTTCATAGAATTGAAACATCGCCTCTATTCTGCCCCAGTTCTCACATTACTAGACTTGCAACAACCATTTGAGATCGAGACAAATGCCTCTGACTATGCTATTTAGGCAGTTCTTACTCAACAGAGGCATCTAGTGGCATATCACATTGAGAAATTATCCGACACAGTTCGAAAGTATCCCACTTATGACAAAGAAATGTATTCCATTCTGTAGGCTTGTCGACAATGGAAGCATTACATTTTGGGGAAGGAGACAATCATCCACACAGACCACCGACCCCTGCAGTTCGTACAGACACAAGGGAAGTTGCAGAACGATCGCCATCAGAAGTGGTCCACATATCTGCAACAACTTCATTTGAACATCAAGTACAAGAAGGGTAGCACCAATAATGTTGTAGACTGCCTCAACTGACCGCCGATCGTGGCCATAACCACCGTTCTCAACTCTTGTGGGCATGAGAGTGTTGATTGGCCGCTTCTCTACAAGAGCGATCTAGAATTCAGCTACACATACAAGGCACTGTTAGGGGGTATGAAAGTTCCAAATTTTCACCTCCAAGATGCACTATTATGTCACCTAGGACACCTTTGTGTTCCTTCAAGTGAGCGTGCCAAGATTATATGGGAAGCACACTACAGTCAAGTCGCTGGGCATTTTGGGGTCGAGAAAATAGTGGCAGTACTGCAAAAGTACTTCTATTGGCCGAACCTTCAACATGATGTCGGGCAGTACATCAGATCCTGCACTGCTTGCGCCATTGCCAAACCGACCATCAAGAAGCAAGGCCTCTATACTCCGCCACCTAGCCCTAGTCGACCTTGGGAATCCATATCCATGGATTACATGTCAGGCCTTCCTTCTACTAAGCATGGAAATGACTGTTTTCGTGGTCGTCAACAGATTCTCAAAGATGGCCATTATGGCACCCTGCAAGAAGAATATCACAGCAGAAGCCACTGCTAAACTCTTCTTTGAACGAGTGTGGGTGCACTTTGGGATCCCAGAGCCTATCATATCAGATCGCGACAGCAGGTTCCTCAGCACATTTTGTCTAGCCTCTGGTCAATGTTGGACACCAAGCTCACCAAGTTCACAGCTTTCCATCCCCAAACTGATGGCCAGACAGAGGTCGTCAATAGGATGGTTGTACACATTCTGTGCATGTACAATTCAAACCATCCACGCACATGGGATGAGAGCCTTTCCTATGTACAACACAGTTATAACTGGGCTCTCCATAGCTCAACTGGCCATAGCCCCTTTCAGGTGGGCTTGGGATTCTAGCCACTATGTCCCAGTGACGTAGCCATGCCATTTGCAACTACTCAAGCTGATTTGGCTCATGTCCAGTCTGAAGCTGACAAAGAAAACAACTTCATCGAGTGCATTCAGCACATCCGCCAACAGGTTCATGACATATTGGACAAAGCCAATGCTAAGTACAAGCAATGACATGATCAACATCGGGTGCCACACAAATTCCAGGTGGGCGAAAAAGTGTGGCTACATTTGCAGAAGGAGTGCATCACTGGACCCCACCGCAAGATTCGCCCGCTCCGATATGGGTCATACACCATCACCAAGGATGTAGGGAACAATGCCTTCGAGTTTAGTATTCCACCATTCCTTGGTCTACACCCAGTATTCAATGTAGACCGCCTTCGTCCCTACTTCCCACCTCTATTGGACACCTCTGACATTGCAGAAGAAGTCATAGTAAAAGAGTTAAACCCAGACTGCATGGAACAGATCGCCATAGACTGTATCATGGACATGCAAATCAAGAACACTTGCCGACAGAAGATCCAACTATATCGGGTTGTCAAAGCTAGCCAACTCCTGCATCAAGGCAAGTGGTTCACTAGGGACCAAGTTCAACAGAAGTTTCCTCATCTCATGGAGGAACTCAACGCAATGGGGAACATTTCTTCCTAAGGGGGGAGGAATGATCCAGGTGGATATCGATGGCCACCCGCCTATTCCACTTGGGGCCCCACCATTGTCTCTTTCAATTTTTTTCACAACTTACTATTTTTAGAAGTTTTTCGGGTCCTAAACTTTCGGAGCTGTTTTGAAGCCCCAAATGGAGATAGTATGCCGAAGTTACGTCCCCAGGAAGTTGAAACACCAATTTACCCAAACAGGGCCTATAGTTTTGGTGCTTCATCTCCTAGGGTTAGGTTTTTGGATGCTTAGAATTCATCATAATAAATAGGCCCTCAGGCCTCATTGTAACACAGTTCAGAGGTCTGTAGTTGCCACATCTCTTCTCGGAGATTCGCTACTAGCACCCTAGCTATTTTATTTCCATCATATTTGTAAGGATATTTCTGTGATTTGATATTAATGAAATGAAGCCTTACTTCCATTGTATTTCTATGTTTATGGTTATTTCTGTATTCTGTTGCATTCCTGCATAAATCCGAATCATCTCAGGAATTGCATCATTCACATGACATGAGTATCTAGTCTTAGGTTCTCTCTTTAGAGTTATTTAGTGTATTTCCCAAATATTCCCTCACTCTAGAAATACAAAATATATCTATCCTTAGAAATTATTGACCAAAATATCTCGATTTGGTCTTTTGGTTAAAGAGCCATACGTATTTTAACTAACAACACTTGTGTTTAAAGTATTTCCCTATTTAATTAATTGGAATTTATCCACAGCCTATTTGTTTACACCAACTTTATTGGTGATTCAACATTTGTTGCAATTGATATAGATGCATTTACATTGGTCACCCAATTCAAACTATAGAAAACATTTGTATCATTATCTTTTTTATCTGTATCTGGACTAGATCTAGTGACTTGCATCGAATAATTTTGGCATAATGACCTGCATCAAATTATTTTGGATCAATTATAAGAAGACAAGATTTGGGTATAGTGACCCACATCAAGTGATTTTGGATAAATTATAAGAAGATAAAGTTGAAGCCAAAATTTGAATCTTTTGAATTCAAGGATGTTGAAAATCTCAAATTACAATACTCGTTGGAAATTTAAATTTACGTCCAAATAAAAACCTTCATGAATTCACTTCATTTTTTATTTCCTTTTATTTTTTGTAGGCATGGATTCTTGAATTTTGAAAATTTAATAGAATATATAAATTTCTAAGAATTATTGATTTAAATCTATTTTATTAAATAATTTTTCATTTTAATGAAACCTATAACATCAACTAAAAATAATAACATTATATTGTTTTAATATTATCATAAACAATGTCTGAGTGGTTGTAGTTATCTACAACAATGATAAAAACAAACCATAGCTTTGTTATAAAAAAAAATGATTGTGGATGAATGTGCTAAAGATAAATAATTCATTTCTCCATTAAGAAAGTTATTAGAATAATAATGTTGAAATTTAATAAATAATTACTTAGGCTTTGTTATGGCTTTGTGATGAAAAAAACATGATTGTGGATGAATGTGCTAAACATAAATAATTCATTTCTCCATTAAGCAGGTTATTAGAATAATAATGTTGAAATTTAATAAATAATTACTTAGGCTTTGTTATGAAAAAAACATGATTGTGGATGAATGTGCTAAAGATAAATAATTCATTTCTCCATTAAGTAGGTTATTAAAATAATAATGTTGAAATTTAATAAATAATTACTTAGGCTTTGTTATGGCTTTGTTATGAAAAAAACATGATTGTGGATGAATGTGCTAAAGATAAATAATTCATTTCTCCATTAAGCATATCGATAAATTGTTCAAATTCTTGAACAATAATGTCTTCTTTCATATGTGATTGAGTATTGGTTTAATGTTGAAATTTAATAAATAATTACTTAGACTTTTTTATGGCTTTGTTATGAAAAAAACATGATTGTGGATGAATGTGCTAAAGATAAATAATTCATTTCTCCATTAAGCAGGTTATTAGAATAATAATGTTGAAATTTAATAAATAATTACTTAGGCCTTGTTATGGCTTTGTTATGAAAAATCATGATTGTGGATTAATGTGCTAAAGATAAATAATTCATTTCTCCATTAAATATATGATTAAGTTAAAATTAAGCAACTTAAAAGAAACTTACGATGTGGTCAGATTTAGTAAATTTACATATATTGGCATAAATTTCTCCATGTTAAAATGGCATTGACTTTATTGTATACCAGGCTATTTTTATTCATATACAATATACAATTTTTGACAAGCATGAAATTAGCATTGGGATATGTAGATGAACTTGGAGTAAACTCTATTTCTGTTAATAAAAATTCTCTTTATGGACATCCATGGTAGATACATTGTACTTGAATGTATTTAAAATATCTTATTTGAGTTACATGTTCATTTCATGCTTGTTTCGAATGATTATTAATCACCAAACATTTTCACCCCCAATTTCCTATTTCAATATCTATAAAAAAAAATTCTGGTTGATAACTCTTATCATCAATATTTTTTAAACCTCCATGACCTGCTTCCATTGAAACAAAAATTGTCTTTCATTCCTTTACAATGACTCCTTCTCTGCAACAACTTATTTCTTCTAGGCTACTTTTTCCTATGGTATCCTATGGTAATTCTAGGCTACATTTTCCTATGGTATCCTATGGTATTGCCTTACGACGTTTCTTTTGCAACATGTGGTGCAATTGCTAGTTATAATTAGTTATTTTATTTTATTTTATTTAATTAATATCAAGCTTAAAAAAAAAAGTACACAGACGTTCAATTCTATTTGAATGCTTTCTCCCAACTACTTTACCCCAATGTGTTTTGGTCAATTTGAAATTAATTATTTTTAGAGTAGATTAATTAAACACTACACAAATTTAAGTTATTTTTACAAAACTTTATTATTAAAAAAGATTTTCTTGAAATTATAACTCCCCAAAAAATTAATTATAAAACTTTTCTTTTTAAAATTTCAAAATATTGGTAAACCAAAACTAAATTGCTGGCCCAAAAGTTATATGTCTGTATTTTAAATTCAATTTTGTTCTGCGCCATGTAAATCATTGGGAGCCATGTGACCGTGGAGGCAAGCATGGTTGCATCTAATTGGACAACACAACACCTCAGTTAGCCCCCTTCCACGTGACCGCATTCCAGGTAAACCTCAAGAACGTTCTACTGTCTTCCAATTTTCCCTCCCGAAGTTTCCATCGAAGGTAATTGTACAAGAATGAAAGGTAATTCTACAAGCACTTATTTTCATTCTTGTTCGTAGGGTTTGACATTATTTAGTTGTAGGGTTTAAGCTTCTGTAGGAACTTTTAATGGCATCTAGGAGGGTTTGAATTGCTTTCTGGCATGATTTCTGGGAAATTTATTTAGTTTAATGTGTTTTCTATGGAATTTAGTATTTCAGATTGATATTTGAGCGATGCAGAGTTACCTAGATCATGCTTTGGCCATGAGCCCTCTGTTGCACTTCCGGAAAGAGCTGGAGAGGATTATAATTATGTCCGGGTGATCATATGACCATTGCCATGAGGAGAACAAGGGCTTGGAACCTGTGGGGGTGGACTTCAAAGAAACACTAAAGGATTATGTGTTCTACGCCGATGTTTTGGGCCTGACCAAGTTTGGCATTGAGGTAAGTGGTGAAAATTAAATCCAATGAACAAGAATCCTTAATTATGGTTTCATTTTACTGATAGGGAGGGTTAGTGGTGAAAATTAATTCCAATGAGCAGGGTTTCTTAATTAGGGTTTCATTTTAGTAATAGGGAGGGTTTATTTTTTTCAGGTATATGTGGAAGAGGAGAAAGTGTTGGTGATAAAATGCTAGGGAGGCAAGCGGAAGTGCGACATGGTCAAGGATAAGGAGGGCTATAAATATCTACGAATGGAAAGAAATAGAAGCCCTAAGTTCTTGAGGAAATTAATGTTGCCTGGTAATGTCAATGTCAAGGGCATTTCTGCATCGTGTGTTGATGGGCTTTTGACTGTTACTATGCCTAGGATTCTGCCTGCCATGAAGTCCAAGACAATTCAAATTTATGTAAACTGACAATAGAAGAGGGTGTTTTGCTTAATCATTTTTGTTTCTTTGTTCTGGTTTTAAGAAAATCAAGACAAAGCTAAAATTAAGCAGCTTAAAAGCACAAGCACAAAACCTGAATTAAAATAAGAACCTAGATAAAATAGACGCTTAGTTAACCCATTGTTAGCAAACCCTATCTAGGAAAAGGTGTTTGAAAAAAAAGAACCTAACCTGCAAATGACCCAAGGAGATAGGAGATTAGTGAGCAATCTAATTTGAGTTATCATAAGAAGAAATCTAAAAACCTGAAAATTTATTATTAAAAGAAATCTAAAAACTCGAACTAACTTAAAGTTAATAAATCTAAAAACTCAAACTAACTTAAAAAAATCCTTACTTGGCTCTGGAGTACCCAAGGTAGTCCTTGTTTCCATAAAAAGAATACTGTTATATTCAATATTATCAAGAAAATTGAAAGAAACCTCTTTTGGAAGAAACAATGGAAATCAGTTTCTATAAAAACAATATTTTTATTTTCAAGATTATCAAGAAATTTAATTTCACGCAAAGAAAACGATTTCAAAAACCTAAAATAGTTGTTCCGTCTCGATATGACTGAAGAGGAGAAGCCACCTCGTCAATAAGAGGAAATAATTCTAATAGAAACCAATGAACCAAGCGAAGAAACTCCAACAGAAATTGAAAACAACCTCATTTGGAAGAAACAATGGAAATCTGAACAATTGAAGAAGTTTGAAAGCGAGAGGAGCGGTGAGTTGATTGATAGCTGAAGCAGTCTGTTCAAGAAGTTGAAAATCCAATAAGAGAAATGAGTCAGTTGATAATGGAATCAGTCAATGCACAATTCAAATAGGATTCAATGTTGGATCTAACGGTTAACATTTGTCCAATCGTCTAACGCTATATCCAACATTGCAGAACCATACAGAGTGGCACTTAGGAAAGTTATTCTCAAATAAAGACACCTTAAGTTGTATATATATATGTGTGTGTGTGTGTGAATACGATAAAATATTTTTAATTTAATTTAACTTTTATAATTGAAGTGATAAAAATGCTAAGTTAAAAATACCTTATTAATTTAATATATAAAAATTAAATTAAAAATAAAAACTACTTAAGACTACTTTAAGTTTAAAGTAAACACAATTGCCTTTTAAATTTTTATATTAAGTAATTTGCATAGTTATTTATTTACAATTAAATTTCCTCTTATCTTTCAATAAAAAAAATTTAAATTTTCAAATAGATCTTTCCGGGTAATCACATCATCAATAATTTTTTATTAACACGCACACACACATATATATATTTAAAGAAAATTTTGCAATAAAGGTAGTTTATTTCAGAAAATTATTATTATTATTTTCAAACGTTTTACTTTAATATTGTTTTTTAAATTTATTTTATTTTTTTTTATTTTTTTTCTGAATAAGGCTAATTCTATTAAGAGAAAACATATGGTACAATCAGCGCTTGCATGCAAGCGAAGCAAAGAAGCAGGGGAGCCGGAGGAGAAAGGCTATCAACCCCGCCCTAGAATAACAGCTAAGGAAAGAGAAACAGGATAACAAGGAAGCAGAAAGTACGAGAGCTGGACAGATGTATCTACCCAGAATGGGTGGATACTTCCAGCCGACATGTTTTCCCTTTTTTCTTGCTTACTTTGACCCAATCAGTGGAACCTGGTTGGGCCGAGACCAGTTGAAGACTATTCTGCACTGAGGGCGGAATATCCTTATCAGAGTTGGAGGACGAAGACCCATGTGAGCGTTTCTGGACGAATGGAGGGGCTAAGGGACCCGCAGGACTGGCAGTGGGCGCGTCCATCGAAGTCCCAACATTCTCCCCATCAGCATCAATTTCCTCCTCATCTGAGCTGGATGAGTCTGTGTCTTCCAAATGGGGGGAGGAACACAATAATTCTAGTTCTTCGATTTGGATTTGCGATTGGGATTCATCTTTTTGTTAGGGAACTGAGTGCAAGCATTTTGGAGATGCCCTATTTGATGACAATGGCGACATCGGAAGGTCTTATTTTCGTATTCCAAGGTTTGTGTCCAGTGGAAGTCCCCAATTTTGAGGTTTATCTGATCCAGCAGACCTTTTCTGATGTCTATTTCTGCACATAATCTACCATAGGTGTAGAGTCCATTCTCCCTTCTTGAGGTATCTGTAGCGAGATAGCGGCCTAAGGTGTCTCCAATGCTTAAAAATACCGAGAGATGCCATACATGTGCTGGAAGGTTAGGGATTCTAACCCAGATGGGTATTTTGGTGATGATTGTTGTAGAGGGGTCGAAATTTGGAAACCAAGGGGTGAGGAAAAGCCCAGCCGAGCCCCAGAACCAATGGCCTCCCGTTAAGGCTTTCTTGTAATCTTCATTTACGGCAAAAGCCACAATGAAGAAGCCTTTGGAGCATAAGAAGATCCTGCATTTAGTAGTCCAGTTGGAGTGAATACATTGGCATAAATCTGCTGTTTTAGGCCATAGGCCATTGAATCTGCATATGATTGCGGTTTCTGCAAATGTCTGATAATGATCAGCAAGCGCAGGATGAGAGAGTTCAATAGAAGGAAATTCCTCCAATTTATCTACCAAAAATGGTTTGGGAGCCATAGAGGGTTCAGCAGCCTTTGAAGAAGTCTGTGGGCAGACTGCATCCTTATGAACTGCATCTTTGTATGAGAAAGGAGGAGCAGAGGAGGTCTGCCCGAATGCCCCTCCTCTTAGACGAACAGTAAATACAATAGAAGCATTTCTTTCAATACAATAAAAGGAGAGGGGAAAAATATCCTCTAGTTGTTTACCTTGATACAACAATCTCTAGTGAGAGGAAGGAATCCCCAGCCTATGTTCAAGTTTGCACAAAAGATCCTGCACTAGATCAGTAGCACGCACCCAAAGCAGCAATGTTTTTCCAGAAATGAGAGTGACTTGGATCTAAAAAGCAGGTGCTTCAGCTTTTTGATCTAGCAGGTTCAGGAAGAAAGACCTCTTCTTGCAAACGAAAGAGGTGGAGTCTGAAGGCCCACCCGCTCGGAACCCATATTCCCCATGGGCATGGTATTCTGAAACATCCCCTGTCCAGTTGCTAATCACCTTTTTGCTGTGGAGACATAAACTTGTTTGGGCACTCTCTGAAGCGGCAGAATCACCAGAGAGAACCCTCGATATCTTTGTCCTATCAAAATCAACGGCAGTCCAAAGAGGTGGAGTTTGAATCCAAGACAGAGCCGTAGCTGAAACCCTTTGTTCTACAGAAGGGACGGCGGTAATAGAGTCTTCAGAAATATTTGCAAAGAATGGGTTCTCACCGGCCACATCCGCATCTACTCTGAGGAGGAGCCAGAACCAGATCAAGCGTCCCTGCAGACTTAGGAATGCATCCATGAGCTTGAATGGGCAGTGATCAGCTATCAAAACTGTTATTAAGGAGCTAAGAGCTATATCTTTGATGGTCGTGCTGAGTTCAAGAGATGCATAGGCCAAACAAAGCTTCAGGCAGGAGCAGGAGCTCAATGAGCTTGAGTCTGTAGAAAGTTGAGGGCAACGAATACTGCGAGAAAATGGATATCTTCGAAAAAAAGCATCCAACAGTTGGGACCCAGGATGTTCAGGCCGACGAAGAGTTGCCATTGTCTAGAGGACTTGAGAATTTTCATCCCAGCGCCACTGAAAAACGCAGAACAACAAACCTCGCTTTGCTCACCATTGCTCCTAATCTAGTTTATTAAGAAATCCAATTTATTTAATTTTATTATATATTAGGATTTTTCATATTTCTTAAAATAAATTTTACTTTATTTTATGTCTATTCCGAATATATTTGTATATATTTTTAGTAAATAAAAATAATAAATAAATAAATATATCTTGTTATTTCAATTTTAGTTAATTATATCCATTTCCAGAATAAAATTCCTAACATATCTACCTAGCTTCACTATGGTCCAAACTCACAACCATATTATTATTAACATATCTACCTATCTTCACTATGATCCAAACTCACAATCATATTCTTATTAACGTGTTGGTTAGTCTAATAACAGAAGTTCCCCTAAATCTTGTACTCTCCCCTTTTGGGTATAGCCTAGGCCATTAAATGTAACCTTCAAAGACTCTATGTGACTTTTATACTTTCTACAAAAATTCTATCTTAATCCCTACCACATTTTTAAAGAAACCCTTTGGTCGTGATTCCAAACTCTCCCAACAATAGTTTATTTGTAGTACTCATTTTTTGCATTATTTTTGTAGGAAGCTGTATAAATTACTAAAAACAAAAACAAACCAAAAAAATTGTATCTAGAGTCCTGAATATGTTAAGAATAGATGGTATATCAGAATTGAGTTAGTTAAAGAGTTACCACAACATAGGAAAATTTCTCTCACCATTTATAAGAAATCGAGGAAAGTGGACCTTCTGATCTCGTACAAATTCCATCTTGTTGCTTCACAGTAACCCCTTTTCTAAATCCCAATTCCCTCTTGTTGCTTCACAGTAACCCCTTTTCTAAATTCCAATTTATGAATACTTTGAGACTCCATAAACAATTCTTTTTCTGATTCAAGTTCACTGAGATCTCTCATGCAGAAATCTATCATAATCCTAATTTTTGAATACTATGAGACCCAATAAGCAACACTTTTTTTTATTCAAGATCACTGAGATTTCTGGTGCGGAAATATATCATGGGATTAAAATTTGCAAGCGGAAATCCATGCAATTGCTTGCAGGGTAAGTCTTCCCAAGGTCCTGTTGCCTCTTGAGGAGATCGAAGAATGTGGATATGTGAGGGAAACTGGATTTGTGTGGATGAAGCAGAAGAAGAGGATTAAGCACTAGTGCAAAGAAATTGGGAAAAAAATATATTATAGTGCAGAGATCAGTTCCTAGATTGTGCAACACAACAAGAAGAAGGCGACTAGAGTGAAATGAAAGGAGCTACTCCTTTGGATCATGATCTCTGAGATGTCCATTGATGACCAATCTAGTAGTAAGATTTACTTCAAGAATGCTACTGGGATACAAAAATCCTTCCCTATCATTGCCTTTGAAATTTAGAAGAATGGAAACAACTGTTCTTTCATGATTGTGGATAGAACTAATGAGCTTGGAAATTCATTATGAAACCGTTCTTATTTATGAAACAATGAAGTGAGGAACAGTTCTGATTATAAACCATGTATGAATCGGACATGTATCTTTTTAATGTCTAAAGCTAACTTAGATATTATAGTAATATTTATTATTTTGAACATCAATATATCTTTTGTTTTCAATCGTACATTGACATAAGCATTTGTTTATCAAAGTTGGAGGCATTTGAGCATTGGTGTGGTCAATTTTATAAGCTTGACGTTATATTAGCATGATTTTCTGATGCAGGGGCTCTAGGTTAAATCAAAATCCTAGCATATAAACGCAAGTATTGCACCCAGCAGGAAAAATCTCAATAATTCTTCATTAAAACCATAAAAATATTCAGCTAAAAAAATACATATGAAGGAAGGAGAGTCATTCAAATGAAATAATAATATAAAAACATAAAAAACTCTTTGGCCAAATATTACATTGGGCAGCCTCTTGGCTCTCAGCCCTTCAAACCATCTCTCACTCTCATTGTACTCCTCACTGCTCTCAGCTGTCTTTCATCCTCACAAAACTCTCCTATTTATACATAAATAATGAATTTATTTTACTCCCTAAATGCCTCCATATAAATCTCAAATACAAATCTAATTTGGATTTATTCTAGTTTTGGACTCAATAAAGTCTCGTATATGGAATTCCTACTCCCTAGATTAGCTACCTAATTCCATTCCACTCATATCCTTTAATTATTAAATAATATTTACAAAAATCCTTATGTTTATAATTTCTCTCCTAATTTATTAAAAATAAGCAATTTAATTAATAAAATAATTAAAATGTCTCACCCCCCTTATTACATAATTAAATAATGAAAATTTGGCTTGGATGCTCTTGCATCAGACTCCCCATGTAGAGAAGTTTCCATAGACTCCTGTCTATGAGGTTCGTTGCTTTTCTGTAACAATGCAAGGTAAGACGTGGAACACCCAATCCCTTCTATATGTGAAATTGTCTTGCACCCCTTGATTCTATGAGGCCAGCAACTACCCTCTATACTCCACAAGTCCTTATGACTTGCTCCCTCCAGGATTCCATACTCTGTTATGTCGCTCGTCCTTCGAAGTATCAACTCGATTTGATAACTCATCGTCCACTATGTCTATCAGATTCCATCGGCTTCTCCAACACTTTTTTTAGTAAATTCTTCGGAGTAGTACTTCTTTGTCGAACTCTTTCATCTCCAACTGAGCTGAGTAGTCAACTTCTTGCAATAGAAAATAATCAAGAACTCCTTCTTGATTACAAATATAGTCTTAGATTGCTTTTATAGCAACAATCCTCTCATCCGGTACTATACCTACAGTCACCAACAAACTATTAATTTTAAAAAGATAAGACCTGTCGGTCTCTTTTGATGCTTCAGGCATCAATCTCTCATCATCGACTTTTTGGACTTCAATATATTCTGTTCCGAAATTTTGGTTGCTTCCATATTCATTCTGTTGATTCATTATTTCCTTTATGTGCCTACAGACATAACTCCCTCGCTGCTTCTTATCTTCCATCTCAATGCCAAATAACTTCTACTTGATTTCTCTGATTTCGACATCATATCTGTTAATGTCATTTTCTATACCTATAGTTACATCATTATTTGAAAATTTATAACATTCATTCAACTCCATAAATCTTAAAAATATTTCATCTCTATCATGCATAGTAACTGTAATTTCTTCTGGATCATGTTCTGCAAGTTTTTTTCCTCCATCAGGTTCCTTTAGCCACCGTTCCAAGAACTTGATTTCCTTATGAAAGATTTTCAGCACTTCATCACAACCTTCAGTCTTCCTCTGGAAATATTGTTGAGTTGTCTTGGTTTCGGCATCATTACATTGTAAACTTTCGTCAACAATTTCATTAAACAAATACATTTTTTTACCTCCTTGGAATATTCCTTCAGAATTTCTATTTTTTTAATGCTCCATAATAGCTTCGACTTACTGTCTTACCCCAAACAAGAATTCATTTATGATTTCTTCCCATTGTAACCAATCAACACTTTCCTTCTCTGAAAGGAATTCTCTACCAGACTTTACCTCAAGAGTTTCATTCTCCTTTGTGACAGTTCCATAAAAATGCTCACCATCTTCGCACATCCTGCAAACATACATAACGTGTGAGAAAAAATGTAAGGCTTCATGGCCTCATCTGCTTCTCTCACCAACACATCTTCAGATGCTTCTGAACTATCCCAGTAGTTCATGAGATGTTCCTCACTGATCTCTTCACCCAAAATTTTACCCTGTTCCGTGCCACAAATGGAAACATCCATTTTTAACTCAGCCTCTCTGAGTTCCTCACAACTCAACATCTACTCAAGCTTCCTCAGCTCTTCCATCAACTGTATGTTTACCTTCTTTTCCCTCTTTGTGTGTAGCTTCTGCCACTTCACCTTCTTTCTCATGGTCCAACCATGTGCCTTGTTTTTCACATTTTCTTGCAACAACTTCATTAACAATTCAAGGTGAATTGTTATCTCAGCCTTCTCCCACTCGTAATCTGCATCTGTCAACTGTTCACATATGCCACTTACCTTGGCACTTTACCTCTTCTTCCTTCAGTTGAGGTATTTTTCAGAACCTCTGAAATGACTATCAATGGTCATTTTCTCCTCCTGCATTTGGCTTCTCTTCGTTCTTTGTCTTGGAACCAATCTCTGGTAACTCCCTCTCACTTCACTTTGCTGCTAACAATAATTTAGTAACTCATGTGTCACAATGACCAATTCTTTGGGTGTTAGGCTCTCCCGATCATGGACCCCATTACATTCAGACTCTTGACTTAGCTTACGACTCTTTGAGTTTAGTCTTAGACTAATTTTTTTATCTTGGATGAAAAGACTCAATCTCAACTCAAAATATTGACTCTAACATCTGTTTTCACTTGAAGACTCGACCCAATAATTATGGCAATGGATATTTTGGCTTAATTCAAGTTATAGAATCCTCCAACAAACATACACCCCTAATACATTTTTAGGATGTAAAACCTTCACTTTATTTCATACTTCATTCTTATGAAAAATCATCATTTTGTCCTCATCATTTCACATGATACTAAAGTCTTTAGTCAAATTGCAATTCAAGTTTTTCAAGATTTATTTTAAGGTGAAAATAAACAAACCATTCAATCTTCAAAAAAATATCTTCATGAATTATCATACCTCATGCCATGTTAAGGGTATTAATAAACCTTTCTTTTTGCAGTCTCAATTCTCTGGTTTCCACTCCTCTGTGCCATCTTGTTCACTGTTAATACTTGCATGCTCACAAGTTCGTCATATTAATGAAAACATTTCCCTGCACTTATATACACCATGCAACATCAATGCAAAATTATTCGATTATACTCGATGATCTTGAATGTAATAGTATTAAACAAATTTAAATATATAAATGATAGAGACTGCCATGTGAGGATACTTGTTTGGAATATCGATTCCATTGTTGTGTTTGTCTCCACCAAATCAGGCTCGGTTGGATGTTATTCCAATGCAATATGTGTTTCCCTTCATTGTGATGTAATACAGGCTTAAATCAAACCAGAAATAATACCAAAATGCTTCATTCCTTGGTGTGCATAAATCTTGATTTTGTCGATTTTTCCTCTAGTCGACTTCACTAATGACAATTTCAAGCCTAAGACGAGCCTTGTACTCTAAGCCTTGGCTCGGTTAACAGCGCTGCACAGGCGAAGGCTTAACTTCTCCATGCAGATAAATTTTTGACATAATATAGATCTGCATAGTAGATCGGTCAAGAACTGATCCAGGTGGATTAAACAGGTACAAGTACAAATGGCTTGAGTACAAGGCTCAAAATTCAAAGTGTTCAAAAATATCTCGAACCAAGTTCAAGTTGTAGATTTCGTCATTCTGAATCTAGTGGAGCAGACAACACTCAATTCTGAGTTCGTATGAAGGAGTTAGGAGCAGTCAAAGTTTAAAGATTGACTTGGTAATGTGGCAGACTAAGAAGGCAACAATTTTTCTGGAACTCGACCACTGGATTCTCGCCAACCTGGCTGGTTTCCGAGGCTAATTTTTGGGAATAATAATTTTTCTCCTTTGGTCAAAAATCCAAAGGTTTGGAAACAATATTCTGTTTTATTAAACAATAAAGAAACAAAAAATATATATATTAAGGGTGGCGAGCCACCAACCCTGCCACCCAATCCAAACACGAAGAGGTATTTCTTTATATTATAGGTGGGGGATGGGTGGTCAACCCCGCACACCTATGGTCTCCACACTGCACAGTTCCGTAACACATGGTCGTTATACACACAAGTCTGGCCGCACCATATATAGTCGACAGCGGGAAAGATAAGGGGATAGGCCACCCAATGCGGGCCCAGCCCCCAACCAAATAAATGTTATATAGATGTGGTTTCCAAAAATTTCAGATGCGGGTTTGTCAAAATAATTTCACGCGGATTTGTGGGGAGGCGGGATTTGATCCCCCGACCACCCCTTAACCACTACTAAATTTTAACCATTAGGTGAACGACCTTGTTGGTTTATCTGCCCAACCTTCACATATTTAAACATTCACTACAGATGTGTAGAAAAGGATAGACAAGAGCGGGCATAGAAAATGAGGCAGTGGAACTTTGAGCAGTGTGCAGGAGGGGGCGGAACCATGATCTGAGCCATTTTTCTAGAGGAGCCAGATTTTCACTTTGTCCGATTGGGGCAAGTTTTATATGGATTCTGCACTATTCAATGCAACAAATCCAACGGTGCTGCCCATTTCATCATTAGAGGTCTACAATTTTTGGCCAATTTCAGATTGGGCAGGTATAAGGGTGCAATTCCTCATTTTGTACTTGTACTTTCATCCTTTCCATTTAATGAAAGTAGGGCCTCCCCACTATTTGAGCTAGGCCCGGAGACGTAGACCCTCTTAGACGAACTCTGATATCAACTCTTGTGTCTTCATGCATGATGTTAATTTCTTCTCTTTTTTTCCGCTTAGGCCTATAAAGTTTCTTGTTTAAAGCTATAATTTTCACATGTTAATTATTTTATACATCTCAAACAAAAGATTTTGGATCAAGTGGTATCAAAGCAGGTATTTGTAGATGTGAATCACATGTTTGTATGCTAACGAGAAATAGACTAAGAAGAGGTGAAGGGACACTATGGGCTTTTGATCCCAAAGCAGGACGTGCACGTCAGATACGGAACATGGGAGATGAAGATCGGAATGAGGAGGAGCTCAATTTCTGCAAAACTTTCTATACCATGGCAGATCGAGTAGAGAGACTATTCTCTAGAATTGAGAGGCTAGAGAAATTAGGAGATCATGCTTTATAAGGGAAAGGTTCAATGCATGGAGATGGTGGAGGAAATCCACCCCCTTCAGGAAATGAAAGTCCTTCCTCTTCTTCTAACCATCCTAATAAAAATTCTAGAAATGCATCTAACAAGCCTTTCTTTAAGTTAGATGTTAAGTTTGATCTACCAGTATATAATGGTGAAAGTAATGCTGAGAAGCTTAACAATTGGATTAGGCAACTTGAACTCTATTACAGGATCCAACAGATTATGGATGATGAGGCGAAAATCCAATTGGCCTCTCTTCGATTGAGTGGCACAACTCTCATCTGATGGGAGAGCAAACTTTGAGGCAACAATAATTTGGGTAACCTTATTTCCTCCTGGTCATATTTTATTGCTGCAATTAAAAATCAATTTTATCCCATATATTACAAGTAGAAAGCCTTAATGGAGTGGCAGTACCTAAGGCAAGGTAAAGGAAAAAATGTGTAAAACTTTACCGAAGAATTTCGAAAACAAGCATTGAGTTTGGGTATGTCATTAGATTCTCCTAAAGTTATAACTAAGTACATTGGGTCATTACATAGTTACATAAGACATTCACTATTGCTGTTTGAGCCTCCTACCATCGATGAGGCCAGTGTGAAGGCCATGCACATAGAAAGCAGGGGGGCGCATGAACAAAGTGACTACCCAAAAAGGACTGTCGCAGCCAAAAGAAGGGGAGCCAAGCCCTCTTGCACATATTGTGAAAAAGAGGGACATGACAAAGAAAATTGTTGGAAGCTGTATCCTGAGTTGAGACCTGAGAGAGATGACAGAAAAAGGAAGTAGAAAACTGCCACCACCCTACAACAAAACTAGGATTCTGAAGATTCTAGATCCGAGGAAGAGGAAAAGGTCACAGCTGCAACATTTGCATGAGGTCGACCAATTGACCTGGGGTCCGATTCAGGCGATGAAATGAAGCTTGCAGACTTACGGATCACGATGGAAGGACCCATAGACTTGGGTTCTGATTCCAGCCATGAAACAAAGATATCAATAGATAATGTACCAAGGGAAAAACAGACTCTTACTGCGGTAGAGTTACAAGAACTTGAAGAGATTAACCGAGGCATCCAAGCAGAAAATGTTGAGCTAAGAAGACTCCTACAGGAAGCAAGGGAAGCAAAAGAAAGGTTACTACACCAGTTAAAAGCTAAGGATGAGGCATTGGAACAATTGCGCCATAACCAACCCAAGGTAAAAATCAACCCTTCAATTTCATGTATTTTTCATGATGATGAATTCGTTTCTTTTGAAAAACATACTACAGGGATCAGGTCCAAATTGCTGAAGAATATGGGGTATCAAGGAAAGGGCCTTGGCATCAATGGCCAAGGCATCATAAACCCCATCAAATTTGAGGAATTGGCACGTCATGCAGGGCTTGGATATACCAGGAAGGAAGTGGGCGAAAGCTCCAAAACAGCCAGCGACCCACCAACAATTGATGATGAAAGCACCTCCTCACACCTCAGCGATAGTGATGGATTCATGGAAACTTCTCGGAGGCACATCGGGAGGAGGCATACTAAGACGACACGAAAGGTATGGAGGAGGAAGAATCATCACAACCAGAATTAACCCCAGAAACCTGCATGTCAAACACGCCAAAATCAAAGAACACCCATACAATGCTCGGTCCTCGAAGCTATTCCACTAGCAGATCCTCCACATAGGGATGATCCATTTACCTTATTAAGTAAAATATGGTTCTTTTAGGGGTCGTAGTGTGACGACCACATTTGTAAATCATACGTTGCAAGTAAATGTAAACATGATGGTGTGTTTCCCATCACTTCAAAACTCAACGATGATGTTTTGGCCTTTCTTCATGAGTAGTTGAGATATTGATTGTTTTATTTTTCTTTTATGTAATCCTTGGCCAATGAGTGTGATATAAACTCTTGGTAAGAAGGAGTGATTGAGTCATGTGTGGTGTGCATGATTTCAAATGATGTACCAGTTTCGCGTACAGAAGGTTGAAAGTGTGGTTTGGAAAGGACACAAACAGTGTTGTGAGAGTGTTAATGCTTTTGGGGTCCAAAAGCTCTTCAGTGGGGAGGAATGATCTAGGTGGATTAAACAGGTACAATTACAAATGGCTTGAGTACAAGGCTCAAAAATGAAAGTGTTCGAAAATCTCTCGAACCATGTTCAAGTTGTAGATTTCATCATTTTGAATCCAATGGCACAGACAACACTCAATTTTGAGTTCGTATGAAGGAGTTAGGAGCAGTCAAAGTTTGAAGGTTGACTTGGTGATATGGCAGACTGAGAAGGCAACAATTTTTTTGGAACTTGGCCACTGCATTCCAGCCAACCTAGCTAGATTCCGGGGCTAGTTTGTGGGACAACTAATTTGTCTCCTTTGATTAAAATTCCGAAGGTTCGAAAACAATATTCTATTTTATTAAACAATAAAAAAACAAAATATATATATATTAAGGGTGGCGGGCGACCAACCCTGCCACCCTATCCAAATACGAAGAGGTATTTTTTTACATTATAGGTGGGGGACGGGTGGTCAACCCCGCCACCCTCGCGGTCTCCACACTGCACAGTTCCGTAACACATGGCCGGTGTACACACAAGTCTGGTCGCACCATATATAGTCGACGACGGGAAAGATAAGGGGGCGGGTCACCTAATGCGGGCTTGGCCCCCAACCAAATCAATGTTATATGGATTTGGTTTCCAAAAATTGCAGATGCGGGTTTGTCAAAATAATTTAACGCAGATTTGTGGGGAGGCAGGATTTGATCCCCCAACCTCCCCTTAACCACTACTAAATTTTAACCATTAGGCCAACAGAATTGTTGGTTTATCCACCCAACCTTCACATATTTAAACCTTCACTATAGAAGTGTGGAAAAGGACAGACAAGAGAAGGCACAGAAAACAAGGCAGTGGAACTTTGAGTAGTGTGTAGGAGGGGGCGGAACCATGATCTGAGCCATTTTTCCAGAGGAGCTAGATTTTTACTTTGTCCAATTGGGGAAAGTTTTATATGGATTCTGCACTACTTGATGCCACAAATCCAACAGTGCTACCCATTTCATCATCATATTTCTACAATTTTCGGCCAATTTTAGATTGGGCAGGTATCAGGGTGTAATTCCCCATTTTGTACTTGTACTTTCATCTTTTCCATTTAATGAAAGCAGGGCCTCCCCACTATTTGAGTCGGGCCCGGAGACGTAGTCCCTCTTGGACGAACTCTGATATCAACTCTTGTGTCTTCGTGCATGATGTTAATTGCTTCTCTCTTTTTCTGCTTAGGCCCTTAAATTTTCTTCTTTAAAGCTATAAATTTCACATGTTAATTCTTTTATAAATCTCAAAAAAAAGATTTTGGATCAAGAACATCGATCGATCTATGATAGATCAACTCTCCCAATGCAAAAAATCGATGCACCAATTCACCACACCTTACCAAAGTGTTACCATTGATTTCTCGTAAGCCAACATCTCTTTAAAACTCCACAACATGAATACACAATTCTGACCAAAATAAGACTGCCTCACAGTTCTCTCAACAGCTCCAAATGAGTCGGCAACTGGGCATATTTAAAATAGAAATAAACTGAACTAGAAAGAATGCATATTGAACACTACTGTTAGGATATGTTTTATACAACATCGACTCTAATGGCTCTTCTAGAGAAGCCACATCATACCCACTTCCATGATTGGAAGTTTACTCCTCCTCTGCAAACCCCAGTTTAGAGAGCTTCAAGTGAGCTTCCACAAAATCAGCAAAAAATGCACCCTCATCCACTGCATACTTCTCGACATAAAATCGGAAGATCGGATCCTCCAATAATGCCTTATCGGAAGGAAGCTGAAGCAACGCTTGAAGTAGGAATTGTCAAATAGCAAAGGATTAGATGTCCATGCACCTTCATACATTCATATACAACATATACATATATAGTTGCAGACTCAAAGCACCACAATATTTATACAATTAGATCAACTCTCTCCCATGCTCTTGTAGGAAATCGTTTCCAGCTCTGATTCCAAATGATGTAGGGGTTCTACGTTAAATCAAAATCCTAGCATATAAACACAATTATCTCACCTAGTAGGAAAAATCTCAGTAATTCTTCATTAAAACCATAAAAATATTCAGCTAAAAAAATACATATGAAGGAAGGAGAGCCATTCAAATGAAATACTAATATAAAAACATAAAAAACTCTTTGGCCAAATATTACATTGGGCAGCCTCTTGGCTCTTGGCTCTTCAAACCATCTCTCACTCTCACTGTACTCCTCACTGCTCTCATTTGTCTTTCATCCTCACAAAAAAATCCTATTTACACATAAATAATGAATTTATTTCACTCCCTAAATTCCTCCATATAAATCACAACTACTAATCTAGTTTGGATTTATTCTAGTTTTGGACTCAACAAAGTCCCCTATATGGAATTCCTACTCCCTAGATTAGCTACCTAATTCCATTCCACTCATATCCTTTAATTATTAAAGAATATTTACAAAAGTTCTCACATTTATAATTTCTCTCCTAATTTATTAAAAATAAGCAATTTAATTAATAAAATAATTAAAATGTCTCACCCCCCTTATTACATATTTAAATAATGAAAATTTGGCTTGGATGCTTCTGCATCATTTTCACTTGAAAAAAAAAATGTACTTATTTAATTTGTTAACATATGACAAAATTAAAGGGTAAAAAGTTTTAAAAAACAGTTAGCTACATTGGTAAATTTTTTGAATTAAATATTATGAAACATTTCACCAACCACAACTGAAATTCACAATTTTCAATTAGAAAATCAGTATGAACAAAATATGAGCAATTTTCAAGTGTTTAAGTTCTAAGCTCAAATAGAGGCATTACAACTGGCACAAAGAGGTCGACCACCACAAGCAACATATTTTTACATGCTGGCCCTCAAAGGTTAAACCACTTAACACAAGCATCTTCCATGTGGTTTAGTTGCCACAATAGGGGTACTCTTATGTCAAACTTTTCCACGGATTTCGACTGGTTCCAACCAACTTATATGTACCTTTGGGGTAATTGAACACGAGTAAGGGGCCTAATGCACCATTGTCTTCACTACTGAATCATGAAGCCCTTGGAAGGGATAAACAATTTGATTGCTAATATTTGACAACATAGAAATCAACTAATAAATGTGTAAAATCTTATATGATTTGAGACACCATAGAATAATCTGGTACAAGGGAAAATTAAAACACTATATGATAATATTAATTTATTTATTCAATTGAAAACCCATAAGACATACTTTGAGAATATGGATATTCATTGCAATCATGTCAAAAAACATAAACTTCAAGTTCAAGGATACAAAATATTGGAAGCTCCCTTTCCTAGAACTTCAATATACTGAGATTTTTTTTTACAGGCGAAGAAGACTTCAACCATTATAACAAAATATTCTCAGAAAGTAAAACATGTAATCCTTGATGAATGTACTCAAAGTGACTCGAGTTTGACAAGCGATAAATAATTCAACCTTTATAACAAAAAATTCTCAAACTCAGTAAAACATAAAATCATTTGACAAGTGACCTTAACCCACAAATCCACAACACCAAAAAGCTCAGCATATTCAAATACAATAGAAATTCAAGAGAAGAACTCAACCATTTCAAAATCTAATTTTAAAAATGAGTAATAATAATAAAAAGAATACCAAAAAACTAAACAGAAAGAAAAGGGAATTTTTAAAAAGGAGATTTTATTTACTAAAAAGACAGAGAAAGAAAAGGATTTTGCAGACTAACTCTATCGTAGTGACCATTGGGATCCATTTCCACAAACAAAAAATTGAAATAGATATTCCCAACATATTTTCTATACCCCAGCATGCTTTCAAACTGAAATTTCACACAAACTAATTCCAAAGCTTTCCCACAAACAGGCCGCGGAGAGCTAGATTTTAGTAATGCACACAAGAAATAACTATATTTGTGGTTTTTGTAGGAAAAAAATCCAAGTAGAACCGAGATCCTTAGAAAAATCCAACCTGTAAGGAGATAAGGCAGGAGAGGAGCTATCTTTGACAAGGGAGGGGCAGAAAGAGAAACATACATATTGCCTCTTAGGCCATTACAAAGAAATCAGTTAGGATGCCATCAAACTCGAAATCCACCGTAGGTGTTTCTTTAAAGCATTTTTTAAATATAATGAACTTAAAAATAATGTTGATCCACCTTGTGGGCCCTTACATTAGGGCCATGTGCCTCACATATATCTCCATAAAATAGCATGCAAGCCCTAATGCAAGACTCTTAACATTACATCACGCTAACATATGTATCATGCTAACATCTGTGACTTAGCGCATAAAGAAAATCATACCAAAAATTTCCCCGCAAATAGCATTTCCTGTATCCTTCCTTACCTTTCCATTGGAAAGCCCATCATTAGAACACAACCACTAGAAGTGACTTGCTATGGAGTAACTTGTTCAAACATTGCTAAGGTGGGCACAAAAATAAGGTCAGCATAGGGCACATTGTTCGCCCTATCCCATCAGATAAACAATATGCTATGGTTCATTGCTTCGATCTAGTACATGGTATTATATGGTCCTTGGGTGGAAAAAACCCAACAGAAACCATCGAACTCCATTCTCCCAGGTTCACACAATGGCATATTCATTCACCCATACTAGATCAGCCAACTCAAAGAGCCATGACAATGCAAGCCGATCAAAAGCAAGGTATGTATATGTCTACTAGGGTATCTAGAAGCAACCAAGGTATGTGCATGTCTACTGGTAGTTAAATATCTCGAAGCAGCCAACACTAAGTCTATAGTCACGTATGAAAAAGATTTGTTTAACAAAAATCTTCAGATAGTACTGGATTCGTTCAACAAAAAATTAAAGAGGCAAAATAATTAAGTGAGCACATGAATCTTCTCTTTGCCTATTCTAAAATTTAATTAAGTGAGCACATGAATCTACTCTTTGCCTATTCCAAAAATTTTCTTTTCATCTACACCTGGAGCTAGATTTTACACCAACTTATTTTGAAATTTCCTTTTATGATGATCATGCCAATTCTTAGAAACACCCTAAAGAAGCTACCCAACTATGGCTCAGGAAGCACGCATTCCATTTCGAAAGCCATCAGTACCTTGGTGGTTTCAAGGGAGCTTTTTGCGTGTTTGGGGTTGCCATCCCACCTCTGCCTTCTTGGATTCCCGATTCCTTACATTTTAGGGCCTTGGCTTAGATGCCTTGGATGATATTACCGCATAGCACTAATATTACATCCATACAGATGTCTGTCGTTCATCAGGCATCAAGCACTCTAGTTGCAGGAACTGATTGATCGACAAGTGGGTTGGGAAGACTGAATAGACAAGGTGTGGTTCAAGGTACGGTACCGATGATATCATGTTTGAAGAATATAACGTGCTTGGTTGGTCTGCAGGGTTGGCTAAGATTATTGATTGGGACCTCCACCGCTTTGGAGGTGCTTTGCACAAGGTTCTTTAGAGCCAATGTCGGGTCACACTCATATTCTCCAAAATATCCAAGTTCTTCAGAGTCAGTGTTGGGTCACAGTCATATTCCCATGAATAGCCACAAAAATTCATCACTAATTCAATGGAATCATTCAAAGAATTCACAAGACAACAAGTTTTCTATGTCAGTTCCTCTAATTTTTTCTGTCAGATTCCAAAGGTGAGCCATGATATTGAACTACCTGCTAGATTGCGTCTTAAAATCTTCGTTGAAGGCTCTTCTCGCTTGCCTGAGCTCTTCTTTGAGCACCCACAAAACTTCTTCCATTATTGTAAATTGGACCACTTACATTTCCCATCACACAAGCAGACACCGCAACATGTTATAACTACATGTTATAACTATGGGGATGGCCAATATAACTATGGTATGATAGGTGGCAACAAAGCCACCTCCTCTAGATATGGAAACAACTACAGGAAACCTGGTTCAGAGTACATATGGGAATACATATGCTATGTAACACGATGGCTGTAGCATTTAATATATATGAACTAATGCTAGCATTAGTTTACGTTGGAAAAATACAGGTGAAAAAAATGTGAAACATATTAATAATTATAACCTATGTTTTTGTTTCCTCGCATTGGGAAGAGGCCAAAACCATGAAAAAAATAATATACATTTTCATCCTCAAAATTTTGCTTAAATTTCATTATTTCTGACAAGGACTAAAAAAATAGTGCCACCTGCACATTTTTTATTACTATAGTCCTTGTCATACCTGTGACAGGGCCTAACAAAAATACACTACGGATTTGTATTGATTAAAAAAAAAAGGATTTTGAGTGGTTTAATTGAACGATTAATGAGCTTAACTATTCATTTAATTAGACAACATTGCGAAGTACAATTTCAAATGTATTTTTCTTATCATGGTTATTTCTTTAATCGTGTCTTTCGATTTATGTTTTATATACATTTATTATTGTGAGCAGGCCTGGAATTTCAAATCCCCTTTGTCTTTCAAATGAATATTTGAGGACGCGTTTTCATTTTTTATGCCCTTAATTTTATGTTCTACTCAAATTTGTCAGTGTCTACCTCCCCTTATCTTAAAACTCTCTTTCAACTAATTTTCATCTCAACTTTCTTTAATCTCCCTTTGAGTGTTGCTTCCTAAGTTAGCGTATGTGTTTCGACACCTTGGCCTGATCTAAATAGAATTAACATGAAATTCTTCTTGCTTGATATACTATATTAAAATTGGTATAACAACAATAGGTTTATATAGTGTGTTTTGAATTTTTATGAAATCTAATTTATTTCAAACTTAGGAAGATAAGTTAAAAGAATATATCAACTATGTCTAATAAGCACAATTAAAATTTAATCCTCTAGTTATAACATCAATGTAAGTTTTAACTTCAACAAGTTAAAGTTACCATGAGTTAAATTTCTAAATAACTTTCATGACCCCAAACTAGGACCATGAAAATTCTAATAACAAAGTTATTTTTCATTAAAGCACATAGTTCCTTAGTCAAAGTTCTTGTTCGCGAAGAAATCTAACATATATTTTTTTGGTCAAATGTTGATAAGTTAATCCTATTGGAAAAATAGGGTGTGACAAAGAAGAACTTTGATGAAGTTCATATGTCTATGCCTTATTTTTTAGTTCTTGCTAATGAGAAGTCATGCTAGTGATACTTCTAAGGAAATTTCCTACATAATTACTTTAACCAAGAAACTATGACCAATGAACTATGGTTTTTGTGTTCCTTAATTGATCTAAGTTGTCTTGTTGATGTTGGGTATTTGTTAGTTAAAATTCATGTTGATCGTAGTACTAAGGATTTTATTGATTAGAAAGCCTAACTAACAAAAGGATATAGGAAATTTTATAAAGAAAATACAACCAATAAAAAATTTGATGAATGAATTCAGTCAACAAAAAAATATAACCATAAGAACCATTAGTCATGAGGGAAATTTTAACTCAGGAAAAAGAATAAGAACTTAGTTAATTTTCTTATTGAATAGTTTTCCCATCGTGTTGGTCATGGTTTTAGGGTATTTTCTTAGCCATAAAATTTTAGTATTATAAATTGAATTTTGTTCCATAAGTAACCATTAACAACACACCTTAAAAAAAAAAAATTAAAACAATACAAAATGTATGAATTTATATGAAAAAATTAAAATTTCCAAAAAAATAAAATTAAAAACCATAGAAAATGTATGAATTTATATAAAAATAAGTTCTGTTATCACTATAGTAATTCCAAAGTTGTGATCTTTTGGTTTAAAGTTTAATACCACTAGAGGTAACCACGAACCTACTTTTAAACTCTAGGATCTAGCCTTCCTAAGGTTCAGAGAGGGCTCTCTCTATAAGATTTAACTTTGTTTTGATTATTAAATATTAGGCTAGTTATGATTGTCAAATTTGGTTTTGGTTTGTTTGGTTTGGTCGGAAAAATCACTTAATGTGATGGATAGTGGGAAATCTGATTGTCCATTGGGCTAAGGAGTCAAAATTCAAGCAGATAGAGCTAGGATCAAGTTTAAAAGGTCAAATGTTTTCAGGGCAAGATACATAAGTGTTTGAAAATCTTGTAAGGTTGTTTGGTGAAGTGGTTTGATCGAGATAAAGATAAATGAAGGGTTCTTTGATCCGGAAAAGGGAAGTAGTATGCAGAGGTCAAATGAAAGAGGGAGAAATTAAGGGTTCCCTTCTCTGGAAATCAGCAGAAAACATAAAAATGATGAACAGTAAAGACAGGGTGCTTTTAACAAATCCTGAAGTAATACTCCTGTTTATTCATTCAAATTTGGAACACATATATGGATGCATGAAACAAACAAGATAAAAAATGACAAGTAGAAAATAATTCACTTCAATAGCTCATCAAATGAATCCTAAAATATGATGGTAATTGATCTGATCCAGTCTGCTACTCGAAATTTGCAACACAAAATCCTTCAAGTCCAACAAAAATGACTATAGAAATATTCAACAATTTATTCCACACTAATACTTGTAAAGATGAAGTATTTATACAATATTGTTTACAAAATATCCTAGAATTCTTCTAGGAATTATCTAAGGAAAATAGAAATATATTTACAACAAAATAGAGACAGATGCTTAAAAAATCAGCTAGCTGTCCTATTCATCGAAATGAAATAGAAATCGATTGTGGATAAGATGCAGCCGGCTGCCTTGGTGTCCTCTTTTTTGGCTCAGATATTTCAAATCTGTTTTGAAATCTGATCTCTTTATCTTATACTCTTTTACTCTGATTTACAGTTATCCTCTGATACTCTTTAACTCGGATAATCTTTAACCTATGTAAAACTAATTTTACTGCTGTAATAAATTCTGCTTTGGCTGTAAAAATCAGCAAACTGCTTTCTTCCTTTTATCTTCCTCTTAACTTTCACAGTAAATCAGTAAGTGATTGCCAAGTTTCCTCATTAGGAATTTGAATCTTTTTCAGCCTCCTGAAATTCTCATCTGCCTCAGTATATCTGGAAAAAGTTGGCTTTATGAAAAATAAATGTCTTATCTCATGTTGCAGATAGAATAAATCTTCAAAATTTCTAACTAGGACCTTCCCTGTTGGAGTGCCCTGTCCACCTGTCTTTTCAACATGCTCTTTTGCATACTCTCTAATTTTCTTATTATAATCCTCCTGAGGCATAAGCTTATCATTTATAACCAAAATGTTAGGCAAAGTTATTTGCCTCAAAATTTCAAATTTAACAATAAACTTGGTTATGGTTATGTTCATATTTTCACATTTCTCTTCAAGTTGTTTCATTATATTTTTCTTTGAGATGAATTTCCCTATTTCAAGGATTGTCTCTGTCCTATTAGTTATTTTTATTTCTTCCAACTCCTGCATGTTTTTATTGTTGAGAAACTTGATCAATTCTATGGCTTGCTCAGGTTTAGTACCTAGCTCATCTTTGGTTTTCTGAATTTCTGCTAGTGCTGCCTTTAATAAATCTCTATGTTCAAAGATCACCTGAATTGAGGGCCACACATCATTGATGTCTTCAATTATTTTGTTCCATAAATGGTTTTTCACATATGACACTAGCTCATTTAAGGTTAATTCCTTTTGTAGCTTCTTCAGTTCCTCATTTAACCTATTAGCCCTTTGCTCATGAGTTTTAGCATTTATTTGAGCTAACTTCTTTATATCCTCAAGATTATCAATCATCTTTTTCAATTTGTTAATTTCACTTGTCTGAAGTGACATTTCTTCCATGGATTTTACTAGTTTATTGGCCTCATATGTGGGCTGAGCTACTGTAGTAGATGACTCTGTAGATGAAGTTGTAGATGATGTCACTGGCACTTCAGTAGCCAGTGGTTCTTTGGGTGCCAAATCTTCTACTACAGTTTAAGGCACAACTGTAGTAACCATAGGAATAATTGTGGGAGTTTCCTGAGATTTTGTTGTTTCCCTTTCATGGAAAAGTTTGTCCATTTGAGTCTCCATTTCTTTGATCTGTCTTGTTAGCTGAAAGATTAAGTTCATCATGTCATCCTTCTGAGTCTATTCTTGTATAATTTCTTTGGCTTGAGGATGTTCAATTGATGGAAGTTTAAGTTGTTTCCTCAATGCTGTAATGTCCTCATTTTTATTTTTCACTAACTTTTTTGCTGCTTTCATATTTTCAGGATCATATCCTATTTTAAGAACTAACTCTTCTAAAGACTTAGTCCTTAGGTCTTTAGCATACAACGAGGATTTTTCAACCTTAATCTGATCTTTCATGTTTATGATTGTGTTCTAAAATTTTTGAACACTCATAGCTTTGGTTTTAATGGTAGAATACATCTCTGAACTCTGTCTATGAAATTGTATTTGATCAAGTGCATGAATTTTCTCTGTTTTTACTTCTAGATCAACATTTTTGTAGTCTGCAACTGTCTTTGGAGTCTTCACTGTAGGCCGTAATACTGACATGATCAACTTTTTATTTGAGTAATCAAAGGCAGATAAAAGTTTGTTTTGTACACTTGGTGTTTGCTTCAAATATTGAGAGTAAATCTCATTTTTGATCTCTTCATTCTTTGTTTTAATCTATTTATACTTTTCCCTAATATCAAGATCCTTTTCCTTTGCTATCTATGAAGATGATTCTTCCAAACTCTATTGTTTCTCTATCATCTCTACATTTAAATTATTTGGATTTTTCTCATTCAAATTCTCTGTAGCTTTCTCATTTGTATTGATTGTAGCTTCATCAGTATTTGTTACTAGGACATCTATGTCTTCAACCTCAATAGTCACTTTATCTTTACCCACTGGATATGTTTTAGGCTTTTTATTATATCATAACTTGAAACTATTCTCAATTGTGGTCTCTACAATGTAAGTTCCCTCTTCTCATACCCTTTTGGTGGCTTTCTCTGCTTGATTTGTAGTTTATATGGTGTGACTAGTATCACCCTGCTTTACTGCATCTATCAAAGTGTTTTCCATCCACTCAGTTTGATTGACATACTTCTCAATCTATGGTTTTTTCTGATGAATGTAATGTGTTAGTTTACACTTAACCCTCATTTTATTGAGTATTCCTTGTGGATCATAGTTCCAGGAGAAACTCTCTTCAAATTTGTACTCTAGTAACTGTTTGGCTGATTCTGTCTCTGCATCTCTGTGATTACAAATAAATTTCCCCACTTGATTCTTTAGCTTGAATTGTGTTTTCTTATTTGCTACTAGAAAGTTAAAAGACTCAGAATTCAAGATTTTTGTGATATATTCCAAGGAAAAAACCCTCATTGACACAAATTTGGGTAGTTTTTAGGGTAGAAGATTAGAGCCAAAAACTCTGATTTCTTTGTGTTTCTCCTACAAATACGAATCTCTAGTCCTTGTCTGTTCAGACAGTTGTAGGATTTTCTTCATTTCATCATTGATCCTTGGTTGTTCAGTGTTGGTCAACATATTGATCAATAGATGGACAAAATTATTAGTAAACTCTGCAAAAGTGAATTATGAGGACTCTTTTCTAATCAATGAAGTCCAGAAGATGACTGAAAGTGGTTTTTCTTCTATATCAAGCTTCTGTAGAGTTATAGGGAATTTATCTGCTTGAAAATACAAAAACATATCAAAGAGAAAAGATGTGTATCCAAGCACTCCTTCAGTTGGAAACTTGATCAGTTGATCATGGATTTGTCAGCAATATACTCAGCATAATTGAAAATTACAGAGGGAGGTTGTCCTGGTGCAAAAGTAGATAGGAACCCTAATATGGACTCATCATTATGCTCATCTATAAGGTATCATAGGATGAATGATATCATGGAAATGACATGCCTAGACCCCTCTGGAAATTTTGAAGTAGAATATGGAGGATTTATTTGAGGAATTTCCACATGTAAAGGTATGAAGACTTGAAAGATATGAAATGTTTTGGGAAAATCAAGGCCAATGTATAACTTGGTAAGTACCTCTATTGGAAAAGGGACTGATTTGAGATCTGGTTTGAGTTGTAACATCTGGTTTATGGAAGCAGCAGTAATAGTAAACAATACCTCTTTGTTTACATTCATCATTGCCCTATTTTCAGGTGAATAATAACTCTGACACAACCTAATAACCTCTGAGCATTGATAAGTGACTAGAACAACATATTTAGGAAGGTTTGATTCCCAAATTTGAATTTCTTCCACCTGATCAAAATACTTTGCATAGCTCCAGTAGTGGAGGTATAATAAATTGAATTCAACAACAAGATCTGTTATTTTATAGTCAAAATTTGCTAAGGGAATGTCGTCAATGTATAAAACAGGAGGTTTTAGAGGATTCACAATGATAACAGTCTTGGAGGACTCAACCGGAGTTGATTTAGAAATTTTTAGGCTTTCAAGATCACTAAAACTCTGTTTTTAGGCTTTCTTATTTCTCCTATAAGATTAAATAGTTTACAGAAGTATTTTTTACTCTAACAGAGGTTCTTGGATGAAAATAAGCAGAATATGATTCTATCCTTGGATTTTTATTTCAATTTCAATCTTCAACATGTATCTCAAACTCTTACTGGTTTATGAAATTGAAAGAGGGGTTTCTTGAGCTTTTTCAATGGATATTGGACTAGAAATTGTTGGGAATCAAGCACAGAGGGTCTGGTTACCTGTAGAGGATTTCTGGGCCTTTAATTGGAGTTTTAAACAGTCTGTAAAACTAGAATAAACCCAACATTTCTTCTAAAACATAGCGCAATCTAAAACGGGGCTTTCTCAAAAAATTTGCCAGGGTTTAGCCTCTTTTTAGACCTTTTTAATAGGATTTCTTGGATAAATTTAAGCTCTGACTATATTTATTTCTTTATCAATGTTCTTTCAAACTGATAACAGGCTTGATTTCTTTGAAAAGTACCTATTTTTCATAGGTATAGGTATTTGAAAATGGCTCTAAGGCATTTGACAGTTTCCTGGTATCTTATTCGGTATCTGGAGGCGATTCGAGACTTTTCCGAAATTTTTAACAGTGAATGAAGGCTTTTCACTTGTTCTTGGGCATATAAACTCTGCAAATGCTTTGTTCTCTGAGTCGGGAGGAAGAATTAAGTCATTGAGTGTAGGAAAGGGATAAACGGTGCAATGTAGGGCTAATCTAGCCTGTAATAAATGGCGGTCATGTCAGACAATAAACTGTTTTTGGGCTTCAAAGGATAGAAACTACGAGTGATTATCGCATGGGTTTAAGGTGGTAAGTGATTTTAACTAAATCGGATGCGATCCAATCAAAAAAAGCCAAGTGGAGGAGAGAGAAAAGGCTGAAACAACCTATTTCACATGGAAATGAAAAATTTAGCATCGCACAACTTAAATTGCGACATGGGAAATCAATCGTCGGATTAGGAAGGGAAATGTGAACAGTCAAGATTTGATTTGGGAACTACTCGACATTCAAAGTGGGTTCAGGGTTTGGTATATGCAGCAGGATAGCTTATAACCTTTATAAATATACATTTATAAAGTTTAAAACTTTGAGTTATATGTTTAGCGGAGGGGTAAAATCATAAGTTTTTTAATTAAAACATAAACAAATGTTTCAATTACGGGCGCAGGTATGTATATTATATGGTATAAAAATATTTTAACAGGTGTTTAAAAACCATAGGGGTGGGTGATATTTTGTGTTTTGATATGTTTAAACCTATGGGAATAAAGGGGGGTTTATATTTCTTCACATGGGATATATATAACATAGGTTTAAACTTTAAGTAATGGGTTTTTAGGGTTATTTAAATATAAAGGATTTATTAATATACGGGAAGGGTATATTTAGGGATTTAGTAATATAACTTAGAAATTAATATGAAATTAATGTGTAATGTAAGAAATGAATTAAAATACATAATTTAACAATAAGTAAAGTGTAAAATAGGCAATAAAGCATAATTTTGTCCGATTTTTGTTTTTTACACATAGACTTAGGATAAAATGCATTCTATGGATTTTTAAGTGTTTTTGAATGAAAATGAAATTAATCAAGTGGGGTTTTTACTTTTACTAAGAAAAAAGATTTTTTACTTAGGAAAAGGGGTCATAATCTTGAAAAATGGTGAATATGATGATGAAATGGGTTTTGTGTAGGGAATTCAGTATCTTTAGCCAATCAGTTATCAAGCCGTGGGTTCGGTCCCAACAGAAGTTAGAGAACTGCTCTGAGCCTTTTTAACTAAATGTTTAGAATACTGGATGATTTTTGGGAAGGGAAATTAGTAACTTCTTCCTGATGATGATTTATTACATGTCTTGCACAACTGATTTCCACCTACCCATCCTTATTTCTAACACTTTTTTACTTCATTTTCATGGGTGCATTTAAGCTTGCAACCCTAAATCCATTTTTCTTTTCAAAACATGAAAATATCTAAATCTAACCTTATTTCATCGGAGGGCTCAGATTAAACTGTTGAGCTCCTCATTTATTCTCTAACTATCTATTGAATTTCAAGTTTAAACTATTAGAAATATTGTATTCTCTATCTAAAATATGAAATTCAAAGCATGAAAGGTTAAGATTAAATTGTTTAATTGATCATGGATTATGGCGTTTAATGACAATCTACACATAATCATTATTCTCGCAGTAAAAGTAAATAGTAGTGGCATTTTGACTTGCTCACTTTCATGTCTTAATTTTATCTCTTTTTCCTTTGGGGTTTATCTTTTCCTAAGTCCTTTGATATTTCTTTTAGGACTTTTACCCTCTTTTCCTTTTTTATTATTTTTCATTTTCAAAATATGGGAAAACAACTTGCAGAAAGCAAGGTATTTACATATTTACAAGACTATCATAGTCAATTTAGGAATTTGAACCCTATTATTATAGGACCCTAACAAGTTCAAATTCTTAATTTGTGATGGTAAAATTTTTCAAATTATATGACAAAAATTCAAAAGGAAAAAAGTGCAAAATACATGTAAGAGATGAGTCTTTAATGCCTCCAATCTACATTTTCAGAATTCTGGCATAGTATCGTATGTCATGGGCCACCTTATAATCCATGAAAATTTTATTCTATTTAAAATGTTTCCAAATTTATGTTTGTAATTTAAAACACCCACATTGTACACTTCAATGAACACAGAAGTAAACATCAACAATACCACTATGATATCCAATGATTGAACTCTGCTATCATTAAAGAAAGATTCCACATCTCACCCATCATTCCACATTGTTTTTCACCATTGTAACGAAACCCATCACAAAAAATACCAGACATCTTTTAAAATGAAATAAAATTTCACATGTGCTCATCTTTAAGCCAGAATAATTTCTCTCGTTGTGTTTCCCCCTCCCCTCTCCTCATCCTTTAATAACAACAATTGACATATTCCTGCAGTAGTAAAAACATGGGCCTCCTGACCAGACATACAAAAGACACCATCGACATTGGGTGCCATTTTTATTAATGTTATTGCTACTATATTCTTCGTGAGAAAGCAATGTAGTAGAATAAAAAGGGATGCTCCTCCTAGATTTTCTAGCGGATCTATATCTTTGGCATTTGCTATTGTGAGATATTTGACTTTACTGTGCAGGAAGCGCCAAGGACCTAGATACATTAAAACCCATTTGGCTACTGTTTTTATGTCAATGCATCTTTTTTCAGAAATGAAGTATGCAAATATAGTATTTCATAGGGTTTTGGACGACAACCCAATCCCTGCACTGATACTTCTAATAGTTGCGACTAGAGCCATAATGTACACACTATAGATGTTGTTGATGGTAATTGGGCTATCACTATTGCTATTTAATAATTGTATCCCATTTCCAAACCACAACAAATGTCCTACATTCTCCTGGGGGAGTGTATGTATTTCTCAAATGAACGCAATAAACAGTTAACCACACTCCAAGGGATAAATAGTTAACCACAATTCATTTTGTTCAGTTGCGATTCTCTAAGCCTAATAAAATTTGTGTAGCACAATGTATGTGGTTTTGTGATTACTTTTCCTCAGTGATTGCAGCACTAAATGAAATTTAAATGTCATTTTCCTTACTCAGAAGGGTCAAACATCCAAAAATTTAATTCAAAGTTTTGAATGACTACAGGTGAATTGACTTATTCATTGTTAGGTAGAAATCACAAAAGTCGCAACAGGAAACTATGTACCCTATCATAGATTTTGACGGCTTCAATCTGATAAGGGACATCACTTTAACGAGTTTCTGATCTATAAGAGACGTCAAAATTGACATGGAAACATTTATGGAAGCTTTCAAATATGTCCTGGATGTAAATACGTCCTGCAGGACGTCAAATTCCAGGCCTGCATAGAATTGTTTTCCATGTGCATGCACTGAAAATTAGCTCTCACAATTTCGGCCAACAGAAGGGAGAGACAGTTCTAATAAAGGGGGAATTACCAACCAATGAAAACAAGAACTGAATAATAACACAAGATGAAATAATAACCAGACTTGGAATCTCTTGAAGAATACTTGCAACACGATCAAATGCTTAATCATATGAAAGAACAATAACTTTATAATGGACAAAAAAAATAAAAAAACTAGATAGTTGGAGTGTTTGAATCATTTTTTTTATGGTGGTAATGGATTCAACACCATCAACAACCCCTGGGGTACCCAAAATCCTGAAATTTGACAACTATAATCCAGAATTTCAAATATTTCTGCTGCAATTTTTCATAATATTACCAAAATTTCTAGGTTATTTTGTGGGTCTTTTAGACTATGGCCTTAATAATACAACAAAGGAATGTGTTGAAATATGACAAAAAAAATAAGTAAATGTAATTATGGGCAATCTAGTTATTACTAGTTAGTCAGTTTGTAGGAAGGAGTTATGTAACGATGTAATGAAGTAGCTCATATTAGTTGAGGTGGCCCAAGAGGCTTGTAACTAAGGAGAGTTATCATTGAATAATATAGTTTCCAATCCCTTGTGGGCATGGAGCTTTCCTTGGCACACTGTCAAGGTTTTACCACGTAAATCATTGTGTGTTTACTTGTGTATTTGTGTCAGTTTCCATTCAGTTTAATTATTCATTTATTTCTTGTTTTACAACTACTAAGTTCAATAAGTGGGTTCAATAAGTGGTATAAGAGAAAGGTGAAAATGGAAAAAAATCTTGTTGAGAAAAGGGAAAAGCCTCAGTTAGAAAATTGTGGTGTATTGAGCCACTGTCGAGGGAGAAGACAAAGAGCTGGTGAAGCATGAACACTGACGCGCTACCAACATTCACCGAGAGACTTCCCACCATTGAGGGAGAATAAACGCGCATTAAAAAAAATTGTTGTAGAATCAAATGAATGTATTTTTATCATTGAAGCCTAGACCCTGTTCGCTGGAGAGCCATGGCCCTGTCGCTGGAGAAAGGGAGCCACCAGCCGCCACAGAAATCTATCTACCATTGATGTTGTGACCATCATTTTTTTTTGGATTTGGAACTGTAACCCTATGAACTACTATCGAGTGTTAGGTCCCTATATTACTAGTACATTCCCTTATTGTTGTTAGTGTGACGCCCTTATTGTTATTGTTGTATCCCTGTAACCCCCATATTGTTATTATTTTTCCCTTAAATTATTATTTTTGGGTCGACTAGGATTACATTGTGGCCCCATGGACTCCTATATAGAGAAAGGAGGTTTTGTCATTTGTATCATCCAAGAATTGTTAATTTATATAATGTATTGGAGGTTTCCCCCTCAAAGTGGCTGATTTCTAAGGCATTGATATCTCTTTTCTTCTATTTTTGGAGTTGGTTTCACAACATTTGGTATCAAAGCTTTGGATTCTAGGGTTTTCACTGCTCCAAACAGGTCATCGTGGCTTTTTCGCTATAAATTTTTTTCTACAAAGGTTCAGAATCTGAAATTTTTAGAGCGCGAAGCCGAAATCCTAAGGAACATTTTCGCAAAATTTTAGACTTCATTCGCAAAATTTTTCGATATATGATATGTGGAAGTTAGGGCTTTTTCAGGCTCCTAAATTTCATCTCAAAGAGGTGATCATGGGAAAATATTCATAGCTCTCTCTCTGAGCATCGGATTGGAATGCTATAAAAAGTGGCTACAATTACAGGAGTTGTAGTTTCTTTTCTATCAATTTCAAAGCTGAAGGAGGAAAAAGGGACACGTGGAATGTCGTACAAGTACACTCTATTGTACCAGTCCATAATTAGGTCATTATGGGAGATTGGAAATAACTTTTCCTTGAAGAATCAAAATCAGGTCAGACCTATGACATTCGAAAGAGGATTCATAAGGCTACCACAGTGCCAAATTTTAGATATTTAAGATCTAAAATCACAGGGATAATTCAGTTTCAATATCGAGCTCCTCAAAAGAAAGAAAAAGGTGTGTATTTGTTTCCAAATTGCATAATTTTTGTGTAAAAAATCAGTTCAAAGTGATTCCAAGGGCCTATTGACCATATATTTCAGTATTGGGTTCTAAAATTCCTTCTAAAAATAATTCAACAACCATTAAGCCTTCAGAATGCTCTACTGTGACTCATGAAGATGAAGAATTGCAACATGACTTATCAAAATTACAAGAGCAAGTGCACCAAATTTCGTTCCCGCAAAGAGCAGCAAAAAATGAAATGGAAGTTTTGAAGAAAGGCATGGAAGCGAAGATGGATGGTTTGAAGAAAGATGTGGAAGCTAAGATGGATGGCATGGAAGCTAAGATGGAGGACATGGAAGAAAAATTTAAAGACAACATGGAAAACATGAAGAATGATCTAAAAGTAGAAATCGAAGGTTTGACAAAGTTGATACAAGAAATGATTCCTAAAGGTGAAAATATAGTAGAGGAAACTCATGATGAGAAAAAAATAAATATTAATCATGATTTCATAAACTCTAATGTTGGATTGAAGATCCACCATATTCCAAAGATGGATATGAGGAAGTTCGATGGAAAGGATCCTGTAACATGGATAGTACAAATGGAGCAATATTTTGATCTCAATAATGTGCAAAACACACAAAAGGTACTCATTGCAACTTTACATTTAGAACAAAATACATTTGTATGGTATCGTTGGCTTTTCTCCCATAAAAAAATTGTCACTTGGTCAATTTTTACGGAGGAAATGATAGCACATTATGAGGATACAAAGAGCAACACCTTCTTTAGCCAATTGATAAATCTAAAACAAAAGGGTTTAGTGGCAGAGCACATTGAGGACTTCCAAAAATTGAATATAAGGGCAACTAATATTCCAGAGGAACACAGGATTGATGTCTTCATAGGGATAAAATCCAACATGAAGTTTGTGTTTGGGAGCCTGATTCATTGGAGAAGGAATTCAGGTTGGCAAGAAAAATTGAATGTAAAATTTTGTCGAAAAGGAAGCCTACAACTCACATCTATAAATATGGAAGTGTTGCTACTCCTAGACTTCCAAAACTTACAAGGTTGGCACCACAACAATTAGAAGAAAAAAGAGCAAAAGGGCTTTCCTACAGTTGTGATATCAAATACACTAAAGGTCATAAGTGCACTGAGAAGAAATTATTTTACATAGATTGTGAAGAGGAGGAAGAAAATGAATAAGAAACTTCAAAAGTAGAGGATATACACCAAGAAGAAACCCTAGCAGAAGAAGAAATGAGTATGACCATATCATGTAATGCATTGGCAAGAATTACCACTCAAACTCTCAAGATAGAAGGACATATCAAGAAAAAAAAAGTAATAGTGTTGATTGATTCTGGTAGTACCCATAATTTTATTCATTGTAAGGTAGCCAAGGAATTGATTTTTTTCCTATACCCAACACCAGAATGTCAAGTGATGGTTGAAAATTGAGGAACTATAAATTGCTTTGGAAAATTCCATAATATCAAGCTAGCCATGGGGGAATATCTATTGAATAGTCTAATGATTTCCATCCCAATGGGAGGTGTTGATGTTCTACTAGGAGTACAATGGTTACAATCTTTGGGGATGGTAGCTTTTAATTTTCAAGAAATTTTCTTGAAAAAAAATTCAGAAGGAAAGGAAATCGAATGAAAGGGTATCACAGGGAAGCCAAGAAAGATAATAAGCTCTAATGTCATGACAAAACTTCTTAAGAAATAAAAATGGGGCGTAATTGCACAATTATGCTCACTAGAAGTTCCAACATCAAAATCATCTATCTCTCCATATCTCCAAAAAGTCTTGGACAATCATTCCAAGGTGTTTGATACTCCCAAAGGACTCCCACCTATTCCTGATCATGATCATGTTATTCATTTGATCCCGGGAAGTGTTCCTCCAAACATCAGACCTTACAGATATCCTTATGTCCAAAAGAGAGAAATTGAATGTATGATTACAGAAATGTTAGAGGATGGTATAATTCAATCTAGTCAAAGTTCTTTCTCTGCTCCAGTAATATTGGTTCACAAGAAATATGGATCATGGCACATGTGTATGGATTATAAGGAGCTCAATAGACTCACTATTAAAGATAAATTTCCCATTCCTTTGATTGATGAATTATTGGATGAATTACATGGAGAAATTTATTTTACCAAGTTGGATCTTCGTTTAGGATATCATCAAATTAGAATGAAGACTAAAGATATTCCGAAAACAACATTTTGAACTCATGAGGGTCATTATGAATTTTTGGTCATGCCTTTTGGCCTTACCAATGCACCTTCTACATTTCAAGGGTTGCTGAATTCCATTTTCGAACACTTCCTTAGAAAATTTGTGCTAGTATTTTTTGATGATATACTAATCTACAGCAGGTCTTGGAAGGATCATGTTCAACATGTTGACAGGGTGCTCAAACTATTGGAGGAGAAACAATTATATGAAGAAACATCAAAATGTTTCTTTGGAGTACAAGAGGTGGAATATTTGGGTCATATTTTATCTCACGAGGGTGTTAAGGTAGACCCTAACAAAATTAAAGCCATTAGGGAATGGAAATTCCCCACAACCATAAAGAAGTTCTACAGATTTCTCAAGTTAACAGGGTAATATCGCAGGTTTGTTAAGAATTATGGGAGAATAGCAGCACCTCTAACAACATTATTGAAGAAATATGCATTTTCATGGACTCCTGAAGCAACTAAGGCCTTTGAACATCTTAAAGAGAAAATGTGCCTAGCACCAGTCTTAGCTATGTCAAACTTCACAAAAACCTTTATTGTGGAATATGATGCCTCAGGAAATGGAATTGGTACTATTTTAATGAAATAAGGAAGACCCATTGCTTTTGAAAGTTGTTCAATCAAAGGAAAGTATTTACAAAAGGCTATTTATGAGAAGGAAATGTTGGAAATATTGCATGCACTAAAGAAATGGAGACCTTACCTAATGGGAAGACACTTCAAGGTAAGAAATGATCATGATAGTCCTAAACACTTTTTTGAAAAAATACTATTTTCAGAAGAGCAACAAAAATGGGTCACAAAGATGTTTGGTTATGACTTTGAAATCATCTACAAAAAACGGAAACTAAATTTTGTTGCAGATGCACTCTGAAGAAAGGATGAAGAGGTGGAAGCATTGCTTTGTGCCATTTCAATTATCCAACCAGATTTAATAACTGAAGCAAGGGATTAATGGAAGAAGGACGAAGAAGTGTGGACTCTCATTCAAAAGTTGCAGCAAGATCCTAGTACATCTGATACATTTAGTTGGAAAAATGATTCATTATGGTACAAATATCGCTTATATATTTGCAAGAATTCCCAACTAAAACAAAATATTCTTTTCAAATTGCACACTTCTCCTTTAGGAGGACACTCAGGATTTTTAAATACTTACCACAGGGTGAAGAAATAATTTTTTTGGGATGGCCTTAAATCTGATATTCAAAATTTTGTGGCGGAATTTTTGGTTTGCCAGCAAAATAAGGTTGAGACAATTAAGACCCCAGGTCTTCTACAACCTTTATGCATTCCAAGTCAACATTGGGAGGAGATTTCAATGGATTTTATCACAGGTTTACCTAAGTCCAAAGGAAGGAGTGTCATCATGGTGGTAGTTGATAGACTTACCAAGTATGCGCAATTTTGTGCATTATCTCATCCATTTAAAGCGAGTACAGTTACTACTGCATTTATGGAAACAATTCAAAAGCTACATGGAAACTTGAAGATTATTGTAAGTGACAGAGATCCCATTTTTACAGGAAATTTTTGGACGAAATTATTTTCTTGTTTGGGTACTCAACTAGCTCATAGCTCATCTTATCATCCTCAATCCGATGGTCAAATAGAGATAGTGAATAAATGTTTGGAAGGATGTCTTCATTGTTTTTTATTTGATAAGCAAGCACAATGGGTCAAGTGGTTACCTCTCGCTGAATGGTGGTATAACACTTCCTTCCATACTGCAGCAAAAATGACCCCATTGATGGCACTTTATGGATATCATCCACCATCCATCACATCTTATTTAAGGGAAAATTATAGGGTTCAAGCAATGGACGATCACATCGAGCATCAACAAGAAGTTCTCCAACTCTTAAAGGATAACCTAATTTTTTTACAAAATCAAATGAAACAACAGGCAGATCAACATCGCGGTGAGAGAAGTTTTGATGTGGGAGACTAGGTATTTTTACGATTACAACCATACAAAGAAATTTCCCTCAAGCAAGTTAAGAAGGATAATAAATTATCACCAAAGTACTATGCTCCTTACAAGGTTTTGCAAAATATTGGTACTATGGCATACAAATTGTAACTTCCTGCTTCTTCGCGAGTACATCCAGTTTTCCATGTTTCATGCTTAAAAAAGGTTATAGGGGACAAAATTTCAGTTCAAACAATATTTCCAAAACTTGATGAGGAAGGAAAAACTATATTGGAACTTGAAGTAGTCACGAAAAAAAGAACTCGACAACTATGAAATCGATCAATTTTAGAGTATCTCGTAAAATGGAAGAACTTACCCACTGAAGATTCTACATGAGAGGATGAGAATTTTATACAAAAGCACCTGGAGCTACTCAAGTGTTGAGGACAACACTTTTTTGAAGGAGAGGATCATGTTAGGTCCCTATATTACTTGTATAGTCCCTTATTGTTGTTAGTGTAACCCCCTTTTTGTTATTTTTGTAACACTATAACCCCCATATTGTTATTATCGTGCCCTTGAATTATTATTGTTGGGTCGGCTAGGATTACATTGTGGCCCCACTAGGATTACATTGTGGCCCCATGGACTCCTATATATAGAAAGGAGTTTTTTTCATTTTTATCATCCATAAATTGTTCATTTATTTAATGTATTGGTTTCCCCCTCGAAGTGGCTGATTTCTAAGGCGTTGATATCTCTTTTCTTCTATTTTTGGAGCTGGTTTCACAACAACGAGTAAGAATCAGATTCGTTGTGATTCTTTGTGAACACAAAAGCTAGGTCGCTGCTTGAAGAAGTGGATGGAATCTAGTGAGAATCATTTCATAGATGTAGAGTGATGTTGTTGAATAAGCCTGAAGTTTGAACCTTTCCTGCGCCAAAGTTAAAACGAGTGTAGTCTTGCTGCTCCTGATGACTGTTGAAAGTCGGGTAATTTTTGAGAATATTACTGTTATTAGATTTTTTTTAAATAAAAACATAATTTTTCTTTTGAATAATTAAAGAGGGTTTCTATTAAAAAGGAGTTATGTTATTCGAATCGATTAAATTTAAAAAACGAAAACAGAGTTGTTTTTTTTGGAGAAATTTTCTGGTGGAAATTCTGGAAAATGGAATAGGGTTTCAAAAAAAATTATGGAAATTTTGTTTTCTTTGAACAATCTCAGAAATTTTGTAAGAAATTGTTTAAAAATAAATTGATTGAAAGAAGAAATAGAAATTCGAGCAAAATTTGAAATTTGTTTAAATAAACCCTAGTTGAAGGAAAGAAACCCCGAAAACTAGATTTGTAGGAAGAAATGATGAAAATGACAAATGAAAAGTTTGAGGTGGAGAATTTCACTAGAAAGAACAATTTTTCTTTATGGAAGCCAGAAGTTAGGGATTTCTTGGTGCAACAAGGGTTCCACAAATCATTAGACGGGGTGAAGAAGAAACCTGTAAGAATGACAGATTCAGACTTGGAGGACTTGGATGTCCGAGCTCACAGTACCATAAGTTTATGCCTGGCAGATGAATTTCTCTTCAGTATTTTTGAAGAGAAAACTACTTCAGGTTTGTGGGAAAAATGGAAACTTTGTATATGCCCAAATAATTAACCAAAACAAATTATTTGAAAAGAAAATTGTAGAGTCATTGGATGAAGGAGGGCACAAAAGTTGCAGAAAAATTTAAATGTTTTTAATACACTTATTTGCCAATTGTCAGATATGGAAGTTAAAAATCAGGAAGAAGAAAAAGCTATAACCTTGTTGTTTTCTTTGCCCTAGTCATGGGATCACTTCGTAACTTCAATCAATTTTTTCACTGTTGATTCTTTGAAATTTGAATAAGTTGTGGGAGCTTTGTTATTTGAAGAGGTACGAAGAAAATCTAGTATTGAAACATCTACATCAAAATCCATGGTAGCCAAAGGTTGGTCAAAATAAAGAGGGGAGAAAGCAAGGGATTCTTCCAGATCAAAGTAAAAGGGGAATAAGTGTAAAGCTAAATGTTGGTACTGCAACAAAATTGAACACCTCAAGAAAGACTTTTGGAAACAAAAGGAGTTTGAAAAACATAATAAGGAAGAAAATCAGGTTGATGCGGGTATGATTGATGAATTTTTATCTGTTGTATTACGAATAGTAGATGAAGCTTTACCTATTTTTGATGTCTTTAATAATGTTTAAAAATATTTGCTAGACTCTGGTGCTTCTCATCGCACGAGTCAACAGAGAAATTGGTTTACCTCATATGAAGTTGTAAATGGTAGTTATGTGCTTATAGGAAATAATGCATCTTGTCAGACTGCTGGGATGGGAAATGTAAAAATTCATATGTATGATGATATAGTTAGAACATTATCTGATGTTAGGCATGTACCTAAATTGAGGAAAATTTTAATTTATTTGGGATTTTTAGTCTTGAATGGTTACAGGTTTACATGTCAGAATGGAGTGTTGAATGTCTCAAAAGGTGCCCCGGTTGTTATGAAGGAAGAAAAGGTCAGAAATATTTACAGACTAAAAGGAAGTACTCAAGTGATTGAGGCAATGATTGTATCAGAAAAAGCAGAAGAAGGTTCTTGTCTATGGCATCATCAACTGGGTCACATGAGTGAGAAAGGTCTTCAGGTACTGATGAACTACAAGTTGCTTCTTGATTTGAAATCCTTGAAGTTGGATTTTTGTAAGCATTATGTGTATGGAAAAAAATGTAAACAAAGATTTAAAACTGGATGTCATAATAGTAAAGAAATTTTTTACTATATCCATTATGATATTTGGGGACCATCTCTTACTGTTTCTTATGGAGGTGCATTATATTTATTAACATTTATTGATGATTTATCCTGGAAATTTTGTCTCTATATGTTGAAAAATAAAGATGATGGATTTAATCTTTTTAAACAATTTAAAGCTATAGTGGAAAATAAATTAAATGTTTAAGAACTGACAATGGCAATGAATTTACTTCTTAGAATTTGAAAAATGTTGTAAAGTTTAAGGGATTTCTATACATAAAACTATTGTTTATACTCCTCATCAAAATTGCATTGTTGAATGTACGAATTAGACTCTTATGGAAAGAGGCAGAAGCATGATCAACAATGCTAACTTGCAAGAGGAGTTGTGGGTAAAAGTAGTATCTACTGATTTTTATTTAGTTAAGAGATCACCTTCTATTTTCATAAATTGAAAAATTCTCAAGGAAGTTTGGTCGGGCCAGTCTTGTGATTATTCACATTTAAAGATTTTTGGTTGTGATGCCTATTCTCTTATTCCTAGGAATCAATGCTCAAATTTAGATCCAAAATCAAAATTTTATGTCTTTGTTGGGTGTGATTATGTAGTGAAAGTATATAGGTTATGGGATACTTCTTCATATAAGATAATCATTAGTAGAGATGTAACATTTGATGAATATTCTCTTCTAAAATTGGATGTTGTAAAAGTTGAACAGGAACACGTATCACATCGACAAATTTAGTTGGAGGCTAAACTTTTTCCAAAAAGTTGAAAGGAAGGAAAGACTTATAAATAAAAAGGTGAAGAAGTAAAGGAAAATGTAGAAGTTCTAGAACCAATTCAGCAACCAGTCTCTTTAAGAAGGTCTACAAGGGAAAGAAGAATACTCAAAAGGTAAGAAGATTTTACTTCATCTTTTTGCGCTGATTACTGAAGATGGGGAACCTTCTTATTATTAGGAAGTAGTGGATGATGCAAACAACAAACAATGGAAAAAGGATATGGAAGAAGAAATCGATTCGTTAGCCAAGAATGATACCTGGGATCTTAAAGAACTTCTTTAAGGGAGAAGTGTTGTCAGATGCAAATGGGTCTTAAAATTGAAACAAAAATTTGGTGGAAGTATCGAAAGGTATAATTCGATGTTGGTTGCAAAATGGTATTCTCTAGTTGAAGGTATTGATTTTCATGATATTTTTCCACTAGTCGTAAAACTTGTTTCTACTCGTACTGTGTTAGAACTAACTGCATTACTTGACATTGAGATAGAAAAATTATATGTTAAAACAACTTTTATTCAAAGTGATTTGTATGAAGAGATATATATGGAACAACTAGAAGGTTTTGTACAAGATCACAATAGAAGATTAGTTTGCAAGATCGGGAAATCATTGTATGGCCTTAGGGAGTCACCCAGGGAATGGTACAAGAAGTTTGACTCCTTCATGGTGAGCCATAATTCTATCAAAAGTGAGTATGATCATTGTGTATACTTCAAAATTTTCAATGGAATATTCATTATCTTGGTTTTAAATGTTGACGATATGCTTATTCCAAGAAAAATCATGGATTAAATCAACAAGTTAAAGGCTCAGCTATCTAGGAATTTTTATATGAAGGATCTTGGCATAGAAAAATATATCTTGGGCATGGAGATATACAGAGACAAGAATAATGGCAAGATTTGGTTATCACAACAGGAGTATGTGGAGAAAGTACTTTGAAAGTTAGTATGAACAATGTGAAACCTATTAATGATCTGTTAGCTTCCCATTTTAAGCTTTCTTCAGTTTTGAGTCCTATAAATAATGAACAAAATAAGTATATGTCTCGTGTACCATGTGAAAATACGATATGCATATTAATGTATGTGATGGTATCTACAAGACCAGGAATTTCACATGCATTTGGAGTTGTCAACAGGTTCATGGAAAATCTAGGGGAAGAACATTAGGGAGCACTGAAATGGGTGGTTTGGTATTTGAGAGGCACAAGTGACCATTGCATCATCTTTGATGGTCATGAAGGTTCAATATGCGGATATGTGGATGCTGATTATGTAGGTGATTTGGAAAAAATGAGGTCTACTATAGGTTATGTTTTTACGCTTGTAGGTGGAGAAATCAATTGGATGTCAAAGCTTCAAGAGGGAGTTGCTTTGTCCACTAATGAAGTAGAGTATATACCTGCTTCAGATGCCTGCATAGAGGAAATATTGTTAAAAGGTCTACTTGATGAGATTAGAAGGATGAAAAAGAAAATGAATGTGTTTTGTGATAGTGAGAGTGCTATTCATTTGGCCACAAATCCAATTTATCACGGAAATACCAAGCACATTGATGTAAGGTATAAATTTGTGTGACATGTGATCGATGGTGGAAAAGTAGCTCTCAAGAAGGTTTGTACACAGGAGAATTGTGCAGATATATTCACAAATCCAGTTACAATAGAGAAGCTGCAATGGTGTCTTGTTTCTCTTATCTTGTAGAAGAAATGATGAATAGGCATGGGCAAGGGATTAGGAAAATTGTTGTCAAAATGGAGTTTGTTGAAATATGAAAACAAAACTAAGTAAATATAATTATGGGCAATTTAGTTATTACCAGCTAGTTGGTTTGTAGAAACAATTATGTAACGATGTAACATTAAATGAGGTGGCCTGAGAGGCTTGGAACTAAGGAGAGTTATCATTGAATAATATAGTTTCCAATCCCTTTTCCCGTGGAGATTTCCTTGACATGCTGTCAAGGTTTTACCACATAAATTATTGTGTGTTTACTTGTGTATGTGTGTCGATTTCGATTAAGTTAAATTCTTCATTTATTTCTTCTTTTACAACTACTGGGTTCAATAAGTGGGTTCAATAGAAAGAATATTTGTCAAGCAAGTCTTTGAGTCGTCTTAAATGAAAAAAAGGTTATCTCAAATAAAAAGATTGACTAAATAATCAACATGTATTAAAAACACTTTGAGATATATAACATCTCTCACACGATTAATTTACATTAATACCCATTCACTTTAACATAATTATAAATTTAAGTTGAAACCTTGGTTCACATACTCTACAATTTTAAAACAAGTTCAATTCTTGGTTGTAGGTTTTCATAATAGTGTTAGATTTGTTGTCTTTCTTAACACTTAATAGTTTATTTTTAATTTTCACTTAAATTTCAATTTTAATAAAAAAAAATTATGTGAGTTTTAATTGTTATGATGTTTATGTTTATAGACATATTAATGTCTGACTATTTAAATTGAAATAGTACAAAGGTAAGAAAGCAACTAATCATCTTAAGTCAACTCTTGAAAAGTGTGTAATTTGTATGAAGTCGTATGAACTTAGGAGAATCACTACTTCGATCAAGTAGCCTGCCCTTGGTAATTAATTTCCCACCCACTTCATCGACCTACAAGAAGACAGAGTGCGCTTGCAAACAACAAGATCCAGAAATCAAGGTCTTACCCCAAAACAACAAGATCTTACGCCTCAGGTTTGAGCCATTGCCCTAGATGATAAAATTTCCTTTAAAACGTTGAATCCCACCACTACTGACCATTGATCTAATTTTTGTTCATGGTTGCTTGTTTTCAACTTATATTTGTTTTGTTGTAACTGGAATTATCATTGTTTCCCTACCACTACTATTAAGACGTTGGAAAGTGTAATTACTTCAGCAGGAAAGCGTTGGTTAAATTTGGAGAGCCAGTTAACTGTGTGATTGTGTGAGTTTGAGTTAAGTCATTTTGGGAAAGGTTAAAAATTTAGAGTATGTGCATGTGAATTTTTTTTGGGAAAGTCACTAAACTAAGTTTAAATATTGTTGTTGGGTTCATTTTAATCAAGTCATATCAAGTTTATTTTTGTGATCAATAAAAAATTATTTGTATTATTTTGTGCCGTACCTCCTCTACATTTCCAACACAACATGCATCCCATGACCATAGAGCTTAAAAAATTCATTTGATCTATTACCCTGCTCTCAGACACTACAATCTGGAATCTAGTATGGGTTGAAGTAGCACCTCTCCCTGTCTTCTGATAAAAATTTGATATTTGAATTAATAAATAACAAACTCAATGGTTAGCTCTATGAAAGAGAGTCTGAAATAGGAGAGTCTGGCTCTGCAAAACACTCTACATTCTCAATACAACTCAATCAATATATAGCATACATGGATATAGAGAAGTTAGAACCATACCCTAAGAAATAGAAACTAATTCCTATCCTAAGGTTTCGTGAACCAACTCTCACTAATTAAGGATTAGCCATTATATTTCAACACACCCCCTTAATGGAGAATGGGTTCAAAAATATCCATAACATCTCCCTAAACATTTCAAACTTAATTTTTCCAAGAGGCTTAGTGAAAATGTCTACAGCATTATCACAAGTTTTACAATATACAAGATGGATTTCTTTAGATTGCACTTTCTCCCTGACAAAGTGGAATTGTGTATCAATGTGTTTAGTGTTATTTTGAAAAACCAGATTCTTAGAAAGTTTGATTGAGCTCTGGTTGTCGCATATGATAATTGTTGCATCTTTCTGTTCTTCCCCAACATCGTGGAGAAGTATTCGCAACCAAACTGCCTCACATGTTGTTGCACACATAGATTGATACTCTGCTTCCGCTGAAGACAAGGAAATTGTGTTCTGTTCCTTAATACTCCATGTAATCACCCCGAATCCAATGCTGAATGCATAGCCTGTTATGGATCTTCAGTCGTCTACATTTCCAGCTCAGTCAGAATCTGTAAACCCTGTCAATCTAACATCAGAATAATTAGTATATATAATACCATAATCTATAGTTCCTTGTAGATACCTTAAAACACCTTTTGTTGCATTCCAGTGATTCTCAAGTGGTTTGGACATAAATTGACTTAGCACACTAACTGCATAAGCCAAATCTGGTCTGGTAGTGGTTAAGTAGATTAGATTCCCAACCAGTTGTGGATAAAGTGTCACATCTCGCTCTTTAGAGCCATCCTCACACTGAAGTTTAACGTTATCCTGTAATGGTACTACTGCATCCTTATAATGATCCATCCTAAATCTTTCCAGTAGACCTTTGACATACTTACCCTGGGATAGAAAATTTTGTCTTGAATCTGTCCAGATATCAATACCCAAACAATATCTTAGTTCACCAAGGTCTTTCATTTCAAACATATGTGATATTTGCTACATGATTTATTTAATTAGATCAAAAACATCACCTATAATAATTATATCATCTACATACAAAGAAATCAACACTATACGCCCATTTTCATCTTTCACAGTATACATATTAGGGTCTTTTTTACTTCTGTTGTAACTCTGTTGTAGAAAAAATGAATCTATATTTTCATACCATGACCTGGGTGCTTGTTTTAGTCCATATAAATATTTATTTAATCTTCAGACTAAATGTTCTTTCCTTTTCTGGACAAATCCCTCAGGTTGCTTGAAGTAAACCTCCTCTTTCAACTCCCCATATAAAAATACAAATTTTACATCTAGTTGGTGAATCATCCAGTGTTTTCTAGTAGCTAAAGAAATCATCATTCTGATAGTGTTTAGTTTAGCTACGGGGGCGAAGCTTTCCTCATAATCAATAACTTCTTTTTGTGAATACCCCTTTGCTACTAATATAGCTTTTCATTTATCTATGGTTCCATCTGCATTAATCTTGGGTTTATACAACCGTTTACAACCTATGGTTTGTTTCCCTTCAGGTAGTTCAACCAGCTCCCAAGTGTTTTTTTTTTAAATAGATTCATATTCCTTTTCCATAGCTTCTTTCCATTCACTACATTGATTTGCTTCTCTATAACTAGAAGGTTCAAAAAAATTCATCATACTAGTTATAAAGGCATTTTCCCTAAATCTAGCAGGCAATTCAATCTGCCTACCTGATCTTATGAGTGTTGGTGTAGCTTCCAACCTGTTCTGAATTTTCTTTGAAGGACTTGGCTCAATTGATGTATCTGAACTTTTTGCTTCTACAATTTTCTACTTCTCATGGTTGTTACTTGTTTCTTCACTTTCTTCCACCAAAAACAGAATATCCCATTCCTCATTTCTTTTATCAGATTCATCATAAAACTGCTCATGGAACATGACATCTCTACTAACAAAAATTTTGTGAGTAGAGGGATTAAACAATCTATAAGCTTTAAAATGTGAACAATACCATACAAAGGTACATCTGATGGATTTTGAATATAGTTTTCTTTTGTCTTCCTTTAGAATGTGGGAAAATGATTTAGACCCAAATACTCTAAAATGTTTTACTGCAGGCTTGAATCCATATAATGCTTCAAAAGGAGTTTCAAACTGGAGATTTCTTGTAGGAAACCCTATTTTTCAAATAAACTGTAGTATTCAATGCTTCAGCCCAAAAACCATTCGAAAGATCCTTACCTTTCAACATGCTTCTAGCACACTCAACCGATGTTATGTTCTTTCTTTTCGCTGCTCCGTTCTGCTGAGGAGTATAGGGTACTTTGAATTGTTGTAATATTCCAGGGCCTTTACAATACTCGATAAGTTCAACCGTCCTGTATTCTTCCCTTGATCGGAGCGGAGAATTTTTATGTGCTTCCCTGTTTGCTTTTCTATCAGATATCTAAACTGCTTAAAGTATTCAAATGTGTTACTTTTATTACTCGTAAAATATACCCAAGAAAAATTTGTGCAGTCATCAAACAAACAGTAGAAAATACAGTGAACCTTCTAATGACTTTGTTTGCATAGGTCCATATAGGTCGGTGTGCACTAATTAAAGTATATCTCTCTTTTTCTTTTCCACTCAAACATGGAATTATTCTCTATGCATCTTTTCTAACACACAAGCATCACAATAATTATGCACTTGTTTTAATGTAGGAAGGCCTCTTACCATTTCATTTTTCTGAAGTAAAAACAAATTGTTGAATTTGATGTGACCAAGTCTCTGGTGCCATAGCTATTGTAGCATAGTCTACATCTTGAACTTCCAATTAGATTAATTGGAACCATCGAGTTTGTTGCTCTCATTTAAGTATGCTTCGATTATTTGATTATTCATCTTGACGATTAAAAAAAAATGAGTACTTGGCAGGAAAATAAAAAGGATGGATCTACCCTAGATCCTTACAGAAAGCAATATCACGATACATATCTACCTGATCTGTGATCAATCCAGCAGGTTGTTTTGCACACTGTGCAACAAGCTCTCGACTCCTCTGTACCATCATGATACTAGCATGATCTTCTTTAGATCTCTTTCTCCATCACCGAACTTTCACCGGATCTCCTCCTTGGCGACATTTCACCATATTTATTCCTTCATCAGTGGTTCCCACTGGCTCAGATCTATTTCAAATGTCCTCACCATAAATACCAACCCAATTTCCACGACTATCGCACCAGAAATAAAACACAATAAGTCTGTCACTGCTCGACGCCTCTGTTTTTCTCAAAACTATGCCATCAGCACAACTGTTACTGTAGGAACCATGACTATCGACGTGATTGTTCCTCAATGACACACGTTGATCCACTCAATGCCTAAAAAAAAATTCACTTAGTCATCAGGGGATTCTCCTCTACCACCTAGATACTCACAGGGATCACGACACTTTGGCTATGATTCGACCCTGGAGCTCTGATACCACGATAAAATGTGATGTTTGAATTAATAAATAAAAATCTCATTGGTCATCTCTAGGAAAGAGAGTCTGAACCAGGAGAGTCTAGCTCTGCAGAACACTCTACATTCTCAATTCAACTCAATTAATATATAACATACATGGATATGGGGAAGTGAGAACCATACCCTAAGAAATAGAAACTAATTCCTATCCTAAGGTTTCGTGAACCAAATCTCACTAATTAAGGATTATTCATTATCTGTGGACACTCCCCCTTAATGGAGAAGGGGTTCAAAAATATCCCTAACATCTCCCTAAATATCTCAAAACTTAATTCTGCCAAGAGGCTTAGTGAAAATGTCTGCAACATTATCACAAGTTTCACAATATACAAGAGTGATTTCCTTAGATTGCACTTTCTCCCTGACAAAGTGGAATTGTGTATAATGTGTTTAGTGTTCTTATGAAACACCAAATTATTAGCAAGTTTGATTGATATCTTGTTGTCACATTTGATAATTTTTGCATCTTTTTGTTCTTCCCCAACATCCTGGAGAAGTCTTTGCAACCAAACTACATCACATATTTCTACACACATATCTTGATACTCTGCTTCCGCTGAAGACAAGGAAAGTGTGTTTTGTTCCTTACTACTCCATTCAATCACCCCGGATCCAATGTTGAATTCATAGCTTGTTATAGATCTTTGGTCATCTACGTTTCTAGCCTAGTCGGAATTTATAAACCCTCTCAATCTAACATCAGAAGAATTAGTATAAATAATACCATAATCTACAGTTCCTTGTAGATACCTTAAAATCCCTTTTGTTGCATTCCAGTGACTCTTAAGTGGTTTGGACATAAATTGACTTAGCACACTAACTGCATAAGCCAAATCTGGTCTGGTAGTGGTTAAGTAGATTAGACTCCCAACCAGCTATCGATACAGTGTTGAACCTGTCTCTTTAGATCCATCCTCACAATGAAGTCTAATGTTATGCTGTAATGGTACTACTGCAGCCTTACACCGATCCATCTTGAATATTTCTAGTAGACCTCTGACATACTTACCCTGGGACAGAAAATTTTGTCCTGAATCTCTCCAGATCTCAAGACCCAGACAATATCTTTTCTCACCAAGGTCTTTCACTTCGAACATATGTGACATTTTCTTCTTTATTTCTTTGATTAGATCAACAACATCAACTGTAATAATTAAATAATCTACATACAAAGAAATCAACAATATACACCCCTTTTCATCTTTCATGGTATACAGATTAGGGTCGTTTTTACTTCTGTTGTAACTGTGTTGCAGAAAAAATGAATCTATATTTTCATACCATGACCAAGGTGCTTGTTTAAGTCCATATAAAGCTTTCTTCAATATGCAAACTAAATTTTCTTTCCCTTTCTGGACAAACCACTCAGGTTGTTCTACGTAAACCTCCTCTTTCAACTCCTCCTTTAAAAATGAATATTTTACATCTATTTGGTGAATCATGCATTGTTTTCTAGTACCTAAAGCAATCATCATTCTGATAGTGTTTAGTTTAGCTATGGGGGCGAGGGTTTCCTCATAATCAATACCTTATTTTTGTGAATGCCCCTTTGCTACCAATATATATTTTAATTTATCTGTGGTTCCATCTATATTAATCTTGGGTTTATAAAACCATTTACAACCTATGGTTTGTTTCCCTTTAGGTAGTTCAACCATCTCCCAAGTGTTGTTTTTTAGAATAGATTCATATTCATGTTTCATAGCTTCTTTCCATTCACTACATTGATTTGCTTCTTTATAACTATAAGGTTCAACAACATTCATCATACTAGTTATAAAGGAATTTTATCTATATCTAGTAGGTAATTGAGTCTTCCTACCTAAGATTCTGATTGTTGGTGTAGCTTCCAACCTGTTCTGAATTTCCTTTAAGGACTCGACTCAATTTTTGTATCTGATATTTCTGCTTCTGCCTTTTTGTTCTTCTCATGGATATTACCTATTTCTTCATTTTCTTCCACCAAAAACGAAATATCCCATTCCTCATTGATTTTATTATATTCATCATAAACCTACTCATGGAACATGACATCTCTACTAACAAAAATTTTGTTTGTAGAGGGATTAAACAATCTATAAGATTTAAATTGTGAACAATACCCTACAAAGGTACATCTGATGGCTTTTGAATCTAATTTTATTTTGTCCTCCTTTGGAATGTAGGCAAATGATTTAGACCCAAATACTCTCAAATGTTTTACTACATGCTTGAATCCATATAATGCTTCAAAAGAAGATTTAAACTGGAGAATTTTTGTAGGACTCTTGTTTTTCAAATAAACTACAGTATTCAATGCTTCAGCCCAAAAAATATTTGAAAGATCCTTACCTTTCAACTTGCTTCTAGCACACTCCACCAATGTTCTATTGTTTATTTCCACTACTTTGTTCTGCTGAGGAGTATGAGGTTCTGTGAATTGTTACATAATATTCCATTTTCTTTACAATACTTGGTAAATTCATCCTTCCTGTATTCTCCCCTTGATCAGAGCGGAGAATTTTTATGTACTTCATTGTTTTATTTTATATCATATATAGGAACTACTTAAAGTATTCAAATGTGTGACTTTTCTTACTCATAAAATATACCAAAGAAAACTTTGTGCAGTCATCAACAAATAGTAGAAAATACAACGCACCTCCTAATGACTTTGTTTGCATAAGTCCGCATAGGTCGGTGTGTACTAATTCATGTATATCTCTCTTTTTATTTTCTACTCAAACAAAGAGTTCTTCTCTATGCATCTTTCCTAACACACAAGCATCACAATCATTATGCACTTGTTTTAATGTAGGAAGACCTTTAACCATTTCCTTTTTCTGAAGTAACAACAAATCGTTAGAGTTGATGTGACCAAGTCTCTGGTGCGAGAACTCTTAGGTAGTCAATATTGATGTTTTCAAGGCTCAATATGGTGCTATCCTCACATCCAATTTTTACAGACCTCCTGCTCAAATTCCTAAAGCAATAGTCTTCATGCCATCAAACAAATCTTTAATATAAAAATTATATTTAAAGAATTCTACCTTGAGATTCTGATCTGTAATCATGGATATAGAAATCAGATTCTTTGTAACTCTAGGTACATACATTACATTATGGATATGTCTGCTATTACCATCAGGAAAAGTAACAGGAATGTTCCCATACCCTTTGATCTGATGACTTCTATCATCACCAAGGTATATTTTTGCTTCGTTGTTGGTTTATTTAAAATATTTGAACCATTGTATGTTCCCTGTCATATGTCTGGATCCTCCTTAATCGACATACCAGATGTCTGCTTCGGCGTTTTCATCAAATTCTTCCATGAACAATCTAACGTCCTGAATATGGTCATCATCTGCGAAATGACCTGCATGTCTTTTATGTCTCTACTATTCTTCATGAAATTTCTTTTTCTTGCACTCCTTACCCTTATGACCAATTTTCCTGCAATAAATTTTTTTTACTATCGATTCATTTCTATTTGGATACATACCTTGAGCTTGATTTGGTTATTTATGTGGATTTCCTTCGTTTTGCTGTGATGGATTTCCTTTTTCTTTGAATAATTTCTTCTTTTCCATTAACACAAAATCTGCACTCTGGGGTTTTAGAGTCAATCTTCTTTCTTATTCTTGCATTAGTATTCCTATCAGTTCTGTTAGACTCCTATACCAATAGGTGTCATTTTTCATGATTGTCTTTATTGAACTATGCAATATGTTCAAACCTTTTTCTTGTGCAAAGGTGTTCCATATTCTTGAAAAATAAAAAAAATAAATAAATAAATAAATAAATAAATGTAAAGAGGGTATACCCTAAAAGAAAATCAAAGGGTAAAAAGAATAAAATGGTCAAAAAAGTGAAAGAAATGAACCCCAAAAAAAAATAGACCAGGAAAGTGTGCAAGTCTAAATGCCACTACTATTTCATTTTTTGTAATAAACAAAATTGTGTGCAGCTTGTCAAACTTTTGCCACAATTCATGAAGAGTCAAACTGTTTAAACTTGACCCATTCATTTTTCAATTTCATGCCGTATAATAGAGAATAAATATCTGACCAAACAGTTTAATCTTAGCAAATAAGTAGATAGGTAGGGTAATAAAAGGTGCTCAACAGTTTAATTTGAGCCCTTGGATGTAATAAGTGTAAAAATAAATAGATTTTCCATGTAAAAGAAAAGAAGTTTGATGAGGGTTTTCCAGTCTAAGTGCACCCTAATAAAGACCAGAAAATGATAGAGTAAGTAGGTAGGGTAGGTAGATGTTGTTGCTAAAATTACATGTGATGAATGTTGGCCCTAAATGTGTTCAATCCTACTTTCATCACAAGTCCAAAGGCAGATGCTACATTGGAAAAGCTCATAGAAAGCAAAGTCAAAATCATTAACTTCCCATCTCACTTTCTAAAGATTTTACTAATTTCCCCTAAGTGCTAAGGAATTTGAAGATTAGAGGGGCTCAAGGCATTTCCTTGACTTTTGGAGGGACCGGACCCTTGGCATAATGATTGGAGAAAACCTTAGTATTTAAAGATATTCATCATTACACTCATTCACTTTTAATCTTTTCCTAAGTAAAATTCCATTTTACTTAGGAAAATCATGCTATATTTCATAAAAATCCCTCAAAATTACTTGCTATTCTAAAACTAAGTGTTGAAGTTGATATAATGCAATTTGCTTCAGAGATCTTCACTTTCTTAGTTGTGTAAAGAATTTTGAGTTTTCTATGTTCCTTTGTCATATTAACATTTAACTTTAATTATCAAATCCTTATACAAATTACCTTTTCTTATATATATAACTCCTCATATGTAATATCCCAAAAATCCTTTGCATTATATGTTTTAGCCAAAGTATTTAAACCCATATGATAAAATCAAATACCCACATTATAAATCCCTTTGGCTAAAAACATATCTATATAACTAGTCTCGCTCCCTATGTTAATTGAATTGATTTAATTTAATTATCATATAATAAAAAATATATAAAAAAAAAGTTTAAACATGTATTTCATATGTTTAAAACGAAAAATAAATAAACCCCAAGTCCATCCGTAACCCCGACCCTCCATAAACCAAAGAGATTAATTAATCACCTGGATTAATTAATAATCTTACCCCTCCGCCAATCAAAAACATCCCGGAATGATTAACTCATAAATAATCGTGTCGGGCCCACGCGTTAACTCCCCCGCCAGCTTCCTGTCCGGTCCACTGTTGGATCACTCTGCTGGAGATCTACGGCCCACAAACATTCCGCTAGCCATCCCCTATACGAAGATTAACACGCGAAATCGGAGCGGTTTCCAAACAGTGCATTGGCCACGTGTCGTGTACTGAATGGAATCGCTACCAATTCATGAAATACCGCCTGCTCCAAAAAGCGGTGCGGAATTTACCACTTTCCGCCCATTCTCCATGACGTTTCCATCGTACACCATGACGTCATCATAAAAAATAATAAAAAATTCCCCATTTTGACTTTGCAAATAAAACAAAACTTCGCGCATTTTTTTTCATTTTGTGTGTTGAAAGCGACTGTGTCCTCCATTCTGAAAAGTTTCAAAATCCACTGTTAAACTGCCATTAACCAAATTTGCTGAAGACCTCCGTCAGTCCATCATCCTAGCGTCCATCAGTCGTCAATCAGTACCTGTTAAATACAACTTATTTTCTAAAAACAGGTATTTATATCATTCCCCATTTTTCACTCTGCAAAATCTTGTTGTTCCTTCAAAATTCTACACCAATGACTGCTACAGAGTATTTTGAGTCTTCTTTTTTCCCAGAATTTCAATTGTCTCTACAGAAACCTGTATTTTCAATCTTCAAACTGGTAATTGCGCCCGTTTCCGTGAAAAACCCCCAAACTTTCCATTTTGAATAGACAAGAACCAAAATGGAAGTCCCGCTGGCTCTAAATGTTGCTCCATTAAACGCCCCTCATAGAGAATTGGAATATTTACCATTAGTGAATAAAGATTTTCAAATCAAAGACTTACTTTTCAGTGAAAATCCCCTTCGAATTTATTGTCGCTGCAGAGACGATTATTTGAAAGGCCTGGATATCATTGGATTGTGGGAATCAAATCTCCCAAGATACCTTTTACCCTCAGTCCATATCTTTCTTGAAATTATCCATTATTGCATGATAATTATGATCCAATTCAGAGAGCAGTTTTATCCCCAAACCAGAATGTCCGTTTTCATATTACTGCTCAATCTATCAATGATATGCTTCAGTTTGAACCTGGTCAAAACCTCACTCCCTTGTTCATGGGAGAATTGCTTGAAAAATATACCCAGTTATCCCCTGAAGAATTAAAGCGCATTTGTCAGATTTTCATGCTACCTGAACATCAGCCCAAGGGCCCACCTCCCTATGGTTGTTCCTTTTTTACTGAATTGGGTCAGATTACTCTGAATATGATTTCTTCTATCATGGGCTTTAATACTAGTGAGTATGTTGATGAAATAACCCTAGTATTATTGTCTATCTTCACTCCTGGACAACCTCCTGCTGTCAAATATGACTATGCATCCTACATTGTAGACAAAATCCATGATCAATTCATGAGATTAGAAAATGAGAAAGTTTTCAAGTAATCTTCAGTCATTTACCATCTCATGCTCTATTACCAGTCTGAAAACTTTCTCTTCCATGTTCAAAAGCTTGATACTAAGGGAAACCCAAGGTCTGTAATATTTTGGTCTGCCATCACACACAAATCCTATGCTTCCCCCTATTCCTATAATGAGTTCATTGACCTTTTCATACACCCTGCAACCACCTTGTTGACAAGAGTTGCTCCTCCAAGGCTCAGCAATGAAATTAGGAAAACTTTGTAGCTCTCAAGTCTGTACAAAGTTGGGGACTGGTACTTGTACCAAAATTATTCAGAAATCAGAATATATGGATGTGAACTTTGTCCATTCAAGCTGCCTAAATATGTGCCTATGAGACTTTTTTCCCTAGAGTATTTCAGGCAAATGAATAACTCTGATATTATTCATTTTTGTAACGCTAAGAAGAAAGCCCAACTCAGAATCAAAGGTCAATTAGGTCCCTTTATATGCAATTATAGGGATGTTGGAAAAGAAGCAGAAACGATATTACAAGACCATTTCAAATTGCAAAAGAGTTTCTATTGGGTCCCCTATGACCCATTCAGCTTTATTTGTGACAAAAGAATGAAGAATAAATCAGCACCATACTTCCACCACATAATTCCAGAAATAGAACAATATGCTAATAAATATGAGTGGATGGAAGGAACATTAGTTGAACATGATAGTGAAGAGATCAATGTAAACAATTTCATGAAAGATCTTGAGAAAAAGTTTGACCTAGAAACTTTTTGGCAAGTGCAGGTACCACATATTGGCACTTCTTCAGCAGGGAATTTTCAACAGGGATTACAGGAAAACATTCCATCAATTGCAGTTGAATCTAAAGGCAAAGAGAAAGAACCAGAAGTACAAGTCATTGAAACATTCACCATGACAGAAAAACCTCAAACTTCCAAGGTACAAGATCAAACACAGGTTTCTCCTATTCAAGTCAATCAGCCTGAAGTTTCAAATTTGCAGACTCCATCTAATGAGGAAAAAGCCAAGAAAAGACAAGTTAAAGATCCTACTCCTCCCAAGGAATCTTCACAAAAACCTCAAGCTAAAAGACAGAAACTAAATCCACTTCCTGAAGTAGAATCTATTGATGAAATATTTGATGAAGAAAGGGAGGATAGTCAGCTTACCGGTTCAGTTAGTGAAACATATACAGGTCATAAAGAAAAGGAAATACAAAGACAGTTAAGCACTGAAGTGTCTTCATTCAAACAGTCAAAGACAGATGCAGGAGACATAAAAAAGACATTTATCAGTATAAAAGCAAGGAATGATCCACTAAGGGTCCAGGTGTATAATCAGTATCTTAAAATGGCTCCACAAAATCAAGAGATATTAATGTCAGCTTTTGACATTCAGCAAGGGAAAATTTTAATGAGCCATTTCAAATCTAAAGTGCCAAAACCATAGATAGCAGCTGATTACATCAGGACCAATTTTGAGGTCCTAGCAAAAGATATTCATCCATTGGACCAGATAGAATTACACAAGCAAACTGGAGAAATGATATATTCTACCCTTACTGACAAAGCAATGGCAGCTCATAAATTACAAGATTCTTTGAACAATACAAGTACCCAGTTGCAGATTGAGAAAGCTTCATCTCAAGCAAAGGATAATAGAATAAAATTTTTGGAGGAAATAATCATCAGTTTGGGTCATAATCCCAAAGATATAAAAGGCATTGAAGCATTGATTAAAAATAATGATGATGACATTGCTGCATTGAGGAAGCAATTAAAATTACCAGCTTCAAGGCATCCTGAAACTGAAGAAGTATTGAAGAAAATTTAGAAGAAGAAATGATGGAGTTGATCCCGAAAATGAATGAACAACTAAGTGAAACAGAAAAGGAACTGGAGCAAGCATTGAAAGAAAAGCAGTCTATCATTCAGACATCCACAACAGAGGGTACTACAGGTACAATGGTAGCAGACTAGAAAACAGACCCATCACAGGTGAATACTTCTAGTTTAAGTTCTGAAGAATTAGTGAAACAAATGGAAAGTTTGAAACTTAGAGTAACAGAACTTCAAACTACAAAGTTACATCTCACTAATTTAGAACAAAAATATGATACTTCAAAAAATATTGTTGCTGATCATACAAGAGAAATCAAAAGGCTGGAAAAATTGGTTAAAGCTTTGGAAAAGGATCTCTCATTGGAGAGGCCTTTGAGAGAAATTAATGAAATTCTTTGGAATAATATTATTCAGTCAATAAAGGATATTTGGTCATTCATTCAAATAATCTTTGAACAAAATGACTTGGTCAAAATAGCTCTGGAGGAAATTGACAAAACAAGAGAAGAATTGAGAGATAGACCTGAACAAGCAAATCAACTCATACAGTTCTTAAACACCCAGACCAGACAGCAGCTTGCAGAGCTTGGAATTGAGGACAGAACAGGTACAATTTTAGAAATAAAAAGAGTTTTTACTAAGAGAACTCTTATTCAAAATCTGGAACGTAAGTGCTCAGATATTCAAGAAGAGATCATTGCCTTCAAAGAAAGGTTTAATGTTTTATTAGCCAGCAGGCTGCCCAGTCCTATGATTTTAAAAGACAAAATAATGGACTTGGGAACTTATGTTAATAGATTGGACATACATGCTCAAAATTTAACCTGTTCCTCTATCAGTTCATCAGAATCGGCATTGCCTATAGGAAAGAATATTTCTGACAGATTAAAGAATTTATTTCATCTTGAACATGAAATAAGATATTTATTCCCAAACCAACCCAATTTCTTCAGATACACAGAGGCTGATGAAACATTAAGAAAACTCAAACGAACCAAAATAGCAGAAGACAAATGGTGGGAAGACCTGTTAGAAATTTTGTAAAATTCATCTTCATATGGGAAATTTTGCCTTTTTACTATAGTGTGAAGGATCAATAGATGAGCAAAGGTTAAAGAGTATCAGCTTAGCAGTTGAAAGTGTATCAGTAGAAATAAAGAGTATCAGAGAAGCTAGGCAGTTAGAAAAGAATTACCAAAGAGGACAACATCGAGCTAGATTGTAGGAACTGCCTCCAGCACATGCATAAAAGGAGGAAACAGCACAACAACAGTTGCCTTTTATCCTATCTATGAGACCATATGTCTCTCTTTATGTTGTAACCTATTCATTAGTCACCCTAGATTATTTCCTAGGTTGTTGTAAGATATTTTTAATCATTTTGTGTATAAATACGCCCTCAACTGAGGGTGGATTCTACTACTTTGCTGTAACATTGATCTTTTAGAATAAAAGTGCTTTGGAGGAACTTCTTTGTGGCTTGCTGGATGATGATTTGAAGCTCAAGACTTTTTGCAGGATTCATGTGTCCGACTACAGTTCAATAAGTCTTCTCTATCCTATGTTTTAAGTTTTATATCTGTTTATAATATCACTCTGTCCCATTTCTGAATAATTGACATAAAAGAATAAATCAGAATTTACTTAAGTGTACTCTGATTTCAATTGTGATTATTCTAAATGTTTTCTGCTAAACCGGTTATAAGCAACGAATTCTTAATTGCTCTTGTTTCGCTGGTTTAAACATTTTGATTACTATAGTAAAGAATTCTTAATTTCTCTTTACTTGTAATCATTCACTTTATTCCTTTGAACATGTTTAAAGATTCTTAATTGCCTTTCATCCCTTCAAAACCCATTCCATTCGCTTTAATTTCTAAAATTGTTCTCTGTTTGGCTATCTTGCCCTGCAAAGCCATCTTGTGTGTAGAAGATTAATCCAGTAAAGCCATCCTTTCGACTCCATAGCCCAATGGCTTGAAAATACTCAACCTTGCCCTTAGTTGGCAGATTACACCATTTAAATTCAAACAAAACTCTTGAACTTATAACTAGCCTAATATTTTCTAAGAACAAAGCTAAATTTTAAAGAGAGAGCCCTCTCTAGATACAGATTGGCTAGATTCTGTATCTGAAGGTTGGTTTGTGGTTACCTCGGGTTTACTTTCCTTTTCCACAACTTCAAGGAAAACCTGAGTGATAACATAGTGGCGACCATACTGGGGACCTGAAAATCTTTATTGTCAATATTTTTTGCTTATAAGTTATGGACAGAGTCTAAAGATCAGCCCGGTAGCCTTTGAAATGCTTTTTCTCTGCAATTGCATAGTAAATACATGATGCTTTAGTCTATCTCTGGTTTAGCTTAATAACTGAACTTTAGTTTCAAACATTCAATCAGACTCTCTAGTTCAATAAATCTTTGAGAAAATTTTAATTAAAAATCTTAAATTTCTTGAAGAATTTGGTGAAGTTGTACTTTAATTGTATTCCAAACAAAAAATCAAAAAGATAAAATATTGGAAAACTGGCTTCAGAAAGGATTCGTCATACCAGGTCAAATCCTGACCCTAATCCAACACCTATATTTGAAAATCCAAATCTGATTCCTAGGATTCTTAGAAGACAAGGAAGCCAAGAAAGCTCTTAAAGAGGAAGTCAAGAAAGTTCTGGAAGTTCCAGACCTCTTTCTAGATCACATTCCTGTCCCGTGAAGATTATATATTTTGATGAAATCCCTTTTGATGAGCGATTTGAAACATCTCTGTTTGTGAATTTTTCTGAATCTGAATTGTCTAAGCTCGTTCCAGACCCACTATTTCTTGAAGATTTACAATTGAGATTTGTTTCATATCATCTTGACAGACATTTACAAAACTCCATTCAATCTGAATAGACCTTTGAAGAAAGTTCAAACATTTCTGTAATTACTGAAGCTTCCCCAAGCTCAGCTACCTTTCCTCAAACTTCTCAAAACCAAGCCACTCCTTCTACTCCTCCACTCACTCCTTCCAGACCATCATCACCTGTTATTCCATTACACCTTCCAATGGCCAATAGATATGCCCCGTGAAGGTTGCCAAGCAACCCTGCTGCTTTTGCTCAGGATTATCAGAGTAAAATCACCCCTTTTGACGGTTCAGGTACTTATACTGCTCAACAACACACCAAAAGGATGACTGATTACTTTGAATCTTATGAAATTGACGCTGATGACGTTCGAATGAGAATTTTTGTCCAGTCTTACTGGGGAAGTCAGGACATGGTTTAGGGCCCTTGCTCCAAACAGTATTGCTGACTTACCAGCCCTGTATAGGTCATTTTTAAAAAGATGGAAGAAGAAGAAAGACCCTCTTCAGATCCTATCTGACTTTGGAAAATTGAAAAGAGGACCTAATGAAACAGTACACGATTACATCATCAGATTTAACGAAGCCTACAACGTTGTTCCTCAAAACCTTAGACCACCTCCGGACTCAGTATTGGTTAAATTCCCTGATGGTTTTGACTCTGACATAGTATATTCACTTAGGGAAAGAGCCCCCCAAACCCTAGAAGAGATGCAAAGCATAGTGGTTAGTATGGAAGCAAACCTCATAGAAAAACGAGCTAGAGCTAGGGCAAAAAGAAGAATGCCTATGAATGAAGAACCTTCAGCTTTTGAAAGAAAGCTGGATGCAATCATCAAAGGTATGGAAAGACTTGGAGACAGAGTGGAGACAATCGAAAGAAAGTCTTCTGGTGATAATCAAAATGTTGTGAGAAACCCAAACTTTAGAAGAAATCAGAACCAAAATATTGGGAAAAATGTCCCTGACCAAAACATCAGGCCACCTTTCCAAGAAAATTTTGTTCAAGGTTCAACTTATGAAGAGCCTACCAAAGATGTTGAAATAAATAACGTGACTGAAAACAAAAATGAACCAGAAGTTTTTCTATCTCAAGATGATCAAGAGAATCACATTCTTGAAACATTTCAAACTCATTCAGGAGAAACTTTTGGTTTTAAAGAAGGCTATCACACAGCAATTTATGAAGTTCATAAACAATACAATTTGAGAAGTAGACGGATTGATGTGCCAAAGAATAGCAAACAGAGAGCTGTAAAACAAAATGTCAAAGGTAAAACTAACATCCCTCCTGTACAAAACATTCCTCCTGTACAAATTTTGTCTAGGACAAGTCCAAACCCCGCAAATCCAATAATTGAAGATGTGTCTGACAACCAACCAAATAATAAACAGCTATCTAATACTTTTCCTCCTGTAGGAAACGTAGAAGAAATAGCAGAAGTTAATTCAGAAACACCTTCAACTCATAATCCCATCTATGAAAAAGAGAAAAACACTGAAGACCCAAAAAATAGAGAAAACCCAACTGTCCAAAACACTAAAGCTCAAACAAAAAAACCTTTCAATCTAGAGGCTGAAATAGGTAAACTAAAGATAGTTGTTCCTTTATCAGAATTGGCTAAACATGATGTCTATAGAAGCCAAATCAGCAAATCTCTTAACATTAACATTACTGAAATGGATGATTCAGTAAATGTTCTTGATGATCAACCCAAACTCATTTTTGGCCCCGAGGTAAATGGAAAACCAGAAAGTGGAGGAACTCCTGCATTTTATGTAAGCTTGAATGTTCATGACAAAATACTCCATAATGCCATGCTTGATTCTGGAGCATCCCACAATTTGATGTCAAAAGCTGTGATGGAAAGATTAAATCAAGACATTACCAGACCGTATAAAGATATTTTTTCTTTTGATTCAAGTCAGGTAAGATGTTTAGGTTTGATTAAAGATCTGTGTGTTACTTTGGTGCAATACCCTATGAAATCTGTTCTGATGGATATAGTAATGGCCGATATTCCTCCCAAATATGGTATGTTGTTGTCCAGATCCTGGGGTGCTAAACTTGGAGGGTCTATTCAATTAGATATGTCATATGCTACTATTTCAGTATTTGGTCAACCTAACTGACTTTACAGAGAGACCTTGATGAAATATTTAGTCAGTAGCCATGAGAAGCCTGAAAACTTCCCTGTCTATTTAGTACATTCTGATATGGACTCTTTTATCCTTTATAATGCTGAATTGGACCTTCCTACTGAATTAGAAGCACCAGAAACGGAAACTGAAAATAAATCTAGTGTTCAAATCGAAGAGATTTTTTAGAACAAAGAAACACCAGATAATCAAGATATACTAGAAAAAGCTAAAAAACTAGCTCCTGTTAAGAAACATGTTAAAACAGTTGATGAAGATTATGAACATGAAATTCTGTGGCATTTAGAATTTGATGGCTCAGTAAAAAAGTTAGGAGCAGGAGCTGGAATTTGGATACATAATGTTGAAAACGATCACGCCGAAGGCCATGCTTATAGGTTGAACTTTAGATGCACTAATAACATGGCAGAGTATGAAGCTCTTTTGCTAGGGCTTAAACATGTCAAAAATTTAGGAGCAATTAGAGTATCAATCATAGGAGACTCTGAGTTAATTATCCAACATATAAATGGTGAATGTTCAACAAAAGATCCCAGATTGAAACAATACAGAGAAACAGTTGTGGAAATTCTCAACACTTTTCTACAAGCTCAACTTGCCAAGATTCCCAGGAAACAAAATTTTCATGCTCACAGTCTTGCAATGTTCGCTAGCACATGTAAATTACCTTTTGGACCTAATCATCAGTTCACAGCTGAGATTAGACATAGACCTGCTATACCGGATAATCTCATGAATTGGCAAGTATTTGTAAATAATAATCAGATCAATAATTTTTTGACATTAGAAAATGAGTTCTCTAACAGTAGTGTAGATGAAGACACAAAAATCAATGAATCTGATCAAATAGATGAACAAGAAATGAATATTTCATAGGAAACTGTTATTCACATGCTTCACCCAACCAAATTCACTGAAAAAGATATGCAAGATTTGAAACAAATGGAATTCGATGAGATCATAGAAGATGAATCTGAAATCATTAATCTGAAAGATAATCATTTACCCAAAGGATTAACTCCTTTGGAAGATCTTTTTGACTCAAATGACATTCCCTTAAAACCCAAAATGGAACCTGTTAAAGCTGATATTGAAGAAGTCAATTTGGGAACTGAAGAAAATCCCAAGATGGTTAAATTATCTAAATCTCTGCCAGAAGATCAAAAGGTTAAATATGTTGAACTCTTAAAAGAATTCCAGGACGTTTTTGCCTGGAGTTATGAAGATCTTAAATCATATGATACATCAATAATTCAACACACAATACCTTTGAAACCAGATCAGAAACCTTTTAAACAAAAACTTAGAAGGATCAATCCTGTTTTACTACCTTCAATTGAAAAAGAAATTAAAAGAATGTATGAAGCAGGAATTATAGCTCCTATTAGGTTCTCTGAATGGGTTTCTAATTTAGTACCAACAAGAAAAAAGACTGGAGAGATTAGACTGTGCGTCGATTTCAGAAATTTGAACAAAGTTTCTTTAAAAGATAACTATCCTTTGCCTAAAATGAACCATATCCTACAAAGGGTAGTGGGATCTTCCAGGATATCTCTTCTAGATGGATTTTTAGGGTATAACCAGATTCTGGTTCATCCTGATGATCAAGACAAAACATCATTTACAACACCATGGGGTACTTTCAAATATGTTAAGATGCCATTCGGTCTAAAAAACGTAGGGGCGACATTTCAAAGAGAAATGGACATTGCCTTTGCTAAAGAAATACATGATTTTCTGGTTATTTATCTAGATGATTTAACTGTTTTTTCCAAAACAGATCAGCAACATTTAGATCATCTAAGACAAGTGTTTACAAAATGCAAAAAGTATGGTATTTCTTTAAATCCGAAAAGGTCATTGCTTGGTTTGGAAGAAAGAAAGCTCCTAGGTCACATTATTTCTAAAGATGGCATTAGAATTGATCCTGAAAGAATACAAGCAATTTTTCAGAAACCTCATCCCAGAAACATTAAAGAACTTCAAGCTTTCATAGGAAAATTCAATTTCTTGAGAAGATTCATTTCTAGTTTAGCTGAATTACTTAGACTTCTTACTAACATATTAAGAAAAGATTCAAGCATTGACTGGACTGTAGAAGCCAAGCAATCATTTGAAGAAATCAAAATGGCTTTAACAAGAACACCAGTTCTTACCAGTCCAAAATTTGATAGAGATTTCATTATTTTTTCATTTTCTTCTGAACATACAGTTGCAGTTATTTTACTACAAAACGATGATCAGGGATGTGAAAAACCAATAGCATTTTTTAGTAAAGAACTTAGAGATGCATCTTTGAAATATAATATCATGGAGAAACAAGCTTTTGCACTTGTGAAAGCAATTAAAAATTTCATAGTTTATATATTGTATTCTCATGTGATAGCTTATGTACCTAATGCTGTCGTTAAAGACATCTTGACTCAAGATGGTATTGAAGGAAAAAGAGGTAAGTGGATAGCTACCATATTAGAATATGATATTGAAATTAAACCAAAAAAACTCATAAAAGGTCAAGGTTTGGCTCAACTCAGGACTGAAACTAATTGCCAAGCCCTGAACATTAACGAACTGGATGACGAACAAGAGATGGCGACTCCACAGATCAGTAAAGCCTTTTTAAACTCACCCTGGTACACTGATATCATTTATGTTTTGTTAAACCTGCAAGCTCCTCCAGGGTTGTCTAGAACGAAACAAAGATTTTTGAAAATGACATCTTTAAAATATTGTATTTTAGATAGTGCTTTTTTTTGGAAGAATCATGATGGAATCCTATTAAATTGTTTATTGAAAGATGAAACTGACAAGGTTCTTAATGAATTTCATGCAGGAGATTGTGGTGGACACCTCTACTTGAAGTCAACTGCAGATAAAATCTTAAGGGCTAGTTTTTACTGGCCAACCTTGTTTTCAGATTCTAAGAAATTTGTAACTTCTTGTCATAAGTATCAGATCTTTGAGGGCAAAATAAAGTTGTTACCTTTACCATTAAAACCAATTTCCATAGAGAGACCCTTTCAACAATGGGGACAGGATTTTATTGGAGAAATTCATCCCCCTTCTTCTGGACAACACAAATGGATCCTTACTGCCACAGATAACTTTACTAAATGGATTGAAGCTATCCCATCTAGACAGGCCAATGATTATGTAATTATAGGGTTTTTAGAAACCAATATACTTTCAAGATTTGGATGTCCAGAAAAAATTATAACAGATAATGTTGCGGCGTTTAAATCAAAGAAAATGATTAGTTTCTGTAATAAATATCACATCACTTTAGGCCATTCAATAGCCTATTATCCTTAGGGTAATGGAATGGTAGAGTCTTCCAATAAAAGCCTTATTAATATCATTAAAAAACTATTGGAAGAAAATAAAAAGAACTGGCATAAGAAACTTACCAATGCATTATGGGCAGACAGACTTACAACTAAGAAGTCAATTGGGACCAGTCCATATGAATTAGTTTATGGTATTGAGGCAAGATTTCCATCATCCTTAGGAATTCCTGTTATGAAGTTACTTCAGGAGGCTCAAGTGGAACCAAATGATATTCAGAGAAGAATAAACCAAACAATTCACTTGCAGCAAACCAGAGAAGAAGTGTATCAACGATCCCAAGTCTTGCAGGAAAAGTTAAAGAAAATGTTTGACAAAAGAACTAAAGAAGAAGATTTTCAACTAGGATACAAAGTTCTAAGATGGGATTCTAGAAGGGAAGATAAAGGGAAACATGGGAAATTTGATTTCTTATGGAAAGGACCTTACATCATTCATGCTTTACAGGGAAATAACACATACTTTTTGAAGAATTTGGACAGTTCAGAAGTTGAGGAAGGACCAATCAATGTTCGAATGCTAAAGCACTATTTTGATCCTATTTACTAGGATGTTCTGATGTTTTCTAACTTGTACATAATATATCCTTTCTAATGCATCAGTTTTGATTGGATGGTGACTTGTTGGATTTGAAGCCCGAAGTGAAGGCCCTAAGCTTCAGAAGTTGCACTATCATATATACAATAAAGCTACCAGAAGAAGGAGATTACATGGTTCATTTTGAAGACATTTTGAGGCATCTGACCTGTTGTTTTTTACTTTTCGCCAGGAAAAGCCATCCCCAAGTGGAGCCAGTGTTAGACTCCTATACCAATAGATGTCATTTTTCATGATTGTCTTGATTGAACTATGCAACATGTTCAAACCTTTTTCTTGTGCAAAGGTGTTCCATATTCTTGAAAAATAAAAAAAAAATAAAAAAAATAAAAAAAAAATTTAAAAAAATGTAAAGAGGGTATACCCTAAAATAAAATCAAAGGGTAAAAAGAATAAAATGGTCAAAAAAGTGAAAGAAATGAACCCCAAAAAAAATTAGACCAGGAAAGTGTGCAAGTCTAAATGCCACTACTATTTCAATTTTTGTAATAAACAAAATTGTGTGCAGCTTGTCAAACTTTTGCCACAATTCATGAAAAGTCAAACTGTTTAAACTTGACTCATTCATTTTTCAATTTCATGTCATAGAATAGAGAATAAATATCTGACCAAACAGTTTAATCTTAGCAGATAAGTAGATAGGTAGAGTAATAAAAGGTGCTCAACAGTTTAATCTGAGCCCTTGGATGTAATAAGTGTAGAAATAGATAGTTTTTCCATGTAAAAGAAAAGAAGTTTGATGAGGGTTTGCCAGTCTAAGTGCACCCTAATAAAGAACAGAAAATGATAGAGTAAGTAGATAGGGTAGTAGATGTTGTTGCTAAAATTACATGTGATGAATGCTGTCCTTAAATGTGTTCAATCCTACTTTCATCACAAGTGCAAAGGCAAATGCTACATTGGAAAAGTTCATAGAAAGCAAAGTCAAAATCATTAACTTCCCATCTCACTTTCTAAAGATTTTACTAATTTCCCCTAAGTGCTAAGGAATTTGAAGATTAGAGGGGCTCAAGGCATTTCCTTGACTTTTGGAGGGATCGGACCCTCGACCCAATTATTGGAGAAAACCTTAGTATTTAAAGATATTCATCACTACACTCATTCACTTTTAATCTTTTCCTAAGTAAAATTCCATTTTACTTAGGAAAATCATGCTATATTTCATAACAATCCCTCAAAATTACTTGCTATTCTAAAACTAAGTGTTGAAGTTGATATAATGCAATTTACTTCAGAAATATTCACTTTCTTAGTTGTGTAAAGAATTTTGAGTTTTCCATGTTCCTTTGTCATATTACATTTAACTTTAATTATCAAATCCTTATACAAATTACCTTTTCTTATATATATAACTCCTCCTATGTAATATCCCAAAAAACCTTTGTATTATACGTTTTAGCCAAAGTATTTAAACGCATATGATAAAATCAAATACCCACATTATAAATCCCTTTGGCTAAAAACATTTCTATATAACTAGTCCCGCCCCCTATGTTAATTGAATTGATTTAATTTAATTATCATATAATAAAAAATATATAAAAAACAAAGTTTAAACATGTATTTCATATGTTTAAAACGAAAAATAAATAAACCCCAAGTCCATCCGTAACCCCGACCCTCCATAAACCAAAGAGATTAATTAATCACCTGGATTAATTAATAATCTTACCCCTCCGCCAATCGAAAACATCCCGGAATGATTAACTCATAAATAATCGTGTCGGGCCCACGTGTTAACTCCCCCGCCAGCTTCCCGTCCGGTCCACCGTTGGATCACTCCGCTGGAGATCTACGACCCACAAACATTCCGCTAGCCATACCCTATACGAAGATTAACGCGCGAAATTGGAGCGATTTCCAAACAGTGCACTGGCCACGCGTCATGTACTGAATGGAATCGCTACCAATTCATGAAATACTGCCTGCTCCAAAAAGCGGTGCGGAATTTACCACTTACCGCCCATTTTCCATGACGTGTCCATCGTACACCATGACGTCATCATAAAAAATAACAAAAAATTCCATATTTTGACTTTTCAAATAAAACAAAACTTCGCGCATTTTTTTTTCATTTTGTGTGTTGAAAGTGACTGCGTCCTCCATTCTGAAAAGTTTAAAAATCCACTGTTAAACTTCCATTAACCGAATTTGTTGAAGACCTCCGTCAGTTCATCATCCTAGCGTCCATCAGCCATCAATAAGTACCTGTTAAATACAGCTTATTTTCTAAAAACAGGTATTTATATCATTCCCCATTTTTCACTCTGCAAAATCTTGTTGTTCGTTCAAAATTCTACACCAAAGACTGCTACAGAGTATTTTGAGTCTTTTTTTTTCCCAGAATTTCAATTGTCTCTACAGAAAACTGTATTTTCGATCTTCAAACTGGTAATTCCGCCCATTTCCATGAAAAACCCCCGAAATTTCCATTTTTAATACACAAGAACCAAAATGGAAGTCCCGCTGGCTCTAAATGTTGCTCCATTAAACGCCCCTCATAGAGAATTGGAATATTTACCATTAGTGGATAAAGATTTTCAAATCAAAGACTTACTTTTCAATGAAAATCCCCTTCGAATTTATTGTCGCTGCAGAGACGATTATTTGAAAGGCTTGGATATCATTGGATTGTGGGAATCAAATCTCCCAAGATACCTTTTACCCTCAGTCCATATCTTTCCTGAAATTATCCATTATTGCCATGATAATTATGATCCAATTCAGAGAGCAGTTTTATCCCCAAACCAAAATGTCATTTTTCATATTACTGCTCAATCTATCAATGATATGCTTCAGTTTGAACCTGGTCAAAACCTCACTCCCTTGTTCATGGGAGAATTGCTTGAAAAACATACCCAGTTATCCCCTGAAGAATTAAAGCGCATTTGTCAGATTTTCATGCTACCTGAACATCAGCCCAAGGGCCCACCTCCCTATGGTTGTTCCTTTTTTCCTGAATTGGGCCAGATTACTCTGAATATGATTTCTTCTATCATGGGCTTTAATATTAGTGAGTATGTTGATGAATTAACCCTAGTATTATTGTCTATCTTCACTCCTGGACAGCCTCCTGCTGTCAAATATGACTATGCATCCTACATTGCAGACAAAATCCATGATCAATTCATGAGATTAGAAAATGAGAAATTTTTCAAGTACTCTTCAGTCATTTACCATCTCATGCTCTATTACCAGTCTGAAAAATTTCCCTTCCATGTTCAAAAGCTTGATACTAAGGGAAACCCAAGGTCTGTAATATTTTGGTCTGCCATCACACAAAAATACTATGCTTCCCCCTATTCCTATAATGAGTTCATTGACCTTTTCATACACCCTGCAACCACCTTGTTGACTGGATTTTCTCCTCCGAGGGTCAGCAATGAAATTAAGAAAACTTTGCAGCTCTCAAGGCTGTACAAAGTTGGGGACTGGTACTTGTACCAAAATTATTCAGAAATCAGAATATATGATGTGAACTTTGTCCATTCAAGCTGCCTAAATATGTGCCTATGAGAATTTTTTCCTTAGAGTATTTCAGGCAAATGAATAACTCTGATATTATTCATTTTTGTAACGCTAAGAAGAAAGCCCAACTCAGAATCAAAGGTCAGTTAGGTCCCTTTATATGCAATTCTAGGGAAGTTGGACAAGAAACAGAAACGATATTACAAGACCATTTCAAATTGCAAAAGAGTTTATATTGGGTCCCCTATGACCCATTCAGCTTTATTTGTGACAAAATAATGAAGAATAAATCAGCACCATACTTCCACCACAGAATTCCATAAATAGAACAGTACGCTAATAAAGATGAGTGGATGGAAGAAACATTAGTTGAACAGGATAGTGAAGAGATCAATGTAAATAATGTCATGAAATATCTTGAGAAAAAGTTTGACCTCGAAACTTTTTGGCAAGTGCAGGTACCACATATTGGCACTTCTTCAGCAGGGAATTTGCAACAGGGATTACAGGAAAACATTCCATCAATTTCAGTTGAATCCAAAGGCAAAGAGAAAGAACCAGAAGTACAAGTCATTGAAACATTCACCATGACAGAAAAACCTCAAACTTCCAAGGTACAAGATCAAACACAGGTTTCTCCTATTCAAGTCAATCAGCCTGAAGTTTCAAATTTGTAGACTCTGTCTAATGAGGAAAAAGGCAAGAAAAGAAAAGTTAAAGATCCTACTCCTCCCAAGGAATCTTCACAACAACCTCAAGCTAAAAGGCAGAAACTAAATCCACTTCCTGAAGTAGAATCTATTGATGAAATCTTTGATGAAGAAAGGGAGGATAGTCAGCTTACTGGTTCAGTTAGTGAAACATATACATGTCATAAAGGAAAGGAAATACAAAGACAGTTAAGCACTGAAGTGTCTTCATTCAAACAGCTAAAGACAGATGCAGGAGACATAAAAAAGACATTTATCAGTATAAAAGCAAGGAATGATCCACTAAGGGTCCAGGTGTATAATCAGTATCTTAAAATGGCTCCAAAAAATATAGAGAGATTAATGTCAGCTTTTGACATTCAGCAAGGGAAAATGTTAATGAGCCATTTCAAATCTAAAGTGCCAAAACCACAGACAGCAGCTGATTACATCAAGACCAATTTTGAGGTCCTAGCAAAAGATATTCATCCATTGGACTAGATAGAATTACACAAGAAAACTAGAGAAATGATATATTCTACCCTTACTGAAAAAGCAATGGAAGCTCATAAATTACAATACTCTTTGAACAATACAAGTACCCAGTTGCAGATTGAGAAAGCTTCATCTCAAAGCAAAGGATAACAGAATAAAATCTTTGGAGGAAATAATTATCAGTTTGGGTCATAATCCCAAAGATATAAAAGGCATTGAAGCATTGATTAAAAAGAAGGATGATGACATTGCTGCATTGAGGAAGCAATTAAAATTACCAGCTTCAAGGCATCCTCAAACTGAAGAAGTATTGGAGAGAAATTCAAAAGAAGAAATGATGGAGTTGATCCTGAAAATGAATGAACAACTAAGTGAAACAGAAAAGGAACTGGAGCAAGCATTGAAAGAAAAGCAGTCTATCATTCAGACATCCACAACAGAGGATACTACAGGTACAACGGCAACAGACCAGCAAACAGACCCATCACAGGTGAATACTTCTAGTTTAAGTTCTGAAGAATTAGTGAAACAAATGGAAAGTTTGAAACTTAGAGTAACAGAACTTCAAACTACAAAGTTACACCTCACTAATTTAGAACAAAAATATCATACTTCAAAAAAGATTGTTGTTGATCATACAAGAGAAATCAAAAGGCTGGAAAAATTGGTTAAAGCTTTAGAAAAATGATCTCTCATTGGAGAAGCCTTTGAGAGAAATCAATGAAATTCTTTGGAATAATATTATTCAGTCAATAAAGGATATTTGGTCGTTCATTCAAATAATCTTTGAACAAAATGACTTGGTCAAAATAGCTCTGGAGGAAATTGACAAAGCAAAAGAAGAATTGAGAGATAGACCTGAACAAGCAAATCAACTCATACAGTTCTTAAACACCCAGACTAGACAACAGCTTGCAGAGCTTGGAATTGGGGAAAGAACAGGTACAATTTTAGAAATAAAAAGAGTTTTTACTAAGAGATCTCTTATAAAAAATCTGGAACGTAAGTGCTCAGATATTCAAGAAGAGATCATTGCCTTCAAAGAAAGGTTTAATGTTTTATTAGCCAGCGGGCTGCCCAGTCCTATGATTTCAGAAGACAAAATAATGGACTTGGGAACTTATGTTAATATATTGGACATACATGCTCAGAATTTCACCTGTTCCTCTATCAGTTCATCAGAATCGACATTGCCTACAGGAAGAATCTTTATGATAGATTAAAGAATTTATTTCATATTGAACATGAAATAAGATATTTATTCCCAAACCAACCCAATTTCTTCAGATACACAGAGGCTGATGAAACATTAAGAAAACTCAAACGAACCAAAATAGCAGAAGACGAATGGTGAGAAGACATGTTAGAAATTTTGTAAAATCCATCTTCATATGGGAAATTTTTCCTTTTTACTATAGTGTTAAGGATAAATAGATGAACAAAGGTTAAAGAGTATCATCTTAGCAGTTGAAAGTGTATCAGTAGAAATAAAGAGTATCAGAGAACCTAGGCAGTCAGAAAAGAATTACCAAAGATGATAGCATCGAGCTAGATTTTAGGAACTACCTCCAGCACATGCATAAAAGGAGGAAACAGCACAACAACAGTTGCCTTTTATCATATCTACGAGACCATCTGTCTCTCTTTATGTTGTAACCTATTAATTAGTCACCCTATATTATTTCCTAGGTTGTTGTAAGATATTTTTAATCATTTTTTGTATAAATAAGCCCTCAAATGGAGTACTGAGGGTGGATTCTACTACTTTGCTGTAACATTGATCTTTTAGAATAAAAGTGCTTTGGAGAAACTTCTTTGTGGCTTGCTGGATGATGATTTGAAGCTCAAGACTTTTTGCAAGATTCATGTGTCCGACTACAGTTCAATAAGTCTTTTCTATCCTATGTTTTAAGTTTTATATCTGTTTATAATATCACTCTGTTCCATTTCTGAATAATTGACATAAAAGAATAAATTAGAATTTACTTAAGTGTACTCTGATTTCAATTGTGATTATTCTAAATGTTTTTTGCTAAACCGGTTATAAGCAACGAATTCTTAATTGCTCTTGTTTCTCCGGTTTAAACATTTTGATTACTATAGTAAAGAATTCTTAATTGCTCTTTACTTGTAATCATTCACTTTCTTCCTTTGAACATGTTGAAAGATTCTTAATTGCCTTTCATCCCTTCAAAACCCATTCCATTCACTTTAATTTCTAAAATTGTTCTCTGTTTGGCTATCTTGCCCTGCAAATCCATCTTGTGTGTAGAAGATTAATCCAGTAAATCCATCCTTTCGACTCCATAGCCCAATGGCCTGAAAATACTCAACCTTGCCCTTAGTTGGCGGATTCCACCATTTAAATTCAAACAAAACTCTTGAACTTATAACTAGCCTAATATTTTCTAAAAACAAAGCTAAATTTTAAAGAGAGAGCCATCTCTGGATACAGATTTGCTAGATTCTGTATCTGAAGGTTGGTTTGTGGTTACCTCGGGTTTACTTTCCTTTTCCACAACTTCAAGGAAAACCTGAGTGATAACATAGTGGCGACCATACTGGGGACCTGAAAATATTTATTGTCAATATTGTTTGCTTATAAGCTATGGACAGAGTCTGAAGATCAGCCAGGTAGCCTTTGAAATGCTTTTGCTCTGCAATTGCATAGTAAATAAATGTTGCTTCAGTCTATCTCTGGTTTAGCTTAATAACTGAACTTTAGTTTCAAACATTCAATCAGACTCTCTAGTTCAATAAATCTTTGAGAAAATTTTAATTAAAAATCTTAAATTTCTTGAAGAATTTGCTGAAGTTGTACTTTCATTGTATTCCAAACAAAAAACCAAAAAGATAAAGTCTAGGAAAACTGGCTTCAGAAAGGATTCGTCATACCAGGTCAAATCCTGACCCTAATCCACCACCGATATTTGAAAATCCAAATCTGATTCCTAGGATTCTTAGAAGACAAGGGAGTCAAGAAAGCTCTGAAAGAGGAAGTCAAGAGAGTTTTGGAAGTTCCAGACCTCTTTCTAGATCACATTCCTGTCCTGTAAAGATCATATATTTTGATGAAATTCCATTATTTCTGGAAGATTTACAATTGAGATTTGTTTCATATCATCTTGACAGACATTTACAAAATTCCGTTCAATCTGAACAGACCTTTGAAGAAACTTCAAACATTTCTGTAATTACTGAAGCTTCCCCAAGCTCAGCTACTTCTCCTCAAGCTTCTCAAACCCAAGTCACTCCTTCTACTCCTCCACCCACTCCTTCCAGACCATCATCACCTGTTATTCCATTACACCTTCCAATGGCCAATAGATATGCCCCGTTAAGATTGCCAGGCAACCCTGCTGCTTTGCCACAAGACTATCAGAGTAAGATCACCCCTTTTGATGGCTCAGGTACTTACACAGCTCAACAACATACCAAAAGAATGACTGATTACTTTGAATTTTATGAAATTGACGCTGATGACATTCGAATGAGAATTTTTGTCCAGAGCCTTACTGGGGAAGTCAGGACATGGTTTAGGGCCCTTGCTCCAAACAGTATTGCTGATTTACCAGCTTTGTATAGGGCATTTTTGAATAGATGGGAGAAGAAGAAAGACCCTCTTCAGATCCTATCAGAATTTGAAAAATTGAGAAGAAGACCTAATGAAACAGTGCAAGATTACATCATAAGATTCAACGAAGCCTACAACGTTGTTCCTCAAAACCTTAGACCACCTCTGGACTCAGTATTGGTTAAATTCCCTGATGGTTTTGACTCTGACATAGCATATTCTCTTAGGGAAAGAGCCCCCTAAACCCTAGAAGAAATGCAAAGCATAGTGGTTAGTGTGGAAGCAAACCTCATAGAAAAACGAGCCAGAGCTAGGGCCGAAAGAAGAATGCCTATGAATGAAGAACCTTCAGCTTTTGAAAGAAAGCTGGATGCAATCATCAAAGGTATGGAAAGACTAGGAGACAGAGTGGAGACAATCGAAAGAAAGTCTTCTGGTGATAATCAAAATATTGTGAGAAACCCAAACTTTAGAAGAAATCAGAACCAAAATATTGGGAAAAATGTCCCTGACCAAAACATCAGGCCACCTTTCCAAGAAAATTTTGTTGAAGGTTCAACTTCTGAAGAACCTACTGAGGATGTTGAAATAAATAACGTGACTGAGAACAAAAATGAACCAGAAGTTTTCCTATCTCAAGATGATCAAGAGAATCACATTCTTGAAACATTTCAAACTCATTCAGGAGAAACTTTTGATTTTAAAGAAGGCTATGACACAACAATTTATGAAGTTCATAAACAATACAATTTGAGAAGCAGACGGATTGATGTGCCAGAGAATAGCAAACAGAAAGTTGTAAAACAAAACGTCAAAGGTAAAACTAACATCCCTCCTGTACAAAACATTCCTCCTGTACAAATTTTGTCTAGGACAAGTCCGAACCCCGCAAATCCAATAATTGAAGATGTGTCTGACAACCAACCAAATAATAAACAACTATCTAATACTTTTCCTCCTGTAGGATATGTAGAAGAAACAACAGAAGTTAATTCAGAAACACATTCAACTCATAATCCCATCTATGAAAAAGAGAAAAATACTGAAGACCCAAAAAACAGAGAAAACCCAACAGTTCAAAACACTAAAGCTCAAACAGAAAAACCTTTCAATCTAGAGGCTGAAATAGGAAAACTAAAGATAGTTGTTCCTTTATCAGAATTGGCTAAACATGATGTCTATAGAAGCCAAATCAGCAAATCCCTTAACATTAACATTACTGGAATCGATGATTCAGTAAATGTTCTTGATGATCAACCCAAACTCCTTTTTGGCCCCGAGGTAGATGGCAAACCAGAAAGTGGAGGATCTCCTCTATTTTATGTGAGCTTGAATGTTCATGAAAAAATACTCCATAACGCCATGCTTGATTCTGGAGCATCCCACAATTTGATGCCAAACGCTGTGATGGAAAGATTAAATCTAGACATTACCAGACCGTATAAAGATCTTTTTTCTTTTGATTCAAGTCAGGTAAGATGTTTAGGTTTGATTAAAGATCTATGTGTTACTTTGGTGCAATACCCTGCGAAATCTGTTCTGATGGATATAGTAGTGGCCGATATTCCTCCCAAATATGGTATGTTGTTGTCCAGATCCTGGGGTGCTAAACTTGGAGGGTCTATTCAATTAGATATGTCATATGCTACTATTTCAGTATTTGGTCAACCTAAAAGACTTTACAGAGAGACCTTGATGAAATATTTAGTCAGTAGTCATGAGAAGCCTGAAAACTTCCCTGTCTATTCAGTACATTCTGATATGGACTCTTTTATCCTTTATAATGCTGAATTGGACCTTCCTACTGAATTAGAAGCACCAGAAACAGAAACTACAAATAAATCTACTGTTCAAATCGAAGAGATTTCTGAAAACAAAGAAACACCAGATAATCAAGAAATACCAGAAAAAGCTAAAAAACTAGCTCCTGTTAAGAAACATGTTAAAACAGTTGATGAAGATTATGAACATGAAATTCTGTAGCATTTAGAATTTGATCCCTCAGTAAACAAGTTAGGAGCAGGAGCTGGAATTTGGATACATAATGTTGAAAACGATCACGCCGAAGGCCATGCTTATAGGTTGAACTTTAGATGCACTAATAACATGGCAGAGTATGAAGCTCTTTTGCTAGGGCTTAAACATGTCAAAAAGTTAGGAGAAATTAGAGTATCAATCATAGGAGACTCTGAGTTAATTATTCAATAGATCAATGGTGAATGTTCAACAAAATACCGCAGATTAAGACAATACAGAGAAACAGTTGTGGAAATTCTCAACACTTTTCTACAAGCTCAACTTGCCAAAATTCCTAGAAAACAAAATTTGCATGCTCACAGTCTTGCAATGTTCGCTAGCACCTGTAAATTACCTTTTGGACCTAATCATCAGTTCACAGCTGAGATTAGACATAGACCTGCTATACCGGACAATCTCATGAATTGGCAAGTGTTTGTAAATAATAATCAGATTAACAATTTTTTGACCTTAGAAAATGAATTTTCTAATAGCAGTGTAGATGAAGACACAACAATCAATGAATCTGATCAAATAGAAAAACAAGAAACAGATATTTCAGAAGAGACTTCAATTCACATGCTTCACCCAACTAAATTCACTAAAAAAGATATGCAGGAATTGAAACAAATGGAAATCGATGAGATTATAGAAGATGAATATGAAATTATTAATCTGAAAGATAATCATTTACCTAAAGGATTAACTCCTTTAGAAGATCTTTTTGACTCAAATGACATTCCACTAAAACCCAAAATGGAACCTTTAAAAGATGATATTGAAGAAGTCAATTTGGGAACTGAAGGAAATCCCAAGATGGTTAAACTATCTAAATCTCTACCAGAAGATCAAAAGGTTAAATATGTTGAACTTTTAAAAGAATTCCAGGATGTTTTTGCCTGGAGTTATGAAGATCTGAAGTCATACGATACATCAATCATTCAACATACAATACCTTTGAAACCAGATCAGAAACCATTCAAACAGAAACTTAGAAGGATCAACCCTGTTTTACTACCTTAAATTAAGAAAGAAATTAAAAGAATGTATGAAGCAGGAATTATAGCTCCTATTAGGTTCTCTGAATGGGTTTCTAATCTAGTACCAACAAGAAAAAAGACTGGAGAGATTAGACTATGTGTCGATTTGAGAAATTTGAACAAAGTTTCTTTAAAAGACAACTATCCTTTGCCTAAAATGGACCATATCTTACAAAGGGTAGTGGGATCTTCAAGGATTTCTCTTCTGGATGGATTTTCAGGGTACAACCAGATTTTGGTTCATCCTGATGATCAAGACAAAACGACATTTACAACACCATGGGGTACTTTTAAATATGTTAAGATGCCTTTTGGACTCAAAAACGCAGGGGCCACCTTCCAAAGAGCAATGGACATTTCATTCGCCAAAGAAATTCATGATTTTCTGGTTATTTATCTAGATGATTTAACTGTTTTTTCCAAAACAGATCAACAACATTTAGATCATCTAAGGCAAGTGTTTATAAAGTGCAGAAAGTATGGTATTTCCTTAAATCCTAAAAATTCATTGTTTGGTTTGGAAGAAGGAAAGCTCCTAGGTCACATTATTTCTAAATATGGCATTAGAATTGATCCTGAAAGAATACAAGCAATTTTGCAGATACCTCATCCCAGAAACATTAAAGAACTTCAAGCTTTCATAGGAAAGATCAATTTCTTGAGAAGATTCATTTCTAGTTTAGCTGAATTACTTAGACTGCTTACTAACATGTTAAGAAAAGATTCAAGCATTGACTGGACTGTAGAAGCCAAGCAATCATTTGAAGAAATAAAAATGGCTTTAACAAGAACACCAGTTCTTACCAGTCCAAAATTTGATAGAGATTTCATTATTTTTTCATTTGCTTCTGAACATACAGTTGCAGTTGTTCTACTACAAAAAGATGATCATGGATGTGAAAAACCAATAGAATTTTTTAGTAAAGCACTTATAGATGCATCTTTGAAATATAATATCATGGAGAAACAGGCTTTTGCACTTGTCAAAGAAATTAAATATTTTAGAGTTTATATATTGTATTCTCACGCGATAGCTTATGTACCTAATGCTATCGTTAAAGACATCTTAACTCAAGATGGTATTGAAGGCAAAAGAGGTAAGTGGATAGCTACCATATTAGAATATGATATTGAAATTAAACCAACAAAACTCATAAAAGGTCAAGGTTTGGCTCAACTCATGACTGAAACTAATTGCCAAGCCCTGGACATTAACGAACTAGACGACGAACAGAAGATGGCGACTCCACAGATCAGTCAGAACTTTTTAGATTCACCCTGGTACACTGATATCATTTATGTTTTGTTAAACCTGCAAGCTCCTCCAGGGTTGTCCAGAACGAAACAAAGGTTCTTAAAAATGACATCTTTAAAATATTGTATTTTAGATAGTGCTCTTTTTTGGAAGAATCATGATGGAATCCTATTAAATTGTTTATTGAAAGATGAAACTGACAAGGTTCTTAATGAATTTCATGCAGGAGATTGTGGTGGACACCTCTACTGGAAGTCAACTGCAGATAAAATCTTAAGGGCTGGTTTTTACTGGCCAACCTTGTTTTCAGATGTTAAGAAATTTGTAACTTCTTGTCATAAGTGTCAGATCTTTGAGGGAAAAAGAAAGTTGTTACCTTTACCATTAAAACCAATTTCCACAGAGAGACCCTTTCAACAATGGGGACTGGATTTTATTGGAGAAATTCATCCCCCTTCTTCTGAACAACACAGATGGATCCTTACTTCCACAGATTACTTTACTA